>CM053787.1:609480222-609830222 GCA_028749045.1 Cupressus sempervirens | reverse complement strand
TTCAGCATAAGTTCACAAGATATTTAAAACAAATGTTTTGGAATTTTTTTTCACAAGGCCCAAAAAGTAAGTTCAAACTATAAAAACTAGATCAAATTTGAGACATTAATATGTCTCATCATTTGTCACCCACTATTCAAATGCTCTTCCTCAAGAATTGTACTTCTTTGCCATGCCTCTGAAATCTCCCACTGTAGCCTTCCCCTACTTCCCACTTTTGAAAGTGTAGAAAAATCCTCTGGTGCATCTCCAATGTTCACCCAAGTGTTCTTCAACCAATGGGTCTAGTTTAGTAGCATCATTTTCATACAGAGGCCAAAGAAGGGTAGGAGGCTAAAAAGTTAATGGCATCCATAGGTCTTTTTTGATTTGTCTTCCCAGTTGTATATATTTAGCCACCCTATTAACAACTTCCTCCTAATTGATAGGGCTATGTAGTTCAACCGTTTTGAAAGCTTTTGGCAGTTGATTCCATTGATTTCTAAGCCCTGCAATTGCTCTTTACTATGTAAAGTTTGGAAGTGTCTAGTATTCTCTGTAAACCTTTTCTTTTCTACAAACACTTTATGCCTAATCTCTGGTTTTTGTCTCCCATAGGTTAATTTGAACCAATCTCTTAAAAGGTCATAATGCTTATTGGATTCAACCCGTAGTGGTAATGGTTCAGATTTCTCAAGATCTCTGTAGGCATTTATCTATCTATCATAATTTGTCTCATTGTGTATCTTGGACATTATAGCTCTGAGGTGAACATCCCCTATGTAAAGTAGAGGGTTCCACTCTGTCTCATGTGGAATTATGAAATTATGCAAATAGAGTTCACATAAAAAATTCTTTACCCATGAAGGCAAAGTTTGATACACATTATAAAAATCTTGAGCATTTTTAAATTCACAATCAATATCTCTTATTGTCATCATCAATTGAAATAATAGAAACTACTCCTTTAAACCAATGGAATAAACCCTTGGTGGTGGTCTACAGGCCATTACCTAGTTAGCTAACTTTAAAGCCTTATTTATCTATTGTTTTTGTTTCTCAAGTTGCTCTTTCAATGATTCAATTTCCTCATCTTTGTCAACTATTGCCTTCTGCATTTGGTCTCTTTCTTGCCTCCACAAGGCCTTTTGAGAAATGAAATGATTGTACAAACCAAACAATATTGATTGAATTGTACATGAAGGAAATTCTTGAGCCATAGATTTCATCTTTTGTTCTTTGGCAACTGGCTGGAAATGTTGGATGTACCAGGAGGATTTATAAGGTATGAGTGAAATGTTAGAATATATAGGGATTGGTTGTAAAGTAGATTGATCATTTTCAGGGGCTTTTTCTAGGAAAAAAATAGGGTTTGACTTACACATTTCTTGATTCTCTTGTGGTATCTCATCAAAAAGCTCATTTTCATGTGTTTCCACATTTTGGGGTTCCAACTGTACTACAGAGTCATTTGGAATATTCTCAACCACTGATTCTGCATGAGATTTTGAAACTAAGGCATTTAGGATTTTAGTGGAAATTGGGGATATTAAACCTCACATATGAGGGCTTCAACACATAGGAACCTCTTTAACTTCTACTATTTTACGAGTCCGCTTTCGTTTAGGTGTGGCTGGGGTAGATGCTGCAGGAGTGGTTGCTACAAGAACAAACCTTTTTCTCTTTGTTACTTTAACAAAGGGGTTTTGGGCTTCCTTTTTAAGATTAGGGCTTTCTTTACAACCTTATGCTTGCCTTTGTCTCTAGAAGAATTAGGTATATGATCCTCTAAAATAGGCTCAATAGGCTTATCAAGAGAGGGTTCTTTTTCTATTTCAGCTGGATTCTGACTAGGCTCTACTATTTCTTCCTCATTTCCTAAATTTTGCGGAATAGGGTTGACTTGATGCTACAAGGTTTTAAATTCAACAAATTCTACCCATGATACAGGGGAGGAATCCCTAAGAGACCTTTCAACTAAAAGTTTGATGACAGCATGATGATAAAAAAAATTACATTTTCTTTTTTGAGTTTCTTCAACACTAATACACAACATATTATAAAGGAAATTGGGGACATTAACTTGAATTTTATGTCTTATACAACTAAGCAGCTTAAAATGATGAGCATGCAAGTTTGAAAACTTGCCTTCGCAGGTCAAATACCTGATGATATGGGTTGCCAATTCTGGATATGGAGCTAGAAGAGAAAGTCTTTTGTGCCCTTGCTTTGAAATGTCTAGTAAAGGGTCACCTAGCTGAGAGAACTATGCCTGTGATGACCTAGCATCATGCTCATTCAAATAATGTTCCCCATTAGTAGGTAATCCTATAACTTCTACTATTTGCTCCTCAATAGCAATCACTTTTAATCCCCACACTATGGCTTCCCATTCATCAAATGTGATCATAAACTCCATCGGTACTTCTTCATTGATCTTAGTTAATTGTAGGAAGTAGCCAAGCCATCCATAGGCATGAAATCATCAAACTGCTTCAATGTCTGCAAGTAAAATACTATGAACAACTGGCTCATATCTCTGTAACTATTCTCCCATGTTCAAAATGTCTAGCTTTGATTTTCTCTACTCTCACCACCCTGATAAATTTTACCCCTTTTTCACTTTTGCAAATTCCCTCTTCTCATAATTTTAAATTGATCTTTCTAAGAAATGTTGTTACCACATTCTCTTAACAAGACTCTGTTGTGTTCAACATGTAAAATAATGATGCAATTAATTGTGAAGGACATCAAGGTTTAACTGAAAGTGTTCTCATAATAACTCATAGTCCTTTCAATCATGTCAAAAAAAGTAGATCTTTCCCAAAATCACAATGAAAAGGTACTATAGATACAAAAAGATTTTAAAAATTAAAGAAAAATATCAAACTTTTGCCAAAGTACATCCTATAACATGGGCATGACTATGGTAACGTGGAGATGACATTTGGAAATTAATACACTTTCTCAGCCCCCCACTAAAATTTGACAAGTGTCCACACTTTAAAAATGTTGGCATAGGAATGAGAAACTCGCTTAAGGTGTATACAATACATTTAATGTAGTATTATATATAAATATGGAAACCTATGCACTAAAAATGAATAAAGAGTAAAAATTGTTGTACCTGAAAATTTGAGAGCTTACATCCATATGAAAATTGATGAGGTGGTGAAGTCTGGTGATCGCAGAGTAGGTGTTGATGGTATGGTTTATTGAAAGTAGAAAAAATAGAATTTGTGGGTGACTTGGAGTGTGAGTGGATGGTAGATAAAGAAATGAGATGAGTTGATATGAACAAAAAGAAAAATGATTGAAAGAATGGACCTCATATTAAATGAGGTTTTATTATGAGGGCTCCTTGAAAGTTTGTCATGGTACAGCTGCATGAAGAAGGTTTTCACCCTCTACTATAGGAACTATGTTCGTAGGAGCTGGTAAATGGGTTGGTTGGAACTGCTACAAGAACTCATCTTTGGTTTGTGGTTTATGATAGAGGCACAACTTATGTCATTTACAAGTAACTTGAATTGGACAAGATCAATGGTTGTCAATTGGACTACTCCATTGTCAAATACATACTGAATTTCATAAGGCCCTAACCACTGAGTCTGCAACTTCCCTGGATTCTCTTTGAAGCGAGAATCATATAGGAGAAACCAATCTCCCACTTGGAATTATTTATTATGGATACGTGCATCATGCCACTTCTTTCTCTGCTACTAAATGATCTTTGTTCTTTCCAAAGCTATCTTTCTCATTTCATCTAGTGAGTTCAAGTGGAGAAGTCTCTCTTCTTGTGCTACAAGAAGACTGATGTTCAATTCCAAAGTTGTGCATAATGTTTTATGTTTAAATTCAATAGTTAACATTGTTGCTTTGCCATACACAAGTTCAAATGGAGTGAATCTAGTTGTTGTCTACCATGTGGTTTGATATGCCCAAACAACTTTAGTTAATCTGCTACTCCAATCCTTCCTGTGTATTTGCACCGTGTTGGTTAGAATGGTCTCAACTTCTTTGTTGGTAACCTCTGCTTGCCCATTTTCTTGAGGGTGATAAGGACTGGATTTTCGATGCCTTATGATGTATTCTTTCATAACCTTAGTGATCAAGTTTGATGTGAACTGGGCACCTTGATCTGTGACAAGTTCTTTGGAAACTCCGTAGCGTGTAAATATTTACTCATATAAGAATTTAGCTTCTTTCTCATCTCTTTCATTTTTATTGCTCTAACTTCCACCCATTTAGTTACATAATCTGTGCAGATTAAGATGTAGGATTTTCCTTTTGATGGTGGGTTAACTAGACCTATGAAGTCCATACCCCACTTGTCAAAGGGTGTTACAACAATCTACGGATTAAGTGGCATCTCATATATTCTGGTTGGGTAGCCCATCCTTTGGAATTTGTCATTGTTTGGCCAATAATATCCAGTTGTAAGTACCTTTAGTGTTGTTCTTTTTCTTGCAAAATGGCCTCCACATGGTTCATCATGATAGGCATGTAGTATGTCATATATCTCATCCTCCCTGACACATCTCCTCATGTCCTGATCTAGTCCAACATAGAAGAGATTGTTAGCTATCCAGGGATTAATGAAAACTTTTCTCTACTAGCTTCCTCCTATCTTTGTTAGAGAAGTGTGGGGGTATTCTATTTGTAGCAAGATAATTTGCTATGTCTGCATACCATGGTGTACAAGTTGCTATGTGAAACAAGTGCTCATCTGGAAAGGTATCTTCAATTGGAGTTGGATCTTTATTGGCAATGTGCTTAGACAAATAATCAACAACTACATTGGACTTGCCTGGCTTATCAATAATAGTATTATCAAACTCTTGCAACAACAAGAGCCATCTTTCCAATCTACCAATTAGAGAAGGTTTGTTCATTAAGTACTGTATAACTAAATGGTTAGTGTGAACAAAAATAGGATATCGAGTTACAAAATGTCTGAATTTGTTCAATGCATAGACTATAGCTAAAAGTTCTTTCTTAGTCATTGTGTAGTTGAGTTCAGGACCATGGAGACTCTTACTAATATAATAGATTGCTTGTTCAAGGTTAGTAGGCTTTTTTCCTAATACAACACCTACAACATGGTCTAATGCATTAGTATGATTATGAAATGGAATTGACCAATTTGGTCCTTTCAAAACTGGTGCTGTGGTGAGGAGTTTTTGAAGCTGCAAGAAGGCTTCATTACATTTAGATGTCCAAAATAATTTAGCTTCTTTAGTCAACAATGTATACAAAGTACTAGCTATTACTGAAATATTTTATGAAATGCCTATAATAGCTAGCATGACCTAAAAAAGATCTTACATCCTTTGGTTTTGTAGGTATGGGCAATGTTAGAATTACCTCTATCTTAGCTAGGTCCACTTGTATCCCTACAGCTGATATGAAATGACCAAGCACCACTCCTTCCTATATGAGCATGAAACATTTCTCACTATTGAGTGATAGATTATGTTCCTTGCATTAGATAATAACCTTTTCAAGATGCATCATGGCTTCCTCAAAGGTGACTCCAAAAGTTGTGAAATCATCCATGTATATTTCCATGCAATCATGCAATATATTAACAAAAATGCTAATTACAGCTCTTTGAAATGTTGCAGGGCCTTTACATAGGCCAAATGACAAGATATAATATGCAAAAGTACCCCATGGGCATGTAAATGTGGTTTTCTCCTAATTTTCTAGAGCTATACTTATTTGATTATAACCACTGTACCCATCAAGAAAAGAAAAATATTTCTTACTAGCCATAGTGTCTAGAACTTGATCAATAAATGGCAAAGGAAAGTGATCCTTCTTGGTTTCCTTATTCAATTCTCTATAATCAACACAAATTTTCCTTTTCTCTCCCTTTTTAGGTACAATAACTAGAGGTGAAACCCATCTACTATTAGATATAAGGTATATAAAACTAGCATCAAGCAACTTTTGCAGTTCAATTTTAATTATTTCTCTAAGGGATGGATTAATCCTTCTCTTGGGTTGACGAAGTGGTAGGCACCCTTCATTGATGTATATTCTATGAGTGCATAATGTAGGACTTAACCCTTTCATATCCCAATAGTCCCATGAAAAATCCTTTTCATGTTTTTGAAGAAGCTTTGTTAACAGTTTCATCTGTTTGGAAGGCAATTTGGGATTGATATGGAGATTATGACCCTTTGACAACTCAATAGTAGTTGTGAGATCAACTGTAGTAGCTTCAGAGATTGGACTTGTATCTAGTTCACATGATAAAAGCTGATGGATAATTTTTGGCTCCTTGGGTAGAAAACAACTCTCATTACATTCCTCATATGCAGTTAATTCCAACATAGAACTATCAGATACATCCTTTTCTACCACACAAGTATTATTAAGAATACTCTGAATTATTGAATCTTCCTCCTATAGCTTTAGCAAAGACTATTTATGTAACATCATAAATTGCACTATAGAATTCAACTGTTCCTCTCCATCCCCTAAATCTGGCCATACAGATGTGCTTAAATCTGGTTGGGGTTGTGTTAGAGGATACAAGTCAAATTTCTTTTTTGTCCGTCCGTTGGATATGGTCATACTCCCTAACCTACAACTTATATTTGCATTGGTTTTAGCTAACCATGGTCATCCTAAAATGACAAGGTAACCAGATAAATTGACTTTTGGGGATAAAATCATGAAATCTAGAGGGTACTTTAGAGAGTCTAAGGTTACTACAATGTCTTCTATCATCCCATCAGGAGTAACAGTAGAATTATTTGGAAGTTGTAGAATTTTTGGGGTAGCCCTTAATCCTTCTATATTCAGCTTTTTCATAGTATCCTTGGTCATGATATTTATAGTAGCACCAAGATCAATTAAAGCATTTTTAACAGGCTGACCATTTATAATCACATTCACAACTGGACTTCCTAGATCAAAATATTTGGGAATAACCAATTTTCCTAACATAATATCAGCGAATTGTCCTACAACATGGACTGTGGTTGGGTCCTTTTTCTTTCTCTCGGGCTTTTTCAGAGAGGCTTCTCTGATGGATTTGTCATAAATAGGAACATATTTAATAGCTTGGAATAAAGGTATTTGGACATGCATATTCTTTAACTGATCAATGATGTCAAAGGATTGTTCCTCTATTTGTGTAGGTTTACTTTGTATGAGCTTTTGTGGAAAAGGAGGTTCAACTATTGTCTGGGTTTGAGCTGAAATAGTTACACTGGTTGGATCAACTATTTGTGGCTGAGAAGTTTCTGGTATAGATGCTACAAGAGTATCTAGTATTTCAGTTATGAGAGGTGGTTTAGGCACTGGTAGGGTTGTGCCAGATCTTAAATGTATATTTGCAATATTTAAAGCATAAGTAGGATATTGTTGAGCATCAACATAATACATGGGTTGTTGTGGTTGTTGGTTATTTGGATTTGGTTGAGGTTGTGTAGGCAACTAAGTCTACTTTTGAGGTCCAAAATTTGCAGGTGGTGGCATTAGTGCAGGTGGATTTGCTGGAGATGGTAAAGGTGGGTATCCAACATTGTTAGGCCATTGTTGAGATCCTCTCCATTGATTTTTAGACTACCAATTCCCTTGGGGTAGTTGCTATTGGTTTCAGTGCTATTGATATTGAGGCTATTGTGGATTATTTTTCCAAGCATTATTCCAATTAGGTTGAGTATATTGTGGAGGACCATGGACATTACGATTTTTCCATTGATTACCATATGGATTTGAATTTTGTAAAGGGTCTTGAGGCATACCTTGACCTTGGGCCCATGGATGACATTAAGTAATGAAGAATACTTGCTCATCATCTCCATCTATCTTGATGTACTTATTTGGAAGATTTTGGTTCTCCATGCTAGTGACCAATTTGCATTGGCAATCTTTCTTTTGCATCCAGTAGTGTGGACAGAACTCAACTAATTGCACCTCAGCTTCTACATGCTTCTTTTCAATCATTGTGTTGAGATGTGTACTGACACCATTTATGATGTCCTGCTTAAAATCTGAGAGTAGATTAGATATCTCAAACTTTGAAATACCCTAATTGATCCCTTTAGTGGCTGTGGATTGATGTCCTTTGCATTTATTCATAGTTGACCTTGAGTAGTTAAGAAAATTTTTCTTGAGGTCATCCCAAGAGGATTGATAGACATCATAACCATCTATCAAGTCTAATGCTTCCAGACAATTATCATTCACCCTTCTCAAGAAGACTAGCTTTTGTGAATTCTTTGCCAGTATATGCTGAGGGTTCTTCTATACTGTATACAAGAAATGTGAAACATAGTCTTCCAATGTTTCATCCTCCTTTTGTGATATTCTAAAGATATCATCTCCTCTTGAATCATTCACCTTGCAATAGTCTTTGTATTTATCCAGAGATCTAGTTTTCATTTCATCCTAGGTACCTGCTACATTGGCTCCTAAGCCCATGAACCATCACAAGGATGATCCTTTCAGTGTTTTTTAGAACAACTTGAGCTTATGAGAATTAGTGTTATAGTCAAAGCTACAATAGACTATATCAAACTCGAACAAGAAAGTATCAGGGTCAGTTGCAAGGCCATAGAACTTTGGAAGAGTAGTTGTGGGTATATTTTTGAGATTAGCATTGGTTATGAGGCTCAAGAGAGGAAATAGAAAAGTAAGTTGTGCCATTACTAGAGGTATTTAATTATGGGGTTGCTGCTAAAAAGGAACATTGGATATGGGATTATTAAAAATAGGTGGATTTGGACCAGAACTATGAAGAAAGCTAGCCAAAATTTCAGCAAAAGGCTGGAGACCACTTATGTCCAAGGGTTCTGCTCTAGAGGAAGATCCTATAGGAAAATTAGGGCTTGTGTCCTCAAAAGGCAACTCAACTTCTTCTTCAATTTCTTCATTCAAATTAACAGACTCCTGTGGAAGAAATCTACCATATTCATCTCATTGTCTTCCTCTTCAATGCATGTAATTGAATTGGTGACTTGTTAATCAAGCCCACAACTTTGCAGTTTCTAGCTAACAAACTAATCTGAAAATAAAGGACTCATGAAGGTTCCTAGTTTGACACTATCCCTGACAATGGTGCCAAAAATGTACAATTCCATAATGGATGAAGATAATCACACCATTATTCCTCTCAAGGATACTATATCTATTCTGAAGATTATCTATTCCATCATGAAATACACTTGAATTGTCAACCTAGGGACATAGGACTTGAAATGGGTCAGCACGATATGTGCACTAAGTTCCTTTAAGTGTCTTAACACCTATGTTGTAGGAAGGTAAAATGCATGAAAGGAATCTATATTACTGACACAAAATAGTAAACACACTTGGACTAACAATAGATAACTGAGAAAAGCTTTGGAAAATGAATCTAAACTAGTTAACAACTCAAAAAATCTACTATGATCATTTTCCACAAGTGCTACAAAAACTTTCATAGTAACAATGCTATAAGACTAATACAGTAAATCTATCTTAAAATAGGAAAATGCAAGGAATGAATCCACTCTACCTAAATCTATTCCACCTCCCAAGTGGGCCGCCTTGGTTGGCTTCTGCTAATCTACTAATGCAAGAAGTATTCCAAAATCACTCTTTCATTAAAATCATTCTTTAGTTACAAAGACTGAATAATTCATGAAGAACATAAAACACACTTCTGAATCTTAAACCAACATTGTCTATTTCTTCATTACTTGCTTACTAAGATGATCCAAATCCATTATAAAGAAGATTGGATATTTATTAAAAACATAATATAAAAGTCTTGAATAAACATTGTTAGAAAAGAAGGCAGAAGATCAACCATGACAGTACATTTATTATTAAGCAACATAATAACAACTTGCAAAAAATAGAGCAAGTCAATCTTCCTGGATTTTCTAGAACAATAACTCTTCTATAGGTGATGCTTATCCATAGGAACTGATCTATGCATCCTTTGCCATGATCGGTCTTCATCATCTTCTTCCTTTAATGCAATAATCACCACTCTTTGCATCACTTCTCCATTTCCTAAAAGTTAGAAACATCTGAAACACATATGCATGATAACATTCTTACTCTTATTCAAATATTAGAACATAGCTTAAAATATTTATATGAAATACTGCATGCTATGTATAATATTAAGAAAATTATGTCATACACACTATCCATAGGTTTAATAAGTTCTAGTTGTATCCAACATAATTTCACAAGATATTTAAAACAAATGTTTTGGAAATGTTTTTCACAAGGCCTAAAGAGTAAGTTCAAACTATAAAAACTATATGAAATTTGAGACATTAATATGTCTCATCACCCCCTCCCCCCTTTCTCTCTTTCTCTCCCTCCCTCCCTCCCTCTCAAATCCCTAACCCCCTCTCTTTATCTCCATCTAACTCATAACCCCCCCTCTCATAAACCCTTAAACCCCCCTTCTCTCTCACTGACCTCTAACCCCTAGCCCCTAACCCCCCTTTTGTCTCCTCTCAAACCCTTGATCTATCTTTGGTCTTATTAAAAATTTATCTTCTACTTTCATCATAGTGTTCAACACAAACTAAAACAAGTTTTAGACCAGGGAAAACTTGAGGTGAAATCATGTGTCCCAAAACAACATCCCACAGTGCAATCTTATTTATATATTCTCCTGTCGATTTATTATAAACAACCTTTTTGAACCTCACCTCCCCAATGGAAGTTTTAAACTTATTCTCAAATTTAAATATAATTTTCAATGGTTATTTTTCATGAAACATGTAATTATAAATGTCATGGTATTCATTAGTTTAACTTAGGGTTTGAGTAATTTTGGTATAGTTTTTAAATCCTTGCGACATAGTTGATCTTTTTCCCATTACTAGTAATGGTAAATAAATCATGTTACAAGAGGTCAAAAATGTAAATATTAATGTTAGGTTTAGCAATAAAAGTATTGATGTTTGTAATTTTACCCAAAAGTTTACGGTTCAATATGAAGAGACAAATACATAGGTCAAGAACTAGCACGAGTAGTCTTTGTTGTGTCCCTCAATCTCCTTTTAGAATCTCATTCTTTGTGGAGAAAATGTATAATTGTCACTATTTCCTCTTCAAATGTATTTGTTTTACAGAGACGTTGTGATCATTTTATGTGGCTTTACAAGTTTGGCCCAAAATAGAGATCATATTGTAGATCTTCTATCATCGAACAACCAATTTTGAATGAATGGATTTCAAGACACATAATAGTTAATAAATTTTGTAAAAAGATTCATTTTTAAAATAATATTATTAAGTTATTAACTAAGCTTCGCAAAACATGCATGTGTTTGTAGTGAATTCAACATGGAATGTTTGAAAAAGATACATACACTGTTGGAAGTTTAATTTGGAAACTAAGATACTGATAGGGAGGGGGGGAGCTTAATTAGAATCTATAAAAAAATTATCCTTTAGAATAACTTTACTACATTCACCAGATTGACCTTCTCATATCTAGTTTATGCATAACATAAGTTGTAAAATCAAATGCTATAATAAATAGATCTAACTGTCAATCTCATCCATGAAATGTAAACACATAATACAAAATATTTGGTTACCCATAAACCCTCCAAGGTGAAGGTCAACCTAGGGTGGGGATGACACCCACAAATCTTCACTATTAGAATAACAAACTTAACTTTTTAGGGTTATAATTTTGATCACTTCTAATGATCTACCCTGTGAGGGGTTTGCCCTACTAAAGACATTTAAGACTATTAGGTCTTACCTTTTTAAAGGTTTTTACACTAACAATGAAGTAATGAATCTATTAGGAGATTTAGAAAGGTCTATTAAAACCAATCTATTAAGAGATTTTCCTTGATTCAATCTATTAAGACTAACTTAATACCTAATCCTTCAGTCTACACTATAATTATTGGTTATGGATCGCCTCCTTCCAATATTTGATATGATCTCCAATCTTACATGTTATTTCTTAGTCCTTCGCTCCTTCATAAAGTCAATATACTCTATTCTTCACAACTCTCTCATGCATGTAGCATCTAAAACTTAACTTCTTTGCTTCCTTCGCACACTTTACAATCTCTTCTCCAATAAATCTCATCACTTATGTAAAAATAAGGTTTGGATCAGCCTATTTAAAGACTTCTATGGAGTCTTTTAGATTCTTCCCTTTTTGCCTCTTCATCTAATTGGTTATTCATTACTCATAGGGATTGGTGATCTACATCAAAATGTGTAACAACCTCTATAAAAAGCTCTATGATTATAAAATGTCATGTTTATATCGGTTAAAAGTGGTTTACCTCAAAGTTTTTATTATTCTATATGTTTATGTTCTCTTTGTGTTACTTAGTACATACTAATTTTGATGCTTGGTCATAGTTGGTATCTTTGTTGTTGCTTAGCCTTAACTATACTTGGCACCTTTTGTATAACTCCACATCTATGTGTTCTATTTGCTCGACATTCAATAGGCTCAACTTATATTGAAAATACTTGGTGACCAAATAATTTCTCATATCCTATAGAGATTGACATATACATGATTATTTATAAGTCTTTATATGATGGCCTATCAAGAGTAGCTCGGTTGATGTGATGACTATCTAACTCTGCCTTATATATGACTAAGTGTTTGACACTAATAGATAATAAGACTAGAGATATCAACAATCTCCCCTTTTGAAATTAGTGGAAAAAACACCTTTTCATGATTACATCTTTATAGTACAAAGAATAGTAGTACTCCCCCTAAGCCTATGACTCAGTTCTTATATAAATTCAAAAATTTTGCTTTACAACACAATATACAATAACAATACTTTACATGACTCAAAATGGTCTGATTGTAACTTTGTCATATCATTTCTTCTTTCTATCCTATGAACTCATTAATATCTATCCCCCTTTATTCTTTCATCATTAATCATCTATCCCCCTTATTTTTGACACTTATGTTTGTTGCTTTGGCTACTGGGGTAGTGAGGATGGAATCAAACTATATTTATCAATGTATAGTTTGTGAGTTTGGTTGATCATAGAAAGTGCATGTTTCCATGTGGTTGTTGTTGATTCTAGAACATGAATTTTCAACTCCAAATCCAATGCTAAGTCAATCAAGTTGTCAACAATCGAAAGATTATGATCTCTTTGCACTAGATCCTTTGCTAAAATTAGCTCTCATTGCATAACTTCCAAATGAGGTATCAATATTGGTTGTACAGAGATCAATTTGGTCCTCATTCTATTATCTAGTGTTTGTAGTTCAGCCAATCTCCCTTGTGCAAACAATAATTTTTTATGGTGCATTGAGCTTGATTCAACTGACTGAGAGATAGATTTGCTTGATTGCTTCATATTAACCTAAAGCCTCTGTATGTTTTCCTGAAATTCATTTGTAAATATAGGCATGTCCCAAAGTATATTGTACAAATCTTTTACTTTTGTTAAAATTTCTTCAATGTTTCATACAACTTCCCACAACTCCACTTTTCTAACTGCAATGGTAGTAGAAACTTTCTCCAATACTTTCTTCTCAAATTTATTTTTGGACCAGGCCATTAGTTTTTCCTTTGCCTCAATATCTTTAGTGTTGACCTTTTCAACAATTTGTACCAACTAAGAGATAATGGGGGCCTTCTCATCAATAGTTTGAATGTTGACCAAAGGCATCAACAAATATGTCTTTGATGTCATACAAATCTTATTTCTATTACAGTTCTCTCCTCATCTCTTCTTGCCTCTTCTTCTTTGCTAATATGTCATGTAAGGTGACAATTTTCTCAATAGCGAGATCAGATAGATCCCATTTTGGCATGTCAATTACTTCATCCACAATAATAGTAGTATCTAGAGAACTATCCTTAACCTTTTTTCCTTGACTTTTCTTGGGAATGATGTTGCTTGAGGTTCTAGAGTAAGAGTAGGTGATGGGATGTCACCACTCGGTCTTGCTTGTACTTCATTCTTGGAACAACAATGGTAGTACTCGACACGACATCCTATTTTACTATTTCTTCTTATCCATTCTCCTTATTTTCCTCATCTTGAGGTCCTAAGACATGTGGTTCTTCTTGACCTATAGTAGAAGTTTCTATATTTGTTTCCTTGACTAGTTCTTCTGGGTCTTGCTTCTCCCTTTCTAGTGTGTCGACTACTGAGATCTTTGTTTATTCACCAGTAGGGGTGTTAGATGTGGTGTCACAAATAGGTGATATGTTTCCTTGTTGACTTAGCACACCTGAGATTTCTCCATCACTTTGATCATCTTCAATGGTCATTGTTTTCACTTCTTTCTCCTATTCAACTTTCGTAGTAGTTAATCCAAAAATATTTTTCCATAGCAACTCATTTTTCTATACAAAAACCTCAATTTTATTGTCTAGAGTCATGAATTTTTTGAATTTAGGAACAAATCAGTTCCTATGCTTCTCCAAAAATGTTATCTTCTATTTATTTGATAAATCAGGCATAATCTTGGCCAATGTGCCTTCTCTTATTTCTTTATGCACTTTTGATGCCTATTGCCATCTTCTATCTAGTCTACTATACAAATCACTTGGAATCTTCTTTTCCAATTCAATAGGAGCCAATTTATTGTTATCCATCATATCTATCATGGCCTCTTCTACCTTAATTATGTCATCATTTCTTAATGTATCATACTTCACATATCTAAAATCGAATAACCTTGTAGAGCTTCTGATGTTGGCACATACCTCATCAATATTTCTTGACTTTGTAGGTGCAATGACTTGCTGATGTCTAGGTTCATCAAACTTGGTCCTCTCTACATCTTCCTCTTTAGCATCTTTCATCTTTACTATACTTATCCTCTTTTTCTTTGGCTTTTAGTGTTTGACACTTTCCTCTTTTCTATATAGTTTCCTCTAGCTTGGATGATTTTAACCACTCCTTTCTTCCTAGGTGGCTTAAAAATTGGTATTGTTGCTGCCCTAGTCCTTGGTCTTTATGGTGCAAGAGGAGAGAGTAGCTTGGGTGATGTCTTCTTTTCAATCTTGTTCTCCTTAGGCTCTGTAATTTTCATCAATTTAGCCTTCTTTGTTGGTGGGGAAACTAGTGCTAGGGCTTTAACCTTTTTCTCTACACTTTCTTCCTCTTCCTCATCACCACCATCATTTTCTTCATCTTCTCCTAGACCTTGAGTCAACATCAAAGGTTCCTTGCCTTTTTTATATTTCCCCAGCTTTCCTTCTAGGTCTTTAATCATTTTCTTTCTCCTTTTATCAGTAGAAGCAATTTTGATATCAATTGTAATTCTAGCCTTTTCTTCTTCATAATTCCTAAAGGGTTCTTCTATTGCATCAATTTCCTTCTTTAGTAATTCATCAATACTTGCACTAACATCATCAACTTTTATCTCATAATCAAAAGGTTTAAGCCATTCTTTCCTAGGATTAATTGCTTGAACAAATGTATTATTTGTATCTACTAGAAAACACACATCATTATAGTGCTTCATCACTAATGATGGTGGAATCCTCATTCTTTTTCTCATCTTTTGTTTGAATTCCTTGAAATAAATATCCATAACATCTTTAAAATTATCTCCTAATTGTGTTATGTACTAACTAATCTATTTTGTAACTGGTTTGCATTGCTCCCAAACAATATTTCCAATAGAAGGAAAATAATTATGAACATAGAAGAAAATGCACATAATTAATGATCCAAAATTACACATAGAATTCTTCACCTTGTTGATTGATGTCAAGTTCTCTACCAGCTGTGACCTCTGCAACTCAGAAAGATCACAATCATGATCCTTCATCACAATCTTCCATGCTTGGTCAAGTGCCATATAAGACACATTATTCAATCTATTTGATTGATAAAATTTGTGAGAGATGACTCACTACAAACTCAATCACTAGATTAGTAATGGTCAAAATAGAGAATCCTTATCCATTCCAATTGAATTTTGTATTAGCCTCAATTTCTTCTCTGTTAGGCAATACATTGTCTTCTTTTAATCCATCATTGGATACCCAATAAAATTATGAATTACTTTCTTCAAAATCTCAATAGGTCCGTTTTCTAACCATAGCTTCATGTCGTGATTTTTTCTTAGAACCAATTTAATCCATTCAATCTTAAAATTCCTTGGAAAATATAGGGCACAAGTTAACCCTTTCCTCTCAACAATTTTAAACTCATCCTTCAATATACCTTCATCACATAATTTCTCATATGCCACACAAATCTCATAATCTCCAACTTCACCAATTTTGCACATGTAGTAGCTCTGTACATCATGTACCATAATATTCTTAGGTGGTATTGATGATAATGCACTCATTGAATCTCCTTCCATAGAAATATCTAGAATAACACAAAATTTAGGCAGAGGACAAGCATCACTCATCACCAATTGAACATTTGTTACCTCTACTCCTTGATTCTTCACTACAAATGATGAAGATGCCATATTCTCATGTTAGGTTCTAAAACTTTTCTTTTAATTGTTCAATACAACTGAAGATCAATGCTTAATCACTCTTTCGCTGCTAGTTCACTTCCAATCACCTTTGAAATTACTTCACTAACTGCTCAAATCACTTAGTGCCCTCAAAATTTGAATGCAAGGTGTGAAATATACCTTCAAATCATTGATATATACCTCCAATCATTCAAGTTAGGGTCTCCATTAATGTTGTGATATCTGTTAGGTGGAATCCAGATGTCTCAGTCGATATAGACACTTTTGAACTCAGTCTCCACTTTATAGCTAAGTCTATTCCATCTAACTTGACCTATACATCAGTCTATCATTTGGGGTACTTGGTATTGCAATGCTCGATTAATATAGAGAATTTTATTGATGTTCGACACCCATTATGTAAATGATTCTTTTGCACTTTTATTTTCATAAATTTGTTCTAATGTATTTTTTCTTATGTAAATATGAACTTTAGCACATCTTATGTTAGGAACTAATGTAAGATAAATTGTTAAGTACAAAGTCCCTTCTATACCTTTCTTGATCAGTTTGAGATAGTGCGATCACCTTCTCTATTGGATTCGATCACCTTAACTTCATTTGTTCCACTACCTCTAGTTTCCACCTATCTCTTCTAGGTTCGATTCATCTCCTTCTTTGTTTGTTCAACATCAGATTTTCCCTTACCCTTGTCGTATTCATTATTTGGTACTGTTGCTCGAATACTATAGTTCTTATTCACATGTCCAATATTGTGATAATTATAACAAAATTTCTTTGACACATTCATGTTTATTCAGTTAGGTTTTTCTTATGATCTGCATTCATATGCTCTATGTCAAAACTTTTGATAATTGTAACAATAACCCTCAAATATAGGTGCAATAGATGTATTTTTCATTCTTGTTCTACACACATGTATTTTATGTCCTTGCTTCTTGCAGTAAAAACAATAACTAGTAAACTTAGGTTTAGGGTTTTGTATGTACCATTCTTGCTTCTGCAAATATCTGCAATGTGTCCAAGTTCACCACAATGATTGCATGTAGGTTTTCCTTTTGACTTTTCATTCATTTTCTCTCCACTCTTGGATGATTCTCCTTCTTTAGTGGATGAATGTTTATATGTGTGTCCTAGTCCTAAAGTGCTACTAGATGACCTAGGTGATTTCATCAGTTCTTCAAGGTATCTTAATTCTTTACTGGGCTTGTTCATTCTTTCCATAAATTATTTCTTAGATCTTAACTCATTCCTTAATAGGCCAATATGTGATCTCATATTTGCTATCTCCATGTCTTTCCTATTCAGTTATTGATTTGCAAGCATTAATTGATTCATCATGTTTAGCTGAGTGTTTGTAAGGTTTTGCACATTAGATGACCTTTCTTCAAGTATAATATCCATTTTTCCTTTGTCTTCCATAGCTACAAATTTTTTGTCTTTAGATTTCTTCTTATGTTTGGTCACTTCACATATCCTTACTGACTAGATTTCATGTTCTCTCTTCAATCCTCTAACTTCTTCATTCAGGATACTATTCTTCTCCATTAGATCTGCAATGGCTACATCACTTTCAATAGTATTTCTAGTGCCAAACAATCCTTGAGTATCAAATTCTTCATAAAGTGTACCATTTTTTTGAATAGCTATGTCCTTTCTCTTTCTAAGGGATTTCCTTAGTTTCTCTCTTGCTACTTCAAGTTGATGTAGTATGAGGTAGATGTCAATCACTTGATTGTCAATTATTAATGCAAGAGAGAAGTTAATAAATAAATATTTATAATTTTATTATATTTTAAAGAGGAGTTATAGTTGAGTTAAATTTATAATCATCTAGTTATGAATATTTATATATTATGAGAGAAATTATAAATAGTTTAATTATAATTATAATTTCAAGTTTTAGTTATCTAGAGATGCATTATGAATTAAACGAAAAATATTAATATTAAACTTAAATAGATGTCAAATCAATATTTTAGAAATGAAATTGATATTAAGATTTAATTTAATAATATGCATGCCCAATTTGTAAGCCTTCATCTCCAAGATTTGAGCTCACAAGCTATTAGACTTCCTTCAAGAGAACTTAGCTCTGATACCAATTATTGGAAGTTTTATTAAGAAACTAATATACTAGGGGGGAGCATGAATTAGGACCTATAAAAATTTTATCCTTCAAAACAACTTTACTACATTTACCACATTGACCTTCTCATTTCTAGTTTATGCATATCATAACTTGTAAAATAAAATGTTGTAATTAATAGATTTAACTATCAATCTCATCCATGACATATAAATACTAAACACAAAATATTTGGTTACCTAGGAACCCTCCAAGGTGAAGGTAAAACTGAGGTAGTGATGACACCCACAAATCTTCACTACTATAGTAACAAAGTAAAGTTGCTAAGGTTACAATTTTGATCACTTCTAATGGTCTAACCTAAGAGGGGTCTACTCTACTAAAGGCATTTAAGAATGTTAGGTCTTACCTTGTTAAAGGATTTTACACTTTCAATGAAGTAAGGACTTTGTTAGGAGGTTTAAAAAGGTATATTAAATTCACCCTATTAAGAGATTTTCCATAATTCAATCTGTGAAAAGTAACTCTATACCTAATCCTTCGGTTTGCACTATAATTGTTGATTACAAATCTCCTCCTTCTAATCTCTAATTTGATCTCCAATTTGATATATCTTTTCTTAGTCCTTCACTACTTCATAAGGTCATTGTAATCTATTCTTCACAACTATCTCATGTAGGTAGCATCCAAAACTTAATTTCTTCTCTTCCTTCGCACACTTCACAATCTCTTCTGTGACAACTCTCATTTCTTATATAAAAATAAGGTTTGTATATGCATATTTAAATACTTCTATGGAGTCTTTTAGAAGCTTCCCTTTTTTCCTCTTCATCTGATTAGTTGTTCATTCCTAATAGAGAATGGTTATCTACATCAAAACACGTAACAACCTCTGTAACGAACTCTATGATTATTAAATGTTGAGTCTGTGTCAACTCAAAATAGCTTGCCTCAAAGTTTGTATTATTCCATATGTTTATATTCTCTTTATGTTACTCATCACACACTAATTTTGATGCTCAGTTGTAATGGTTATCTTTGTTGTTTCTTGACCTTAACTATACTTGACACCTTTTGTAAAACTTGTCATCTATGTGCTCTGTCTGCTCAACATTCACTAGGCTTGGTTTATACTAAAAATACTCAATGACCAAATACATGGTTAGCTCCTATAGATCTTGACATATACATGATTATTTAGAAGTCTTTACATGACTCAACCTATATAGTATAGCTTAATCACAATGATGATTGTTTGACTCTACCTTATATATGACTAAGTGTTTGACACTAATAGACAACAAGACTAGAGATGTCCACAACGTTAGAGTTGAGTTCTCTTGAAGGAAGTCTAATAGCTTGTGATTTCAGATCTTGGAGATGGAGGCTTACAAATTGGGAAAGATTATTGATAATCAAGTGATTGACATCCAACTCATACTACAGTAACTTGAAGTAGCAAGATAGGAATTGAGGAAATCCCTTAGAAAGAGAAATGACATGTGGCTATGTTTGTTATTGTCATCTATTAGTGTCAAACACTTAGTCATATATAACGCAAAATTAGACAGTCATCACTATGATCGAGCTACTCTATATAGGTCGAGTCATGTAAAGACTTATAGATTAATCATGTATATGTCAAGATCTATAGGATGCAAGTATTTGGTAAAGAAATCATGTTACAAGAGGTTAAAAATGTAAATATTAATGCTAGGATTAGCAATAAAAGTATTGGGGTTTGCTATTTTATCCAAAACTTTACACTTCAATTTGAAGAGACAAATACACAGGTCAAGAACTAGCAAGAGTAGTTTTTTTTGTATCTCCCAATCTCCTTTCTAAATCTCAATCTTACTGGAAAAAATGTAAATTTTTCATTGTTACATCTTTAGATGTATTAGGTTTCCAGAGACACTATGATTATTTTATGTGACTTTACAAGTTTGGTCCAAAATAGAGCTCCTAATGTAGATCTTCTATCATCGAACAACCAATTATGAATGTATAATTTTTAGGACACATAATAGTTAATAAAGTTTGTAAAAAAATGATTTTTTAAATAATATTATTAAGCTATTAATTAAGCTTCTAAAAAATGCATATGTTTATAGTGGATTCTACATTAAATGTTTGGCAAACATACATACAAATGTCTTGATTCTACAAACTTTGAGAAGGTAAATTGTTTCGTAACAAAATTTTCCTAGAAACAAAGGCACTATCTATGAAGTACCCAAACCAATTTATTCAATATTTTAAAATTAATTAAAGTTATCTAAGCTCAAGAGACATATTCATAATCTATAAGAATGAGCATGGATAATTCATTGTACAACATATCTAAATTTAGAAACTTACAAGTATTACATAATGCAAAACCACCAACTAGGAACACCTGTCCTGATTAGTGAAATTAACTAATATTTTGTAGAGTACTTTTCTATCAATACATATCAGTTAATGATTGCACCTCAGCATCAAAATATGTTGTGTATCCAACCAGATTTGCTAAATCCAAAATTTGATCACATGTTCCTATTATTTTCTATAGGAGGAAATGTAAAATACCTCCTAGGGGGCTATCCATTTCCAACCTATAGTTATATTAGGTTCTTGTTGAAAAATTGGGTTTATCATGGGTTGTCTCATCTTAAATTAGGGATAGATGTTTTCTTCTTTTTGCAGATTTGTAGCTTTCAAGTAAAAGGAGAGATGAGTTTCTCAAACTCTTAGAATAGATAGAAGTGAAATGATAGATTTAGGAAGGAGAGTAGTTGTAATGCTATAAGGGTGTGGATGTAGTATTCACCCCTTGAAGATAATTGTTGGAAGTTCTCAGCTAAATGAATAATAATACTTCAAAATCACAAACCTTGTATTTTCAGCCCTTCTATATCTCTAGAGAGCCACTTTACTCTAAGAGGCTATACTGATTTTACATGTACCTCTTTGCAGATGGGTAGATATAGACTAAAGAACTAGGGTTACTCTTTGAGTGAGGATTGACTAGTATTCTAGCAAAATATTTTCCTTTCTGACCTATATCGACCTCTAGTTTGGAAAAGTGTATACATCATGAGTCATCTCATCTTTGACTCATGACTCCTCTTTTCCTCTTCAAGGGAAGATAGAGGAGGAAAAATAAGAAATAACAAAGAAGAAAGAAGAAATCTCATCTTTCTTTGACTCATGACTCATATTTTCCTCTTCAAGGAAAGATACATGAGGAGAAAGAAGAAATCATAAAGAAGAAAGAAGAAATAACAATCTTAGAATTGGAACATAGTGTTATAATTGATTTATATTTGTAACACTGTAAGACCAAAATAAGTCTCTCTCTCTCTCTCTCTCTCTCTCTCTCTCTCTCTCTCTCTCTCTCTCTCTCTCTCTCTCTCTCTCTCTCTCTATAACAATGTAATATTATGATTCATTAAGATCATAATAAGTATTTAGTGGTTTTTATTTTTCAAAATTCACACAATAAGTTTTAGGTGGTAAACAAGCCTTCATTATTCATTTGTAGTACGAAATCATTGTTTATGATCATATTTGTTAAAATTGTTTTGATCAGTAATTCTAGATTTTATTAATAAAGCAGATTAACGTTACATAGACAAAATCCACAATGTGGAAAATAGTATCAACACCCTATAAAGAACAAGACACAAGAGAAACATTGTTACCCACTGACCATGAATACAAACTAACACATTGGAGAGAACCGAATTTGAATTGTATTTCTCATTAATCTTCATCATTGGTTTCATACATCAAATTCAAACATAAGATCAAAACACTTACTTTGGGAAACATACTAAAACATGAACTATACTTCATGAATTAAAAAAGATGTACTTTGAAAAGATTATGAAAATTAAAACTTTTACACTAAATCAAAAATTCGTTGATCCTTAAAGAGTCATAATTTGACCATTAAATAGCCCCAAGGGCATAAGTGTAACAAAAAATAATCCCGCTCAGGAGTGAAAAACTAGCAAAGTTTTAAAATTACTCTGCTTGAGAGTGAAAAATTAACTACTACGACAAAGAAGCCAAAAAAGGTTATACAAGCCAATCATCATAGTACAATCTATGACACTAGGAAAATGGATGAGTAGTGGTAGCATTAGGGATTGTTGATGCATCCTTTTTCCTTTTCCACTCCAAGTGTACATTTGTGAAATTGTTGATGACTTCATAGTTAGGTAGGGTGATGTGTGTAATTCTTTATTTCTACACCTCTTTGTTCTTTCAAACCTATCACACTCCATCTTCATGTGTTTCTAGATGTTTGGGGCAAATAACCAACATAGACTAGATTTTAGAAATCTTTGAGAAATCATCTACTAAAAGTGACCTCGTCTCCTTAATATCTTACACTTTTTCTTTGAAGGTCCTAATCATCTTCTCCAATTTTTTCATTATTTTTCCACCCTCCTTCAATGGTTTTACCTCAGTGCATCTTTGGTGATTACACATGACATCTTCAAGTGAGATGAGTTCCCTTAACAATTTTGTGGATTCTTTGATCCCCTATTTGATCACAGAGTTTATCCATTCCAAATTTTCCTTTAAAAGATAAAGCATATTGTCATCCAGTCTCGCTATGAGTTTCTCTTCAAATAATTTAATCATGCCAAATTTCTACACATGTTCCATTTGTGCAACCATTGTTGTCCAACAAATATTTTCTTTTTCCCATGCCCCAATTATTGCTTCCAAACTTGCTTTTCTATTGTAACTTCCTCACAGGTTTTACTTAGGGAATTAATGTATTTTTTGTCAATTTAATTCATGGAGTTTATCCATTCAGTGTAAGCCTTTGCAATTAGCCTATTTTGATAGGTTTGATTCTTCATCAGTTGATTCTCTAGTAATTTTGGATCAATTAACAAGGACATCTTAGAGGTAGGAACAAGGGAAGGATTATTGATGGAGTGGATGTACTTTGACATCTTCCTAAATTGATGATTCTAAATGTTTAACATTATAAACATGGGTGATTGGCCCAAGATCTACTTTTTCAATTTTGAAATCTTCAACATTTACATCATCAACATCTTTTGCAGTAGGTGATACTGCAACCTCTATCTCTCACCTCTTCATTTTTTTGTTGGCCTCTACTATGGCCTCCATTTTTTGTTTCTTAATTTTCACCTATTTTTCCAGACATTTACTCACCATGTCATCTACTGGCAATGGCAGAAGCACGATACTCCTTTTCTTGCTAATTGAAGTTTATAGCCACTTTAGAGTACTAGATGGGGTTTTTTTTTGATAGAGTTTGTAGTTCTATAGGATTAGCTACTACTAAGTTCTCCATAACATCTACTTCGTGGCTTGAATCTACATTATTTTTCTAGATATCCATGGACTCTTGGACCTCCTCTATGGAATCCAAATCCAAACACTCCTCTTTCTTTGAAGTTTTCTTATTTCTCATACTTCTTGAATTGATAAATCAATAATAGGAAGAAGTCAAAGTGGAAGGGTTTGATGTCTTTCTCAGGCTCTTCTCATGCTAGCTTAGACCTACAAGATCAAGAGCAACATAGGAGTTAGAGTGTGTTATTCTATTGCTAGAGATTATGGACTTATGCTTCTTTAGTATAGTCTTTGTTTCTTTTTTCGAAAATTTCCTATGCTTGTACATTCTTCCAAATATTTCTCAATTCTCTTTATAACATTAAGTGTCCTTATTTGCCCACTATCACCTTCCTGTCTATCCTATCTTATCTCCAGTATTGGCTTTCCTTGCACCTTCTCCACAAACAAGGGGATCAAGAAAATTTTCTCCCTCTCCTCTTCTACATATTTGATGTTTATGGGTAATGAAAAAGCTATTTTTTGTCCCAAAGTCAATCGTGACCATAGCCTCTTCTTAATTTCAAATTCATCTTTATATTCCTCCCAAAATCTTCCAATCAAGGATATGGACCACAAATCCCTTACTATCAAATTACCACCTGGGTGTGAACATATTCAAATTGAATCCCTCAATTTTTGCTTCTAATTTGAGGGCATCACAATTATTTCTACAATTTTTTTTTTGATTTGGATAGGAAATACAACCCCTGAACCATTCTTTCCTTTCATCTTCTTGTCAACATGGGCTAATTTTCTACAAACTTCCATCAAGACTAAATTATCTAGCACATTTGGGAGTCTACGAGGTTCCCCCTCAAATCCTCCAACTTTGATATATGTTAATCAATTGTATTGTTTCATTTGAAAACCTTTTATTCACATTCCCCTAAAATTCAAATACCATCCTTCCTAAAAGTACATCATTAACCCTAAAAAAATCATTTGCATAACATTTTGTTGTTTTCAGGGATTGAATTTATATATCATCATGCAAGGAACCCAAGGTTCATGAGGGAGACCCTTCTATTACATCCTTGTACATGCTATCAAATAGAACAAATAAGAAGGCATGTAAAATCCCTTGCTCCCAAAAGGGCTAATGAGGCACACATGACATGTTTCTACTATAACCTCTGCCCAATCCAAAAATTTCTCACCATTCAAGAGCACTTGGATAAAGAAATACATCCAATCCTCCCAATAGAAAGTGTGTTGATTTCCCATCACCTTTTTAAGAAATATTACCAGGTCCTTTACTTCATTGATAAATGCTCTTGGGTTAATAGGTTTGGTAGCTTGGATCCTCCTTTATACTTCTTCAAAAGCCTAGTATAAGCAATCACTTTTTTTTACACTCACTTCTTTGCAGAGAGTATGAGTATGATGATCATATAGACTAGTCTTCATATGAATCTTTATGTGTAATAACCATAGAAGCCATTATTGTTTCTCTTTCCACTTTATCCAAAATATTTATGAAGGCTGTATGAATGCACCTATTTTTTATATCATATTTATTCATACATTCACTAACTAATTCAGGGCACAGAGCTACAACATGAAATGTAGTGGCTTCCAACAATCTTCTCTTGATAACTCTCTCTATCATGGAACCCTCCATATGATTTTTAAACCTCTCAATAATTTCTTTGATGGTTACACATAACAAAGATATGCCACCCATATCAAGAATATATCTTGGAAGACTAGTTTTGTGCTCAACTTTAGGCTTGTATGGCTTATTGTACATTACTTTACTAAAGGACTAGATTCGCGTAGATGGAACAAAGGAAACAAGGTAGAGAATTCCAAAATATATCTTTATTCAACTACACTATCAAATAGAGTATGCCATTTTACTAACAAACTAACTCCACATAGATTGAGCAAAGGAAGACAAGACATAAATGCTAAAGATATCTATACTTAACTATAGAATCAAAGATAGACTCAGGTTTATCATTACTTACCATAAATCATGAAGTCCTTCAACCTTTCCCACATAAATGCTAATACCTTCTTCACCTCCTGCTTTGCTTATCTTGAATAACTTAAGGTATTTACAAGAACAACTTGCATGCTTGGATTGATTACAAATACCAAATTTAGTAATGATAACTTCATACCAAATTCACATCTCATTAATTTACAATACTTTCCACAAGCTTGCACTATCCTATTCATGATTATTGAATATAAATTTTTAAAAATTGAAATGACATGCGTAATCTCTCTTTTTTCCACTTTTCTGTCAATGTTTATATAGCCACATAAAATTTTAGAATGATAGATTTTGAACTTTGAATTTTGATAAAATTATGATATATTTTAAACTTTAAATTTTGATATGAATGGTAGTGATCAATTATGATCAAACTCCCCTACACTTTAGGATCTGTATGACCTAGGTGGGTGAGCCTATTCCTCTACTTAGCATATTGTAGTATGTGAAAGTTAGTTGATTTCTTAAGGTGGCAAGTGGTTCTTAAGAGTCTAATTGCATATCCCAAATATGTGATTTCATTGTTTACCTCTTAAACACAGATTAAACATTGAAATGAACCTTCTACTTAATGATCTTCCCTTTAACAATGTTGGCTTTTGATTTGATTGAATTTACACTACCCAATAGTGAGAGAAACATTCCTAATGTTAGGATAAACCACAGACAAAAATAAAAACTACATGCAAATATAACCAATAACATAAAATAATAGATCACACAGAAATGAACACAAAGCACCAAGATTTAATGTGGTCACCCAATCCCTGGGCTACATCCACCAAATAGCAAGTCCAATATTATTACAATCCATTGATTGCAACCTGATTACAATCCGTAATCCCTTACAGCTCAATACCGCCACAAGAACCAATTTTGTATCACAACATAATGAAAAAATACCCAACCCTAAACCTTTTTATACATGTATTAAACTGCTTTAGGGTTATAACATGTTAGCCATAATTAGCCATAACTTTAGTGGCGAATCTACGAATGGCGAATAGTACCAAAAAAATTTCTACAAATGGTGAATAGTACCAAATTTTTTTTTCAGGGCGATGCCCCAAACCCCACTAATTATGAAGTATGTATAGTACTTTCCTGATCAGTCACCATAATCTAACACCTCAGGCTTAGATAACTCCCATACTCAACCTACTCATTCACAAATCAAGACCTACTTAATAAATCAAAAGTTCTTTCTACTCTTTGAACTCAAAATATTAGCATCACCCCGATCCTTAATACAATAGAATAATGACCCCAAAGCTTCTATACTTATGCAAAATCAAGCACAAGTGCAAGGGCTAATCCAACAATTGTCTCTCCACTGGTTTCCCACACACTTATTTCTCTGTCGAAATGGTAAAAGAGGAGAAACAATTCACAATGACAAAAATCCCTTTTAGTACTCAGAATCTAATCAAAAGAAATAGCCCATTCCTACCAATATTTTAACATCCCTTCATTATCCATAACATGAGGAATGAACCCCTCAATATTGTTGTGTTTTGATGCGACAAAGTTTAAAATAACTTATAATTTGTAAAATAGACCTAGGAAACAAGTAATTTCCATGGTTAGCATGTCTAACCTAGAATAAGGACCAACTAACAAAGCAACTCAACTTTCTACACTTTGAACTCCATAAAATTTAGGCGGGTATTCCTAGGATTAGATCAAATATTTCTATAATAATACCTTCACTTTAATTCTTAACAAAATAGATACTAACCCTTTAAAATCTCTGCATCTATGCAAGATGATATACAATATAAGAGCCAATCACATAGTTTCATCTACCCATAAGCAAAGTGAGGGTTGGCATTTTAGATCTACAATTTTAATGAAATAAAGATGATTTGAAAGTTTACTTACATTGTGAAATGCATCAATGACTGCTTAGAAACAATATCATGACCAATGCCTTATCCATTGGGCTACTTCAAACTTGATCACATATCATGATTTTATGATCTATTCAGATTCCTTGCAAAATGAAAATCAATTAATCAATTTGATCTTTCTTCTCAGAAAATTCCTTTTTTGAAATCTATAGCTTAGTCAAATCCACCAAGCATTTACTTGATCTCTTAGATCAATATCGTAAGAAAAATAAGACATATGATTTTGAATAAATTATAACAATAGTTTTACATTTCTTTGCTCATAAAATATGGGAAGCAATAAAACATCATAAGAGGAGACAAAGTTCAACATACTAGGGAAATATTTTGCTTCAATTTATCTTGTCAACTTGATACAAGCATGAAATTAACAATTAACACAGTGACTAACAAAAAAATTGAAAAGCTCATTCACAAAATGAAAAACTTGGACACTTCTTCCCTGTCATGGTAATATGACACATGGCATCTTATAGTTAGATACAAAATATTTTTTACAATAAGAAAAAGTGTCAACATCATAAATTTTTGCAAATAGAATATCAAGACAGTTTGCAAAATGAACAACTAGGAGCCCAGATTCTTCAGGATTGGTCTTGGTTTATACTGTAGGTGTATCCATAGCAGGTGAAATAAGGTATTTTTTTAGTGGCCAATATTCACTGATTGGCTAATTTTAGAAATATTTGGCTAATATTTTGGTTAATAATTTAACATTTAAAACAACCTAAATCACCACATTTAAAAAATAATTAATTTTAAAATAGTCAAAATCACGCAATAATTGATTTTATTAAAAAGTTTAAACTAAAAGATTTGCCACAATATTTGATACATTATTAGATTTGATTCACCTAAATATTGTATCTTATAAGATAAATCAAAATTAATTTACCGATAATTATCATAATTATTAGTTACTTTAGGGATATATTACCAATATTTAGTTTTCACTATTGATTTAAAATATAATGTAATGATCCTTATAATAACCCATGAGGCAAAAATTGTTCAAGTTTCATTTGTAATAATCCATGGTGGTTAATGATCTTCCTATTATTATTAAGATTCACCTATATTTTCTACACAAAAATTAGGATTTCAAAATAATCAACAATATAAATAATACATAAAATAAAATTAAATAAAGAGATTTTCCAATAGAAATAATTTTATTTTTCAAAATAGAGAAAGATTTTCCAATATTTTATATCATTTTTCTAGAGGGGGGTTTCTTAGAGTTTACCTTGAGGTGAAACAAGAAAGTAAGATATCCTATTCAGATGAACTATCCTCCATCTATTAGCTCCACATGATTCATACCAGAAGTGTTTCTAATTGCCTCTAGATGGTAGAGCCTCTACCCCTCCTAAAATATCCCTAACAATAATTTCTCTCTAAGTCGACCAAGTTGTATCTCTAACTACATCTAAATCATGCAAACATTTGGTCCACCTGGCATTGGTAATGACCCTTGAATCAACAAAAACCTTATTCATACCTACCCTAATTTTATACAATGAATCTACAACTTCATAGAAAGTAGACATGCCAACTCCTTCCTTAAAAAATGAAGTAACCTTTTTAACACTCAGAATTTGATCAAAAGAAGCAACCCATTCTTGCCGATCTTTCAATTTCCCTTCAACATACACAATAGGATGAATAAATCCCTTAATACCATCAACAAAAATCATCAATTTTCCTTGAATAACATGTAGCTTACCAGTGAGAAAACTAGATAACTCTTTCACTTTAACCAATATTTTCTTGATGACAATAATTTTATTAGGCAAGTTAGTATTCATGGTCTTCAACATAATCAATTTGTCAAAGAATTGGATATAAGGGCCCCATTGATTAAATAAAGGGGTTAAAAAAGATAAAGCATCTAAGATCTGATGCCCACCCCTTCCCAAGAAATGAAGGTACAAAAGATATGTTGATAAATATCTTATAAAATACTCAACCTATGTAACAATACACCCCATAGGGCATCCAACTTATCATATTTATTCACGAGTGACCTCCTAGGAAGTCTTGTTGCTTCACCTCTATGAGCATCACCTAGATCCAATGAGCACTAAGTGTTCCATTTATTTTCATGAGAGAAGGATTCACGTGAATCACTCCTCATGAAACATGGGCCAATGAGTTTGACTAAAAACCTAGGCAGTTAAATCCTGATATCAATATCATAATTTGACTTGTTGTAGAAAATATGTCCTACTCATCAATTGATGAGATTAAGGGGCTTTCTAGATGAATAGTTCATAAGGAAAAACAATTATTTGAGGTTTTTAAAATGGGTTTTTAAGTGAAAACTTAGTTTGTGCAATTCTCTAAATCCTTCTATCCAAGATATTCCATGGATTGGAACACTCCAATGGTGGCTTAGAGCTCCCTAGTCATGGAGTGCAAGAGGCATAAAATAAGCATAAAGTGGGCTCTCAAATGAGCCTTAGAGATGTAGCCTTTGCTAGTAAACCATGAAATGGGAGGTTCTTGAGACAAGAGCAAGAATTCAAGTCTCCAAAAGAACTCCCAAAATGCAATTCAAGGAATGAAGCTAGACTAAGATGAAATGCAAGAGTGCAACTACACTAAACAAGATGAGCGTACTACAACCATTTTAATTAGACTAAGTGATCTAAGATATTGTGAATTGAAAAGATAAGCTATTACAAATGAATTTAAACTAGAATGAGGATAAAAATGAGAGAATGAGACATGAAGCAAGAAGTTCTCCAGAAAGCTCTAAGGAAACTTGTCAATAAACCTATAGCATAACATTAGCTCAAAAATGAGATCCCTAGAGAGGGAGAGATCTCTCTCTTTTAAAGGTATACAAATGGTTGAGATCAAGATCGAAAAGTGGATGATCAAGGGTGAGGGTTGAATTTTGGCACAATCCATGTGTAAGAGCAAGTCCACCAATGAAAAGGAGTTGAAATTTCATGTGAGACAAAAAGCCTTTTCTTTTAATTTGAAAATAGGAAAAAAGACTTTATAATGCACGTTGAGTGGATTAGAAGAATGGGCTATTTTATTTAATTAAAAGCGACATGTTATTTTAATCAAATATGGACTTAGGATATTATAGTCAAACCAGAGATTATAATCAAATAAATTGATTTATAGAAGTTTAGCCTAGGCAAACAACTAATTAATTTAGCCAAGATGCTGAGAAGGGAAATAATAGTCTAGATGACCATTTTTGGGTGATTACATTTGCCCCTCTTTGAATAATGTGTGATCGATCTGGGAACACATTACATCAAAGAATATAGAAGCCAAGTAGGCAAAAATAGATAAAGAGATCTAATTCCAATGAACGAAATATAGAAATAGATAAAAGTCCTAAATGTACAACCTAATAATGGTAGTACTGAACACTAGAAGAGAGATGAAACAAAGAGTACTAACACCAAGAAAATTAGATAGATCAAGAGAAAATTAAAAGATCAAACATATGCTCTTGGGAAATAGATAGTTGAAGCAAGAAATGATAGAGTATTTCTACCCCCTCGGGATCAAAATTGAAATGAGGCAAAGGGAATGCAGAAATGAGCTAGATATGAAAAAATTGAGATATTAAAAAGCCCATGATGATAGATATATGATTAAAACCAAAGATTGACCATAAGGAAGTGATAGAATGCCCTAGTTTGACTAGAGTTGACCAAGAAGGATAAAGTATGCAAATTAGTTCAAATCAAGTAGAAAGATGATTTAGAAGAGAAAAGTATGAATTGGAATAGGTACAAAGTGTAGAAATGATGAAGACATGAAGAAAAAAAGATGCCCCGGCAAAGATTCAGAGATTAAAACTCAAAAGGGTAGCTAACCACATGGAAGAAGGTAAAATTTTAAAATTTGATTTTGACTATTAAGAGGAACTTAGATTTTGATTTTGATCTTGAAAACGGATCTAGGACATCAAAATTATCTAGGGGTGTTAATTTTGCAAATTTTTGAGGAGTTTAAAAAATGAGTCAAAACAAGTTCGGAGGACTATCTAAGGGGTCCAAGGGTTATTTTCAATTCATCTGTCTTTTGTGATTTTTGAGAGCTCTTGAGTGATTTTGAGAGAGATCATGGGTTTAGCAAGTATTCTGATGCACACACACCATTTTGAGTGCAACCAACTGCAAAACTAACCACTCGAGTACAAGGCCCCAACAAGTCTTTGAAATTTTTTCCCTTTTTTGAGCATTTAACACGTTTTAATGCATTTTTAGGGTTTTTGAAAAAATAATCGCATGATACTTTAAAAGTATTGCATAGCTACTTTGAGAAGTATTGCGCTCTACTTTTGTCACCTAAATTGTATCGCACATTTCAAAAAGTTCTATCATATCAGTCATACCCAAATGTCACATGACATGGTGTGAATTATCACCCAACATGAAAGTATCACATAGGTGTTATAAAAAGTATTGCACGATACTTAATCAACAAAAAGTATCACCTATATATTATGAAAAGTATGCTTAGGTTATTATTGATCTTTTTTCGAATGTTTAGTGTCAAATTTTGCATGTGTAAGCATTTTTTTATATTGTTTCGATCTATTTATTATGTTCTCAATATATTTATAGCTGATACTAACATTTTCAATATTTGTTTGACTCAATTTTGTAGATTGTCTTTCCCCTCCTTTTGATCAAAGCCCCCAAGGTGGTGGGGTTGTGCATCCTTCATCATCTAGAGGATGATGAAAAGGCCACCATAGATAGCATGGGGTTCAGATAGTTTTTATGCATGCCCCATATATGGGAAAACCATAGATTGTTGACTACATTAGCTAAGTGGTGGCATAGTGAGCATAACACCTTTCATTTGCCCATTGGTGAGGTTGCCATCACTCTGGAGGATGTATATCACATCCTTCATGTGTCATGCCATGGAAACCTTGTGAGTATGATTGTTATGTTTTGATATTCACTTGTTTAAAGTTTCTAATATCCATATAAGGTGTGTTGATATGAGCTTTTGCATGTCACAGTTTATTACAATTAGACCCCAATAGAGGGGAGGTTGGTAATACAACTGTTCAAGGATGTCACCATCCTAGACTACCACTTGACCTAGGAGAGACTCATAGATGAGTATGGAGACTAGTATCCCTTTCCTTGCTTAATTTGTTCACTAGTTTCCTAAGCACTTGTCACTAATAGGGTCTAGAAGGGATTCCCTCTAGGATGGCGCAAATTGGTTGCAGACTTGGTGGGTTGACTAAGAAATATGGCATGGGGGCTAGCTATCCTTGTATATATGTACCATGAGCTGATTGAGATAGTGTACCAAGATGACAAGACCTGGGCATGCAATATAGTGTTGGCCCAGATATGGGCATGGGAGCACATTATAGTGATCTAACCATAGGTGTAACCATGAGAGTGTAGTGAGCCATTCATTTATATATGCATAGGTTTCATACCTCAAAGCCACAATAGGGTTGTGATGTATTATTGGTGCCTATTTGATGAACTTACCTCTTTTGTCTAGTATCCATAATGACAATTTCATAAATGGTTAGACACATGGGATCTTGAGTACATGCAATATAGTTAGCCACTAGTTGGGAGACACATAAGTATAGTGGAGCATTTTGCGATCAGCCAAGTCTAGAGATAGTTTGGTCAGAGGTAGGTGATCTCGATGGAGACTACCACATACACTTGCTCTCATAGAGAGGAAAACTGAGGGTGGCTTCCCATGTTGGATTATCAAATGATACTGAGGGATACAACAATGCTAATGTGGGATCCCTGGAACTACTACCTAGATTTGGTAGATGTGAGGGCTGATCTAACCTATTTATATGAGATGTAGAGACATCATTTCTGATGCTTTACAAAACCAGTTGTACCACCTATGACATCATAATAGGGCTGATATGGACAAGATGTTGGAGGAGGTGGGGGCAAGGGTGGGAGGTAGATGGAGGTTAGGAGTAGTTCCTAATCAAAGAGGTGAGACAAATGTGGGCCTGAGCTACTAGAGAGGAGGAGGAGCATCTATTTAGATACAAGAGGGTGGAGTGAGCAGAGCCACAATAGGAGCATCCTTCTAGGAGTGGAGGAGAGGATGAACAAGATGCTAAAATTTGGGCTCTAGAGATAGAGCTATAGGCAGAGCAGACTACCATATCCTTGTGAGATCAACGTCTCATAGATAAGAAGGCATGCTGTGAGTAGCTCTTCAAGGAGAGAGATGCAACAAGACAGGAATTAGAGCATCATGGTGTGCAAGCATCTTATTACTATGCTACATACATAGGGGTGGTACCATCTAGACATAGACTGCCAAATTATTCAGAGCGAGTAGGCAAATTAGAGAGTGTTGTACAACCACCCGATAGATGACAGGATTCACCACTATGACTCCCACCAACCCAAGAGGGAAATAGTTAGTCTTGGATGTAGGAGTAGATCTAGGATGGCATCCTTGTGATATTTTTTTGTACCATATGTATTTTTGAGATATTTATCTAGATTTTGGATCCCATATTATATATGTAATTTGACACATTTGATATAAATGAGATACTGGATTTGATCGATGTATCTATGTACTTATCTTATTTTTATGCTCACATGATTGATTTTGTACATGGATATTATAGAACTTTTATTTATGTATCCATGTGATGTTTTAGTTTCAACTCATGTTTATGTATGCTCAGTGTTATGCTTGTGTTCATGGATATCGCTCATAGATAGATTAGCTCTCATGTATATAATGTAGAATCATATTTTGAAAATGTGGTAGTTGGATATGTTAAACGTGATGATTAGATTAACCCGTTGTGATAATAGGTATATAAGAAGCAAGAAAGTAGGCATGGTTGATAGGAAGAGAAAGACATGGTTGAAAGAAAAACTAAGAAAGTGTGAAAGTAGTTAGCCAACATGTCCATGAAAGATAAAGAGAGATCCCTCTCCGCATGAAAAATATAAAAGTAAGCTAGAATGAGCCTATAATGCAAACTAGTATGCAAAATGGTTTAGTTGCAAGGGACATAAAAAATTTAGACTCTAATTTCATCATTGAGCATTATTAGGGACATCAAAAGATCATACAATTATCACTAGTGTAACTATGAGAATATGAATATGATCTATATTGAATAGGTATGTGGGAATCTAACCTAAGCATCAAAGACATGTAAGTCAAGATGGCTAATTTAGTTAGGTTTCCTAAGTTTAGTATAGAAGGATTACACCTGTATCAAGGCATAAGTACCAAGATAACCTTTGAGTGTGATCTTGCTAAAATAGATAAGAATGATACATTTGTAGCTCTAGAGTGTCAAGTAGGACAAGCATGAATTCTCATAACACTTTAGATCATCAAGGTATACCCACAAGAAAAACACAAGTGAAACATGCTCCATGCCCCTAGTCTTCTAGTTAAGGACATCCTTGAAAGACTATTAGGGAGGGAACACTCAACAAATAAATCATCATAGACAACACACAAAGAAGATAAATTTCATTGTAGCTTAGCAAGTTGAATGTTTAAGTGTGTGCATGTAAGTCACATGGCCATTTCTTCAAAACTCACATTTGATAGTGAAAAATATCGTAGCATCCTAGACTATAGGTAAGCTATCCAAAAAGTGTTGAGAAACACTATTTTTCATGAGTTTCCAAAGAAAGCCTGGCACACAAGAAGACCCTGATAAGCTAAGAAGCCATGCCCCTTAGAGAAGGACAAAGAGACAATTCCAAGCTAGGAAATGTAGTTGTGAGATGAATGAGTGTGAAGTGAGACTGATAGACATAGGTGCAAGGGCCTCAAGTAGTGCTTGTTTCTAGGTTTTCACCACTTGGAAAATTTTTTTTCAAGACTTATTTCAATTTTTTTGTATTTTTGTAATTGTTTTGGTGATACATCCAAGTGCCTATTGCTAGGTTTTCACTAAGGTGATCATTTTTTCAGGATATTTTCTACTTTTAAAGTTTTTTTTTGAGGATCATAAGATATGTATAGAGATTTGAGACCAAAGAGCCTTAGGTGTAGAACTTTTTTAGATGTAGAATGTTGATAGGCTCAACAAGTTGCTCCCCTTTAGGGGTAGAGAGTTAATATGCACCAGATCCAAATGCTGCTATGAGAATGTAAGGACCCAACTAGTTAGGCTCAAATTTCCCATTTTGTTTCCTATTTTGCCGATTCTTAGAGTTTTGTTGAGGCACTTGCTCACCCACTTGGAATTCATGAGGATGGACCTTTCTATTGTAGGTAGTAGACATCCTTTTCTTATAAGCCCTCATGAGATCAAAAGTAACCTTGCAATGCTCATTGAGGGTTTCTAGCTCATGCATTCTCATAGCCCTATGGTCTTCATCATTTATCAACCCATGTAGGGAGACTCACAGTGAGGGAATCTTAACTTCTAAAAGGTAAGACAACCTCAAAACCATAGACTAGCGAAAAAGTTGTAGCCCATGTAGGAGTACGTGTAGTGGTCCTGTAAGCCCATATTGTTGAATTGATCTGTAAGTGCCATTCTCTTCCTAATTTATGGATTGTTCTATGTAATATATTGAGTAGTGTCTCTGTAGAGGCCTTAGCTTCATTGTTCCCTTGGGGTAGTATATTGAGGACTAGTGTTGCTTGATCTTAACTTTCTTACAAAGTTGTTTAAGGTCCTTATTTTTTAATTGTCCTCCATTATCAATAACAATGGAGGATGGAATGCAATAGTGTCAAATAATGTGGTTGAGAATAAAAAAGGCAAAATACTTTCCTATAGAAGCAGATAAAGGTACACCTTCAACCCATTTTGTGAAGTATTCTGTCACTGTAATGATAAACTTGTGGCCACTAGACAAACTTGGATGAATCTTTCTCACCAAATCAAAGGCCCACTATTGAAAAGGTCAATATGTAATAGAAGGTATGAACTCACATCTAGAAGCATGAATCAGGTTACCATGTAGCTAACATTTCTTGCAATATTTAGCACATCTAAGAGCACCAACCTACATAGTTGGCTAATAGTAGCCCGCCCTAAGTAGTTTTCCAGCAAGTGCAAGGCCACTAGAGTGTGCCTCGTAAATGTCATCATGGACTTCAGCCAATGCCTTTTCAAACTCTTCTAGTTCTAAACACCTAAGAAGCATTCCATCTAGACCCTTCCTATACAAATCACCAAAGACAAGGGTATAATGAGAGGCATTTTGGAGAAGTTGACTATTTTGGTTGCGCGTAAGATTTTCAGGGATTATCTAATCATGCATGTAGGAGAAAATGGTGGAGTAACAGGAGGAGTTATGACCAACAACAATGTAGATCACATGATTTTTAGATAAGTCATATGCAGGATGGCATAATTCTTCCACCAGGAACTCAGAGTGTAATTCATGTTCTTGTTATAATAAGATAGATGCTAGAGTGGCCATAGCATTTGCAACCTTATTTTCTACCTTAGGAATTTGCTAAAATGTCACAAATGTGATTTAGTTCCATACAGAATCAATCAATTTCTTGTAGTGTACCAACTTGTCATCTTTGGTTTGATAATCATTATTAACTTGGTTAATAAAAAGCTTAGAGTCTCCATAGATGTGCAACTTTGTGATCCTCCATTCTAAAGCCATTTTAATCCTGTTGGTTAAGGCCTTATACTCTGCTATATTGTTAGTTCATGGAAACAAGAGTTTGTAAGACTTAAGGATTGTATACTCATGATGGGTGATGACATAATGCTTGCACCAACCCCATACTAGGTGTGAGAGTCCTTGAAGAAAATATTCTAGGTTCTTTTAGTGATATACATGATGAAAACATCAAAAAATTCAATTTGCATAGGAGCTCTATCTTGTAACGAAAAATTAACAAGGTGATTAGCTATGGATTGTCCCTAAATGACTTTTTGTTCGATGTACTAAATTTCAAATTCAGAGAGAATCATCATCCATTTAGCAAGATATCTACTAAGTGCAACTTTACTCAATAGATATTTGACAGGATCAATTTTTGCAATGAGATGCACCATGTGAGACAACATATGGTGCCTTAGCTTTTGAGAGGAAAATTCCATTGCAAGGAAAGCCTTTTCAATATTGATAAGCCACCAAAGTGTGACTAATATAGTAAATAATATGTTCTTTTCCATTGTCATCATTTTTTGCAAGCAATACTCGTAGAGAAGAGTCTTTAGCTGACATGTATAGAATCAAAGGTTTTCTTGGAATAGAGGGAATTATTATGGGAGGTTTGGCCAAATATCCTTTAATTTGGTCTAAGCTTTGTTGAAATTCCTCATTCCATATACAAGTGGAGCCTTTGTGAAAGTTTGTATTGAAAGATTGAGCTTTGTTAGCCACCTTAGATATGAACTGCCTAATATATTGCAGACATCCCTGAAGACTTCTTAATTGATAGATATTTTTAGGAGGAGGCATTTCCATGATGGCTTTCACCTTTTCTAGATCAACTTCAATGCCTTTTTCCGATATGATATAGCCCAACAATTTTCTTAATGTGACACCAAAGACACACTTTTTGGGATTTAACCTGAGCTGAAATTGTTCCATGTAGTCCAATAGATCAAACTAAGGTCATCAAGATGTGTATCTCTTTTTAAATATTTTTCTAATGTTTCATCAACATAGTCTTCCATATTTTTGTGCATCATATAATGGAAGATGGTGGTCATGGCTCTTTGGTAGGTGACTCTTGAATTCTTTAGCCTGAAGAGCATGACATTCCAACAAAAGGTACCCCATGCACATGCAAATGACATTTTTTTCTTGATCCCCAGGGGTGATCTTGATTTGGTTGTATCTAGAGAAATCATACATTAAAGAATGCATCTCATACCTAATAGTCATGTCCACTATCATATCTATGTTAGGGAGTGGAAAGCCATCCTCAGGGCATGATTTTTCTAAGTCTATGAAATTAGTGCACACATAAATGGATTTTTCATGTATGCACATAGGTACAATGTTGGAGATCACTTTACATAATCAATAGCTTTGATGAAGTATGCACTTAAGATATTTTCTACTTTTGCTATGACCAAGAGAGGCACATGTGGCTGCATTTTTCTCAACTTCAATTTAAAAGGTTTGACACAAGGAGAGATAGATAGATGATGCATAATTATATCTATGTCAAGGGGAGACATATATGAATAGGTCCAATATTTTTTTTTTCTTCTCTTAAAATAACTTAGTGAAGTTCTCTTTTTCTTCAGCTGATAGGGATTGAGGAACATGGATGGCTTTAGGAGCCTCTTTTGTACCCAGGTTGATAGGTTGTGTGGGTTCAATGAGAACCAATGATATGTCCTGAAATAGCTTGGTAGACTACCAAGTACCTCATCCACTAGTGCCTCAAAAGGTTTTCACCTTTGGATACATCTTTGCTTTTAATTTTTTGGGGTTCAGACACCACCACAAAGTGGTTTTCACCATCTAAATGCTTATTTTTTTCTTTTCTCTTGATTTTATGACCAAGGTACTTGATATCTATTTCCATCATGTTAACCATGGGTTCACTAGTGGAAGATATCATAGGTTCAATAGTGTTGAGGAAGCAGGCGATCTCATATTTATTTTGAAAGGACAGTAGCCCTAGTCTTTGATGTTGAACAGACCAGTCTATGAGATCAAAGTGGATTAATGAGAGAGACATGGAGGCTTCAAAATTTTTGATGTGAAAGGAATCATCTCTAGTGACATGAGAGGCTGAATCCATAGGGAAAATTCTAAAGGAATCCAAATTAGGAATATGCCTAGAGGGACCAACATGATCCACTAAAGCAATTTGTGAACCAAACTCATCATACCCTAGACTAGACTTTTTAAGCACATTTAGTTCGGTAGCATAGGCATGGATAACATCCACTTCTAATTTGCAAGAATAAACTAAAGGGGAGTCTGTGCTTTGCTCTTAGACTAGTAATCGAGCAATGTCCTCTTGTAACCTTTCTTTGTTGGGATCTTTAGGACCAGATTCATTAGATTCATGGGTCTTAGAGGTGGAAGCTTTAGCAACATTATGGGTAACCATATATTCTTCTCCCCAAAGTAGGGAACTAGGAGGCATGAAATCCTCATCTTGCAAAGTAGTAGTAACAAAAGGTGGGTCATCATCTTTGGAATCACTAGTCATAGGAGCTCTTTTGTCAAATCTTGTTAAGTCATACTCTAATGCAAAGCCTAGTCCATTAGTATCTCTATTTTTGCATCCCTCAATGTGATTTTAGGGTTCTAGGAGAGGTTTCTTGCCACTAGCTAAGGACCCTTCGCCATGATAGCCCATTTTTTTAGGAACTTGTAGCCCTTTCCTTAACACTTTGGAGAAATAAAAGTAGTGACCATAACCTACTCCATATCTTCCTCTTCCTTATATATCCAATCTTTGATAGCTTGATCTTCCTTTTCCACTTCTAAGGGAATAGAGGATTGAACAAAGGTGCCAAAAATGGTCATAGCAAACATTGAGGGCTCCAACTTCTCAAAAGGTTTCTCATAAGATCTAGGAGAAACCAACAAAGTAGCAATAGAGTCCAGAGTTTACTCACCCATACCAAGGCTCATCATTTTCAATTTCTATTCATACTCTTGGTGAGATAGTTTGAGCTTGTAGGAAGAGCGATTGTAGGGGACTAGCATTTTAGCAGTAGATAATGTGTTGATAGACATTGAATTATCCCTAGGAATGACTATTTTTGTACCATTAAAGGTAAATTTTATACATTGATGATATGTTGATGAGACTTCTTTTATTTCATGAATCCAAAGTCTTCCTAGCAACAAATCATATGCCAGTGGGATGTCTAAAACTTGGAAGACTACATCCTTTTCAATAGGACCCAAATGGATCAATAACACAATAAAGCTTTTAGAAGGCCATTCAACCTCATCATAGGCTTTGATAATGATCTTTCACTCATGGTCAATATAAAATTTAGACATGCCTAGTTGTTGAATAACATTGAAAGAGATGATGTTTAACCTTTCACCATTGTCTATCAAGACTCGACGAACACCAGTACAGAAGATTTGGAGTTCTATGTGTAGGGCTAGATTATGGGGATGACTAAGTGACTTTTCATATTCTTCAAAGAATGTGAGCTAGTGTGGTGAGGAGATATGGTTCACCATTTCTTGGAATTGCTTGGTATTAATATCTGTGGAAATGGTAGATAGTTTTAACAACTCAAAGATTGAGATTTGCACCGGGGTTCTTTGCACTGACTTGCAAGGTCATAGTTGAATATAGCTAGGGTAGCTACTTGTTTGAACAATGAGGAATTCTTAGGATTGTTTGCAACTTTGAGGAAAACCTTAGATTTCCCCCTAGTAACAATGTTAAGTGACTCACCATGTGAGGATGAAGGTTCTAATACTCTAAGAACTACCTTAGACCTAGTGTCCATATGATTTTGTTGAGTAATGCAAATTTTCAAGACTACCTTAGGTCTTTCATAATCCATATCATAGTTGGGTTCTTTGTCAAATTTGAAACCCATCAAGCAAAGATGTTTAATAGGTTCTAGCATGTTTATGACATTGTCAGTGTCAGTGTAGGTATGATTGATCTTTGCATCATGATTTTTCTTGTTAGCTTTGGATGATTCCCCTTTTTTATATTGAGGTAACAATTTTTTGAAGGCTTTGTGATAAATTTTTTTTATTAATCCATCCATTACTAATTTTTCTCCATCAAGAAGGTCTTGTATAACATTTTTGAGTTTGAAGCAATTCTTTGTGTTATGGTCCTTACTCCTATAATAGTTGTAGAAATGATCATCTCTCCACCAAGTGGGCTTGATAGGTGGATCATAGGGTTGGGAGTTGTCTAGATGCATGATGAGTTTATTTGCAAGAAAGGTCTTCATGACCACTTCATAAGATTCTACCATTGGTGTGTACACATGCTTTAGCTCAGAAGATTTTTTAGTTTGATCAAATATTTGAGACATTGAAGTCTTGTGATGTTTTGCAGTGTAGATAGTATTGGAAACATTAAAGGTTGACTCCTTGGTCTTAGGAGTGTCCACTACTCCATCATTGACAACATATTTGTTCTTATTCCAAGGATTTTTTTTTTGTCTTTTCCATTCCCATCCCCATTTTTGTCTTTATTCAGCACAATGCGACCTTTTCTAATGGAAACATCCTTGAGGCGGTATGTACTTTCAACCATATTATTAAAGGATGTGAACAATTGTTTCCTAAGATCGTAGTAGAGCTCAGGTACAAGTGTATTGACAAAATTGTCAATCTTCTCAGTTCCAAGAATTTGCCGAGGGTACCTATAGTGTAAAGATCTCCATTGTTTGAAGTATGTGGCAAAGGTTTCACCTTGTTTATGTTTAATGTTGCACAAGTCCAAAATAGTAATGTGATGTTTAATATTATAAGAATACCATTGGATGAAGCATTGTACGAGTTTTTCAAATGTTTTAAGAGAGGGTGACAATTTCATGAACCATTCCATGGATTTTCCACTCAAGCTCCTAGGAAACAACCTCATAAGGTATGTGTCTTCATGCATGAAGTCAATTTTAAGAGCATAGAAGTGCCTTACATGGTCATGAGGATCACCATTTTCATCATATTTATTAGATTTGGGAACCTCTATATCCCTAGGAAATGGGACCATGCAAAGACTCTAGAAAGGGAAGATAACATATTGATTTAACAAAGGAGGGTTTTGGGCTGCTCCTTGGAAACTTGTAGTTTTGCAAGTTCATTTTTAAGCTCTTTCATTTCCTCTCTCAAGATCTCATCTTAAGTAGGTTCTCATTTTTGGGCGATTCTTCACACATCAAAATCTTGAGGGAGTTTCCATCTCTTAGCTATCATGTATTGGTCCCCATTTTGTTCCAAGGCTTTGAGCATTAGTCTTTGGGTGACCTCATCTTGTGGAAATCTCATAAGATCTTCACTAGTGAAAACAATAATGAAATCACTAGTAAAGAAAATGTACATGCAAGAACCTATCATAGAGAAGATAAAGAAAAGAAGAGGCAAGTGTTTTGCTCTATAAAATATGAGAACTATATTATCAGACTAAATAGATAAAAGATAATTAGAAAAGACCAATCCCTATAGAAGGATAAGAGGTAAATGACATTTAATAATTACTAATTAATTAGTAAATGGAAATACAAGGTGCATAAAGTGAAATCTTAAGAAGGGAGTAGATTTAATTTAATAAATTAAATTAAATTAACCTTTTACTCTAATACCCCCCCTTAAGATGAGCTACAAGTCAACTACAAACAATGAAGAAAAAGAAAGAAAACTACAATGAAATGCTAAAAGCAAACTTGGGTCCCACCAACAAGGCCTGATGAGGTACCCAATCACAATTAAATCTCTATGAAACAGAGAAATAGAGAAAGCCTAGTGGGAAAAACCCTACTCCAAAAAGAGATAGAAAAGGATGCACAAATGAAATATCTCAAGAGACTCTCTAAAGACCGTAAGTACAATAAAACCCCCTATGATAGAAGCTTGAGACTCCATAGCCCCCCCATAATGACAAAAATTCTACATCGATGAACATACCAATGTGGCTTCAATCTAAAAGAAAAAAAGTCGATGGACAAGGAGGGTGAAACCCTAGAATTTAAGGTGAACTTGGAAGTCCTAGCTGATGCTCAAAGGAGAATGCATGTGAATCCTAAAATGGAATCTTCAATGGAAGTGGGATAACAATATGTTGAATATATCATCTAAGAGGAGATGTGTGTCCTCTGATATATCCTCAAAAACTATAGTAGGTGGCTTGATGACTAGAGCTACAATGGTAGATAATGCTGAAGAGTAATCATGTGCGATAGATGGAATCTAAACACAAGGTGGAGTGTAGAAGTCACACCACTAGTCTCAGGAACAATACATAAGTTCAAGTGACCTAACTTCACCTCAGTATTCTCTCACAAGGAGAGTGAATCTCTAATAGTGGAGATGGTGGACCAAAATGAGAGAAAGAGTATAGGTGGGAATAGCAATCAACAATCCTTGTAGCAACAATATTTCTTGACTCACTATCTTTGATGTACACTAAATCCTATGCAAAATTAACTGTCTTCCTTGTCCCACTATGTGTAATATGATAAATAGAGAGAAGGTTAGAGGACAAATATGGAACACAAAGTAAATCATAAAATATGCCATCATCAATTCCAATAAAACCTTTCCCACATAAAATCATAACATTGTTGTTCCCCATCAAAATGTGTAGAGTAGGAGAAGCCTCAAAAGAAGAGAAAAAATGTTGAGAAGATGCCATATAGTGCCAAGCACTTGAATCTAGTAACCATATAGAAGAATGTGGTGTAGTAGTTGCACATAGTGTATGGCCCCTTCATATATCTTTACCATTTGGATAAAATAATGATGATGAAGATGATTTGTGAGAAGTATAAGGAATATCAATGTTGCTCTCATGAAGGAGAGCTGTCAAATCTGAAACCTATTTGGCATAGCCATCTAACTTCTTCTCATAGCAATGTGACTCATCATGATTAGGCTTATTACAATAATAAAACTTCAATATTTTTGGCTTTGGTTTACCCCCCATTAGGAGGAGGTGGCCTTGATGAATTATGAGGGATAGAATTAATCTAAGACTCTATAGAATGTGATTTATATGTCTTCTCCTTCATCCTAGAAGATGACCACGCTACCAATGCATAAGTCTGTGAGCCTATGAGAGAATCCAACTGAGAGAGCTTAGCTTGCTCTTGAGTCAAGTGATCATATAAAACCTTAGAGGATGGCATGGTAAATCTATTAACCAAAGCATATTTGGTGGAATAGAAGGTAGAAGCAAAAATTTGAAAGTTTCTACAAAGATTAGAAAGAATCAAGTAAATGCACTTAGTTTTAGTCTTAGTTTTCCTACAACCCTGCAATAAAGATCTATGTTGTTTGAATTTCATCAAGAAGTCCTTAATGGAAGGAAAAGAATTTGGTACAAGAGAGGTAAGCTCTACCTTGATTTGAAATGTCCCGAACTCATTCACTGTACCAAACAAGCCATCAATCTTGGTCCACATATCTAGATGGGTATTGTACCCATCAAGATAAAATTGTAGACTATCAAATACCTATAAAGAAATAAACCCCATTGCTTCATCCATCTTGTTCCTGTGCTACATGACCTCAAAAGGCCTCTTAAAAACTAGCTGCACTGCATCTAAACAAGACCACAACCCTTTTGACCGGAGAAGTTGTGTCATCAAGGTCTTCCATGTGTGATAGTTATGAGGGGTCAAAAGCCCTAGACAAGAAGAGGTCTTGGCCATTATTTTAGGTGTTGAATTATTTTTTGAGAAAGTTCTAGTTTACTGATGTAAATAATAGAAACAATAATACAAAATACCCCCATAATGCAAAACACTGAACCCCAACTGCTAGTAGGAATGCCTAGACAAAAAGAGAGAAAAAATATTGTTTGAGAATCACATGTATCTCTGAGAAATACTAATAAAAATAATAGAGAATTTGGATAGGGCTTGAGAAGATCTTTCCAAAACTTCTTTCATATTGAAAAAAGGAGCTAAAATGAGCAAGTTACACCCTCCATAAGATAGAAATGATCGTCTGACTTCAAGCAAAAAATAGGGACCAAATGCCTCAAGATCTGTGCCAAAATGCATCAAAATTCATGAAAAAATACCTCTATTTTAATACCAAAAATCTCATTTTTGTGCAAAAGTGCATCGATTTGTGTACTAAAAAGTTTTGATTTTTGTGCCCATTTTTTTGATTTGTGTGCAAAATATCTCAATTTGCATGCCCAAAAAATCTTAATATGCAATCCAAAAAATCTCAATATGCATGCCAAAATTTTTGATCCTCATGCCAATAATCTTTATTTGTATCGAAAATATCAATTTGAGTACCAAAAAATACAAATTTTTGAACCAATTAGTCTTGAATTATGTGTCAAAAAATCTCAATTTGTGTACCAAAAATAAAAAAATCATTGACTTGAGAAACACTCCCAACATGGAAGCAATATGATTTTACCATAGATTCCCACTGTGTCTAAATTAGGCAATTTTTTTTTAATGAAAATGGGGGTTTTGACCCTTCTGAATCCAACCGTGAGGTTTTCTTGGCATCAAAATGCTTCAAAAATTAGAGACCCCACTATTTTCACAAAAAATACCCAAAAAATGCTAGATTTTGTTCTGTTGAACCCTCTTTTTTCTATTTCTCCAAATACTAAATAAGCTACAATAGATCTGACTCTGATACCATGAAAGATTTGAGTAATACACAATACAATTCTACAAAACCCAAAGAACACCTGCATGCAAGAACCTGTCATAGGGAAGAAAAAGAAAAGAAAGGGCAAGGGTTTTGCTTTGAAAAATATGAGAACTATATTATCAGACTAAAGAGATAAGAGATAATTAAAAAAGATCAATCCTTATAGAAGGAGATAAAAAACCTAAAAGGGAAATTGTAAGAGGTAAATAACAATTAATAATTAAATGGAAATGCAAGGTGCATAAAGTGAAATCTTAAGAAGGGAGTAAAGGTAATTTAATTAATGAAATGAAATTAACCTTTTACTCTAACAATGAACACCATCTGTCATTTATTTTAGGAGTTCTAGGGGGTGTATTTTTTCCATCATTGCCACCAAGATGGATGTTATCAAAGGGGTTGCTATAGTAGGCATGTCTATTTTTTTGCATTATGAGCATGAACATGAGCATCAATTACCTCTCACTTTCTTCATCAATCCCAAAGTTATGCTAAACAATTATATATTCTTCTTGTAGCCTCACAACTATTAACTCAAAATGTATTATTGACCTAGAGATGTTTCACATAGTCTTTCAAAATATAATTTGTCGCAAGTTTGGAACACATGACTTTAATCTTTTAGTTAAAGTTGAAAATAGACAAGGAACCATTAGAAAATTTATACCTTAAATATTATGAAGTCCTACTCATCTTTGGTTGTAACTTTAGAACCATCTGTGTGACATAGGAAAAGGGACCTATGAAGTTATGCTCGCCTTTATATCATAAGATAGGAACACTTTCATGTTACGATTAATGGGATATCATGAATTCATGACACTTAGGGAAAGATAATCGATATAGCATATGAAGTTGTCATAATAGCATAGACTAAGGATTTTCAACAACATGGGCCAAAAAGACATAAAATATTTTGGGAAACCTTCAAAAACCAAAATGAGGCCTAGGGTTATAAGATTAAGACAATTAATTCTAAAACCTTATCAATATTGAAATAATTATAAGCTAGGTTTCAAAAATAAATTCAAAGTTATTAGTTACCAAGAAACTGAATATTAAATACCATCAATAAAAAACTTTAATTTTCCTCGATAACCTATTGCTTACGAGTGGAAAAACCATATAACTCTTTCACTTTAACCAACATTTTCTTGGTGACAATAATTTTTTCACGCAATTCATTATTCTTGGCAATCCATAGGTGAGATTAACATATATTCTCTTCTTTAGGTCTGAGATTAATTTACACAGAGATTATAGAGAGATTACATAGAAATTTGAGGTTAACCTTACACTAAGAGTAGAGACTTTTAGTCTCATACATAACCTTAGGGAGAGATTACATAAAATAAAAGTTGTATTTTTTAATTTTTATTTTATGAATAAGAGGCAAATGCCCTTTTTTATTTATTTCAAAATTATAAACATTTTACTATGTTCAAGTGTAGGCACTGGGGGAAAGCGAATGAGGTTAAGAAAACCCTTGGTTAGCTTGGGATTGAAGTCGTATAAAAGGTATAGATGCCCTAAATAAGGTCTTGAAGAGGGCATGCCCTCTTTTAGAGATTATAAAGAAGTAAAAAGTTTACAAATAAATTGATTAAGTTAGATAAGATCATTGTTACATAGTTCCCTTAGATGAGAGATTACAATATTAGCATTATAGATACAAACATTAACTACTTTCTCTCAACCTTCCTAAACAACTAAGAAATTCCATGAGATTTTGAAGACTAGACCATGCTAGGGGTGAGATACTAGAGAAGATCCCACCAATAGAAGACTTATTAAAACAAAAACCACTACAACCACCTTCTCCACACTATACATAATTTTTAGAAAAAAAATTTCTTATACTTAGACATGTGCTAGACAATGAAGCCAATTTAGAACAACTTACTGACATGAGAATAAGGAACATACCATATATATATCCATAAGTTTCCATAAGTATATATCTACCAAAGTGTTTAATTTTTAAAGTGTTCTAACATAAGTGTATATCTACTAGAAGTGTATACTTGTGTAGTTTAAGAGAATCGTTTAGAGCATCTCTTAGGATAGAGCTTGGCCAGATAGTATAGAGAAAATAAAAGTGATAATTATATAGGAGGCAGAGCCTCAATTTTGTAGAATACTCAATTAAAACCTAAGATATACAAGTATTCATAACCATAATTAAAATTAAATGTAAATAGAGTTGGCATTGATTTAATGTAACAAAGTAAAGATCATAAATCAAAAACTACTGACAAGAATAATTAGAAAGTCTTTGAGGGATCCTTTCTTTTGAGAGTCAAAAGAATCCCTATGACATATAACCAATATTAATAATGCCAGAAATGAACCAAAATAACCTCTAAAATGTAAATTCAAAACTATTAATGATAACCATGCCATGATAATAGGATTTAACTTATATGTTAGATGACTACATAAGAGACTACATAAATTTCATAGATGTATTCAAGCCATTATCAAAAGTTTACCAAAAAATTAAGTGTAGAATTAGAAGTTTAATAGTTTAAGACTAAAAACTAGTATTAAGAGAGAAAGTTCCAAAAAAATAGAGGTATCCATTTATCTTCTCTAAAGGCCACTCACAAGTCTTCAATAGTACCATGCATGGTGCATTCATGAAAGATGCCTTCCTCCACAAAGTATCTTTCAAGCCAGTCTTCCTCTATACAATTCAATATAACAAACAAAAATAGAAGAAAACAAAGGTTCCTTTCATAGACCCCTCTGTCTTCCTAGAGACCTATTGGATCTTCTATAAAGATTATGGGGTAAGTAGGCACCGACTCACCCCAAATATACAAAAGATAGTAGTTTGTTGCCAGAGGAATTATGAGATCCCGTCTTATATTCATCAAAACTTTATCTAGACTCCTCAACAACTCATTTTCAAACAATTCTCTATAAAGACTAGCAATAAGAGTATTTTCCTTAGAGAAGAGTATAGTTATTTCTATGAACATCGTAATTATATTTGCATTAGAGAAAAATATGTTAGGACAATTGATATACTAGATACCTATACCAAAAAGGATTTTCCTCCAAATGACCTTATTTCTTATGGGGACGAATTGCCTAATCTTGTCCAAGGTTATGGGGAAATTGAAGGCCACGAGCTGAGACCGAGATGAGGTTTGGAGGTTAATGGGAGTATCCATGGATTTTGAATGCAAAAATAAATCAATATTCTTCTATAAATAAGAAAAAATTGTGATAAAAAAGAAGTTGTAAATATGTACACTTCTTGAGACAGAATGAGAATTAAAGACTCAAGCATGGGAAGGGGATATCCTTGCATGGTAAGGACATGCCACCTTGGCTTAGGAAAAAGTGGGTAATTAATGCTCAATAAAGAATTAGATAAGATATTAATCCACAGATGATTACATCAAAACTCCAACTTTTTAAAATAAGTTAATATTGATGAGAAATAGATTTAATTAATAAATTTTGGTGGGTACACATGAGAATATGAAATGGTTTCATTAATACCATATGCTCCCTCATTAGCTAATTTGTTCGCACAGTTGTTTCTTTCCCTCATTACAATCAATACTTAGTAGAAGAACATTAATTAAAGATTATTGAATCAATGACACATAAAGGTGGTGAACTGTTTAATCAATAATTATCATTTCCAAGGATGAATGCCTCATTTAAAATATCTCTCCATTTATGATAAAAAACTAGTAGCAAGACAATTTTTATATTTGCAGACATTCTTGTTAGTTTCTCAAATGACTAATCTTACAGTAAGAATGAGGATTCCTATAGTTTAAGGTTCTTCTAATGATAATCCTAGTCTAGTCATTCAACTCGACTTAACTAAGGATGAAGAAGAAGAGAATAATAATATCCTTATAGGTCTTAGGATAACATCTCTGAATGTTTCTACTAATCCTAGTGAGGATATGATTGTGTTGGAAAAGGAATAAGAGAAGGAAGACCTCCAAGATATTTTCATTGATTTTAGGATGGACCTGACTAATTATGAAGAATAGATAGTGGATTTATTGGAGAGCTAGGATATGGACAACTTTTGGATGCTTTGACTGTTGGAAGCTTGTCTCTTCCTATTCAAGCTTCTGTCATAGGTATATATATAGGTATTATACTAATAGAAAATCATGATGAAACGTATGAAAGTAATCTTAATGTAAATATGTAGACCCTTTTTGATAATTTTGGATGATTCTATGTTGAGTCAATAGAGGAAAATAAGTTATCATTACAAAGTATCTTGATCTTGCATGTAATTGCTACAGATACTCTTGTGTAACAACTTTGAAGCTGCACCTAAAGAAGATATTGCCAATTGTCTATGTATACAATTTGAGTTCCATGTCCATGTATCATTTATGGTTAAATTTTTGGTGTTTTTTATACCCTCAAGCGATCACTAGCTTGTTTCAATCCTATTCTATAAAGGATTTCCAAGATCACTTGAAGAAGGTCTGAGTCATTTTTGAAAAATATTAATGGGGCATCATTTTTCTTAGTCAAATAGAATATGCAATATATGCCATAATTGTTTTAAATATTTTCTTGGAAAAAAATAATAATACAAAGAATGGTTCTAGTGTCTAATTTGTAGAAGTAATCCTTTGGGTCTATTGATTGGATGAAACTCAGAAAGAAATCATAATGAAAGAAATCATTTTTCTAGATATCTTCTTTGTTAATTGTTTTTGATAAGATAAATAGGTTTCACAGGGATCCAAAAACCCAAGTTAGAACATTACAAAAGGCTGAAAATAAGCAATTAAAACCCAACCAAAGGACAACAGCCAAACAAAAGGCTAGTACAATAGATCACTAAACAAAAGGTGACCATTGTGGCATCACAACAACCACAAACATAGGTTTTGACTGGGCTCCTGAAACCCAACGAAGAAAAGGGAAAAAAGTACCCAATTAGATCTTCTTTGTTAATTGTTAATTGAATGGAAATTAGAATTTTTCTTCACTAGGGCCTAAGAATTATCTAAATTTTTAAGATAATCATTACAAAATGTGACTGCTTCACTGTATTATGTACTACACACATTTCTTCTGTTTGCAAAATACCATAACATTGTTGTATAGAAATAAGTCACACACTATAACACAAGTAATGTACTCAAAGTAACCTTCCAATAATCCATGCAAGTATTTCTTAATATTAATTTATTACCAAATTGAATAGTCACAAAGGACCAATTTAAAATGAAAATTTCTTTAAATGTTGTATTGATCCAAAATGTAAAAATGAGTACATAAGAGTTCATGTTTCTATCACCAATAGCACAATCTTGGTTTCCTTTTTATTCAAAATAAAGGGAAGAAAAACTAGCTTACTTGGTACTTAATAGGGTATTTACTAAGTAGGGTACATAACAAAGCTGTAAAACAAAGGCTAGTTATCCTTACTAAAAATAGACATTTTAATTCTTATTAAAAACTTGATACCATAGTATATTTCTATTTATCCCCATTTATTTTTCAAATTCCATTCTCTTATTTGTCATTAGTGTAACCTAATTTTTCATCTTTCCTATACCATTCTATTTTTTTCCAATCTGCTCATGCTCTTACATTCATTCTGGTTAACAAGAAGACTCAATTTCTCATTATTGTGAGGTGCCTCTTGAAGAAATTAGTGATATTGGAAATAAACAGAATTGGTTAAACCTCTACTCGATAGTTCTGAACTCCATATTTACTTCATTTTGGAATGCATAGATTTTCATCTATGTTTCCCAAAATAAGTTACAATTATTCAAGCAAGTGCTGCTTAAAAAGGCTCCTGCACAGATCTAGGACATCTCTCTTATCCTTTTCTACTTAAAGGATTATGACAGTGAATACAACTACAAAGTTATTATTTTTATTTGTTCTATCAATGAGAAGAGAAATTTTTTTACCAATGCACTGCTTGTATAATGAATAAGTCCTTGTCATTGGCATTAACAATGAGCTTCAATTGGTGTTCAAAATTAGCTCCCCAATTGTTCATCTTTGGTTTAGCCACCTTCATCCTAATAGGAGTATCTATGTCAAGGTTGAATCTATAGTACCCACAAACTAGAGCCTTGAGGTAATGAATAAGGGAGGGCCTAAGGGATACTTATAAACCCATAATCCATGCAACTTTACTCAAAGAACTTTTGAGGAAAATTTCTAAAGAAACTTTCTTTCTTCTCAAAGTGGTCAGAATTGAGACACATGGTAGAATCTATTTATGTTGTAAAAAGCACAAATGTGAATGAATAATACCATCATGTAACCTAATAAAAAATAGTTGAATTCAGAATAGGTATCATGGCTTAAACAATGAATTGAAGATGTGTCAAATTACTCTAATTGAAGTAATATTATGAAACTGTCAAATTTGAATATTTGTCAAATAAAAAATTCTTAAATTTTTGTTGATTACAAAACTACCAAATGAGGGCTTGCAGGAATTAAATAAATCATTTCTTGAAAAAATTTGTAGAGAAAGTTTCTCCTTTCTTAAAGTGGCCAGAATTGAGACATGTGGTCTTCTCTTTCTTTTTTTAGTCGTTAAATTTTTTTATAACGTGAATGACTAACACTACCCGGTGATGTTGCATAAGAGGTGAAAAATGAGAAAGTATGAATTGGGAACACAGGTCATGACTCAATTTTTTTGAAATAAAATAAATGACATATACTAACATTATATAATGAATTGATCTCATTTTAATTAATAATAGTACTATGGAAATGCAAAATTTTACATTTATCAATTAAAAGTTCCTTTAACTCCAAATATTGGAAAACTGCCAAATGTGAATGCATGATTGGAGTCACATTAAATGAATTAATAGTACTACAAAATGGTACATTTATCAATTCAAAATTCCTTTAACTCCAAATATTAGGAAACTTCCAAATGTGAATGCATGAATGGAATCACATCAATTTACCCTACCATCACGTCCAATTATCTGTTTAAAATTTGACCCGTATTAACATTGTTGGCCTAGCTTAAGGTCTGATCAATTGAATTAAATTTTATTAGTGTTGACATCATTGGCCCTGATTTAAGGTCTAATCAAATGGAATTAATTCTATTAATTAATTATTTATAGTGCAATGCTTAAAGTGTTTCATTAACCCAAGCAAAAAGTGATTTGGCTCTTACAAATAATAATGGAGTCCTCTTTCTCCTTAACATGCATAAATCAATAGAATCCATTTTATGTATAGGAAAAATAAATAAAGGTGGGATTAGTTATTCAATTTCTATCATGAACATCTTCAAGAAGTAATTGAATTATTGCTAGGAAAGATGTTTTTAAAGTGAAAAAATGACATAGGACAAACACATATATCTATTCATTGATTATGATGTGGCGTTTGTAGTTGGGAGATTCCAAAACCAAAGTAAGAATTATCATGGAAAGGTTGGTTCCAAAAAAATATAGGATGGGCATGGAGGAAATAATCCATTTTCCACTCCAAAGCTAGGTGTGTGGCTTCAATACGAGGACATAAGAATTGAAAAAGTAGTAGGGGCTATTCTAATACCTTTTGTATAGAGGTTTCTTGAGCATTAGAACCACGAGAGGTTTAAAAAAGCTCAACTTGGATAGTATATACTTAACTTACTTGTAATGGCACATGTTTATAAGGTGGACATCAACAAAATAAAAGATTTAGCAATTTGGGGCATAATTGATGAAGCAAATTTGGTACTTAGCATGCTTAACAAGGTTCAAAATTCCTAAACCCATAGGCAGGGGGATGAGTAGCCAAAATGGAGAATCAATGCAATTATAGATGAATGTATTTGTGGCATCACATCGAGATCCCTTAAAACAAAAATGTAATTGTAGAACCTTGCTCGAGTCTCTTCTTTTTTGAAGTTGATTAGTTTCTCGTTATTGTCAAATAACAACATCAGATAGTGCAACATTGGGGAACACTTTTTGGGTTTTTCTTTCTACTCTGCATGTTTTTGAATGCGGGTAAAGAAATTTTTAGATGTAAAAATCTTTTGTTTAAGGAAGAAACAACCTCATATTCAGAGTAAGGGAAAGTTGGTTTGTGGGATTTGTTTTGGAGTTGCTCTAGAGGTGAGATTGGTTGGATCAAAGTTATGTCTCCTGCAATTGTGCTCTCGAGTGAGTTTTGGGGCTTTTCGGGTGGTATTTTACATAATGTTTTTTTGGTTTAGGTCAATTTGGTCGTGAGTCAGGTAACTAAGGTAAGCAAGATCATAAACACTAATTTTTGTGGAGGGACTTGAGAAAGTTGTTGTTTGTAAAAGGAAAAATGAACATCACCTAAATAGTATGAGGTGATGTAATGTAATCTCATTTTTAAAAAAATAAAAAAAATACAAAATTATTACAAAAAATGTCTATAAAATAAATTTCATACATTAAATATTTAATGCAATTCGCCATTTTTTGCATATTTTTGTGCAAACCAAGGAAAAATCACCCACTTTTTTTTATTATCATTTTGTGCATTGGGAAAAATCACCCAAACACACCAGCAAAGGGGACCAATGGCTAAAAAATTATAGTTGAACTCATCACTTTTTCTCATATTTAATTGAATTTTGGTGACATCACTAATATATTTACATTAATTTTGGCTGATTGCCAACGATTCGCTTGGAAAATTATTTTTGCCTTTGCATGGAAATAATTTTATTTACCACTATAACTACATATGAATTTTATTGGTACTAAAAAATTATGCAATGCAATTCTACTATTTCCGAGGAGGGCCCATCTTAAAGTTATCACTAATGAGAACATGTTAATGAACCTTGATAATGAAATGCTTGGCCTTATGAACAAATATATTAAATCAATGAGTTCGTATTGATCAAGCAGATTTGGTACTTAGCATGCTTAACAAGGTTCAAAACCCCTAAACCCATAGGCAGGAGGATGAGTAGCCAAAATGGAGAACCAATGCAATTATAGATGAATGTATTTGTGGCATCACATTGAGATTCCTTAAAATAAAAACGTAATTGTAGAACCTTGCTCAAGTCTCTTCTTTTTGAAGTTGATTAGTTTCTCGTTACTGTCAAATAACAACATCAGATAGTGCAACATTGGGGAACACTTTTTGGGTTTTTCTTTCTACTCTGCATGTTTTTGAATGCGAGTAAAGAAATTTTTAGATGTAAAAATCCTTGGTTTAAGGAAGAAACAAACCTCGTATTTAGAGTAAGGAAAAGTTGGTTTGTGGGATTTTTTTTGGAGTTGCTCTGGAGGTGAGATTGGTTGGATAAAAAATGTGTCTCCTACAATTGTGCTCTCGAGTGAGTTTTGGGGTTTTTCAGGTGGTATTTTACATAATGTTTTTTTTGGTTCAGGTCAATTTGGTCATGAGTCAGGTAACTAATGTAAGCAAGATCATAGAGACTAATTTTTGTGGAGGGACTTGAGAAAGTTGTTGTTTGTAAAAGGAAAAATGAACATCATCTAAATAGTATGAGGTGATGTAATATAATCTCATTTAAAAAATAATAAGAAAAATACAAAATTATTACAAAAGATTTCTATAAAATTAATTTCATACATTAACTATTTAATGCAATTCACCATTTTTTGCATATTTTTGTGCAAACCAAGGAAAAATTGCCCACTTTTTTTTTATTGTCATTTTGTGCATTGGGAAAAATCACCCAAACACACCAGCAAAGGGGACCAATGGCTAAAAAATTATAGTTGAAATCATCACTTTTTTCTCATATTTAATTGACTTTTGGTGACATCACTAATAATTTTATGTTAATTTTGGCTGATTGCCAATGATTCGTTTGGAAAATTATTTTTGCCTTTGCATGGAAATAATTTTATTTACCACTATAACTAGATGTGAATTTTAATGGTACTAAAAAAATTCTCCAATGCAATTCTACTATTTCTGAGGAGAGCCCATCTTAAAGTTATCACTAATGAAAACACATTAGTGAACCTTGATAATGAAATTCTTGGCCTTATGAACAAATATATTAAATCAATGAGTTCATATTGATGAAGCATATTTGGTACTTAGCATGCTTAACAAGGTTCAAAATCCCTAAACCCATAGGTAGGAGGATGAGTAGCCAAAATGGAGAATCAATGCAATTATAGATGAATGTATTTGTGGCATCACATTGAGATCCCTTAAATTAGAAACGTAATTGTAGAACCTTGCTCGAGTCTCTTATTTCTTGAAGTTGATTAGTTTCTCGTTACTACCAAATAACAACATCAGATAGTGCAACATTCTGGAACACTTTTTGGTTTTTTCTTTCTACTCTGCATGTTTTTGAATGTGGGTAAAGAAAATTTTAGATGTAAAAATATTTGGTTTAAGGAAGAAACAACCTCATATTCATAGTAAGGGAAATTTGGTTTGTGGGATTTTTTTTTGAGTTGCTCTGGAGGTGAGATTGGTTGGATCAAAGTTGTGTCTCCTACAATTGTGCTCTCAAGTGAGTTTTGGGGCTTTTTGGGTGGTATTTTACATAATATTTTTCTGGTACGGGTCAATTTGGTTGTGAGTCAAGTAACTAATGTAAGCAAGATCATAGAGACTAAGTTTTATGGAGGGACTTGAGAAAGTTGTTGTTTGTAAAAGGAAAAATGAACATCACCTAAATAGTATGAGGTGATGTAATTGTTACCAAAATTTTACACATGCTGAAAATTTTACTCGAAGTAACATTGCAAAAGGAAACCATTCATTTTCTATTTATTCACATTTCATCAATTTGCAATCATATATAAAATCTTGAGCAAAAGAGATATAATGTTCATTGTATAAATCATCACTGATATGTACAATTTTCATTTTTATAAAGTATGAAATGAATAGAAAGATACTGGAAATGACATATCTCACACAAATCGTGAGTACTACTATCTTTCATATGTATTAAGAACAAGAAAAATAGAACATATGGGAGAAAGACAGAGATAACCAGTCATTGCCTTTCAAACTTTGACTGGTTAGGTGTTCTCTATTGTCGCTTTGTCGCTCTTGGTCTAGCTCTCGATATGGCAAGCCCCTGATTCTTCATTCCCTTGCAAGATAAAATGGTGGGGCTAGATCATTATGATCTAAGCAATGATTGGTTATCTATAGTTCAATACCCACACACATCATATTCCTCTTATTTTTGAATACATACAAAAAATATCAAGTGTATTCTAAGTGTTAAGATGCAAAACACAGAAAGGTAGTTTGTGAGTGTCACGAGCCCATGCTTGAACCTCATAAAACTATTTCAAATATTCCCTTTAAATGAAAAAGAGTGCTATACTGTATGAAGCAATAATAAATATGAAGGAGATAGGATAAAACACTAAAAAGTCATGTGCAAGTCAATTTCGTAAAAGAAAGAAAGAAGGCATTATATTAAAGAAGATACTATACTGCTATAGGAGAATGTCTTTTAAAAACCTCAAGTTGTAGACGCAGATGTATTTTAAAAGGTGGATCAACAGCAACGGTATCTATATTAAGGCCATGATCTCAGCTCTAACTCTCAATTCAAGGAACCCAAATACTCATGTTCACTTATTGCCTAGATTTAAAAACAAAGCCACAGTAGTAAGGGACTGGAGAGTTTCTATTCAAATACCAAAAAAGTTCTGGTTAATGCACACAACAAATGCATATGAAGAAATAATAGATCCTGAGAATAGCAATGTTCAAATTGTGGTACAAGCCTATGTCAGCACTTACAGATGTTTCTTTTTAAAAAATGTTTGGGCCTCATTATGAATGGACTCAAAGAAGATTTGATGCCACATACATGAATAAGCAGCCTTTGATAAATTCAGATGAAAAGCTACAAGAGAGAAAAGAGTTCAAAGTCAACATCAGGCATACTCATGGCAGCGGATTCAACTGGAGAGCAACAAACATCAAATGATCATATTTATATTTTACTGTATTAAAACTTGAGCAAAATAAAGAAGGGTATGCAACAAATGTATTAAAACAACTTATAGTTGAAACCCATGATGCAACAAAAGAGATGTATTTTTAGTAGAACATTGCCAAGTTTGCTCCAGCTTTCAAACCCAAAGACCAAATCAAACTGGCAGCCTAGAAGTGCATAATTTCATAGCAAAAATTTGCTTGAAAAGAGGACACAAAAGTGTTTTCAATTGACCCATCAAGTAGATTCAATCATGGCATTAAAACTGCCTAAGATTCAAGCCATATTTTCTTAAAGACAAGACTCCAAAATGTAGTAGTTGAAGCCTTTAGTTTGACAATAATCATGCACATTCAAAAAATTGTGCTTTCAGTTTAGCACAGAATGACAAGCAAAAAAAAGAAAATACTTCTTTCATACAACAAAGTGTGCCTTTTCAAATCAGAAGCAAAAAGTTACCTACAAATATGGTCGAATATGGTGGCTCGAAATGATCAAACAGCAAGAGGAAATTGCTAAATATGACCTTCAAATATAGCGGTTACACCAAAAAATGTCTTTCCAGTCATGGCAGAACAAGGAAAAAACATAGAATATGTAACTTTCAGCAATGGCGACTGTAGATGAAAGAGAAAATGGTTCATAAAACCCTAGCTGACCCCCTCTTACATCTCTCCTTGCAATGCAAAAATGCAAAATGAAATCTATTTTAGGGTATTCAAACTAATATATTTCCCTTTCTCCATTGCATGAATTTGGAAGTCTGCGAGCACTTTGGTGGGTTTTTATTTCCCATTTTTTTTTTTTACAAAGTCTTGTATATGCCACGGGTTAGTGTTTTTTAAACACTTATTTTTTTTTGCAAAGCATATGTAAAGTAAAGATATATAATAGTGATATTATAAACTATTTTATATTTTTATTAAAATTTGCAAACCTTTAAACATGTGTTCCTTATACTATTCAATGTTTTACTATGTCTAACACTTAAGATAAGTGTGACATGTGTTTAAAGGAGACGGAAGAGGAGAAATAGTAGTTGAAGACTTGGCATTTCAAATATTTTGAATTATGAGGAGGGATTGTAGGGATTTCAATTTGGGTCAAATTTAGACTTTGACCAAGCATTTTGGAGGTCTTTATGGCTAGTTAGAGCATTTTTGGGGAATTTTGACATGAGTCATGGGTCTCATTATGACTTAGTGCAGTTGTTAAGAAGTGAGTAATCTTCTTGATAAGTGTTGAATCCCTTTTTGTAGTCTGGTTTCCTAAATTCGACCCAAGTGTTGGGATTGTATTTAGGGAGTTTTTTGAACTCATTTTTGGCAGTTCAAATTATGCAAAGAAGGCTTATGTGACAATTGTATTGTCCTTACTATTTTTGTGCATAAATTCGTAACTTATTTTGGAAAGATCAAATACAAGTGACAGTGGCTGAGTTTATGTTATCTAAATCCATTTTGAAGCCTTCTCTTATTTATGTAATTCTATGTATTTTTAGGTGATTTGATAAAGACAGCTAGTGAATCATCATTTTTCCATGTTGCTTTATATCACCCAAACACCTAGTTGCAAAAAAGTATGTTTGCTTGCAAGTTGTAGTTCATGTTTTAAAAGGTGAAGCTCATAAGAGAGGCATCTGTTTTCCTCCTTATGCTAGTTCATTCTCAGAATTTATTACAAAATATTTATGCAAGCCTATATAGAAAGGAAGTATTTTCATATTTATTTAGATATGCTAGTAATCCCTCTTAGTTATTAGTATTTGAATTTTCATATCATTTTAGTGCATCACCTGGTTCTCTATTTTAGAGTTTAAGATTTTAGGTTCATTTCAGTAAGTTCATCTTAGTTTTCTAGAGTTATCGGTGATTATCCAATAGGAACCGGCCTAGAATTTGAAGGTTTCATTTCTAGTTACGCATTTCCCACATCTAGAAATGAATCCCATGTTAGACAAGATTGTTAAACTTTTTTAGTTTAACAGGGTGCAAAATTTTAACCTTAACAATTTTGGCATGCCCAGTGGGACACAAGCACATTGTTCAACTGTGTTGGTACAACTAAAAATTATTTTTCAACTAGCCAGTAAGGTATGATAGATTTATGAGAAAGATTCAAACATGAAGTTCCACTTTGAATATCTGCAATTAGGAACTCCAAAAAGACTTGGAAGGAGTCTTGCTAGAACAAAGCCAGAATCAAGGAGGCAACTTTTAGCCCCTAGTCTTCGTGTATACAATAGAACATGTCAAAGGAAGCTCAAACATTCAGCAAGTCCATCAGTAAGAGTTGAATCTTTTGACATATCTACTGATTTAACTGCAAATTCAACAAGTACTAGTTTTATACTAGCAGGTACAACAAATACGAGCTTTTAGCAAAGTGTTCTTGCTCAATAGCAACCAGTGTAGTAGCCTGTACAACAACCTCCACCAATGGAGAGGGCATATGCTTTTGTGCCTTTTAATCAAGGGAGTCCCTTGAATTTTGCACAACATGATGACATACCACTTGTTGCATTGAAAAGTCTGCCAAATTTTATCGGGGAATACCATACTACAGCTTATGAGCACATAAGGGATGTTGCTACTTTGTGCAATGTACATTATGTTACAAAGGAGGATGTGGCTACTAAGCTACTGGCAGAATCATTTAAAGGGAAAGCACTTCAATGGTTCAGAAGCCTAACTGTTGGTTCCATAGGCGCATGGGATGCTTTGGGTGACACTTTGACAAGACACTTTGAGGATAAGTCAGACTTCTTGTCGCTTGTAGAGTAGCTCACAACTATAAAGCGTGCACCACAAGAACAAATGATGGATTTCAATAACTGATTTCAAAGGACCTGGACTAGAATACCCAATATGGTAAGACCCTCAGCAGATCATGCTTTTCTTTATTATTTGAGAAGTTTAAATAGGGATATTTTAGTAATGATTTAGTCTATGGGAGTTGTTTCACTGCCTCAAGCTTATGAGATTGCTGTTAGAGCTGAAAATAGTCTTATCCAGGCTGGTAAAATAGCCCCTAGACCTCTAATGCCCATTTTTTTGGATATTCAACCCAATATGCCATTGGCAATTCTGCCATTTAACCCATTACCTGTTGTTCTAAGCCAAGAAATTACCATGGTAGGCCCTTCAAATACCATAGGTCCTTCTCCAGAGCTATAGGAAATTAAGAATGGTTAGCTCAAAATTAAAAATATGATGTAAACCTTTAGTAATGAGCTGGTTAACCTTAAAAAATAGCAATTTCAGCTTAGGCCATCTTACCAACAATAGAATCCAACTATAGGTCCACCTTACTAGTAGCAAAGTCAAGGCCAACCTCAAGGAAATAGGCCACCATTTCAAGGTAATGCAATGGGTTATAGGTAGAATATTAATCAAAGACCTTTCTGGCCATACAATCCAATTCCTCTCAATTATGCTAATCCAGTTAGAGACATTGTGCCCATGAAAAATAATCTTATAGTAGACTTTGAGTGGTGTTATCCCTGTAATGAACCACATAATCAGGCCACTTACATAAGTGGAGTTATAAATCAAGCATTAATGGTGCAAAATACAGTAGTGGGACAACAAAATGTCACTGTCAATGCACCTGAATAGCAGCATGATGCACCTCCTCCTGAAACTGCTTTCCTCAACTGGCAGAGAGATGAATTTTGTGCAATCAATAATGACTCACCAATATTAGCAAATACTCAAGCTAAGAAAAGAGCTCTTGAAACAAAGCAAACAAAAAACAAGGGTAAATCACCTGATACAGCAGAGTCATCATCAAGTGCTACAAACATGGTGGGAGACAGTCATGTCCTTGTCACTAAGGAAACTATTCACAAGCTAGTAGAACATGGTGCTGTTAAAGCACATTAGAAATCACACTTTGCTATGCCATTCAACATTGTGGAGAATATGAAGAAGATGAACATATCTATGTCAATGTGAGAGACTTTGGCTATTTTTGGTCAAATAGATATCTTGCAAAAAGCTCTCTTGGAGGAGGCAAATTCCGCAAAGGTGATGGATGAACTAGCAAAGGCAGTGTTAACCAATGCTGATGAAAAGAAGGATGACAATGCTAAGGCTGCCAAAGAATCAAATAATGTAATAAAACTGCCTCCTTTAAATCTTTCCTTGATCATTGGCGAGTAGTAGACAAGGTGCTGGTGGGGGTGTCATGTTAGTCTCACCCGACAGTGAGAAATACTATGTCACTTTTAGATTCAATTTTTGTTGTACCAATAATATAACAGAGTATGAAGGTTTAATTCAGGGGTTAGAATGGGCAAGAAAATGCATAATCAAGTGTTTAAAAGTGTATGGTGATAGTGAATTAATAGTAAATCAAATTAGATATCTGAATGCTGTGAAAAATGATATTTTAAAGTCTTATAGACATCGTGTTTGGGACTTACTTGAAAATTTTGATGCCTTTAATATATTGGTTGTCCCTAGAAACAAAAACCAACATGCTGATAGGCTAGCACCTGTAGGAGCCCAATATGATATTGTTAATAGCATGTCTGCACATACCGATTAGAAGCATATCAAAATCATTACTAGGCCTTTAGTTCCTGATAATGATATTAATTGGCAAGTTTTTGACAGTGATGAACAAATTCTGCAATTTTTTCTTAAAGAGGATCTTTTGCCAATTCTAATCAGTAGAGGTATAAAGATCAATATGGTGATCAACTGATATAGTTAAAAAATAATAAGTTGCCAAAGGGTTTAGTAATGCTAGAAAGCGTCTTCAATTTTGATGATCAGCCCAAACCTGGAAACGCTAACTTGTTGGTTAAAGAAAACTAGTATGTAGACCTGCAAATTGCACTAGGTAAATGCCTTAAATTTGGTAAAGTAAATTCAGCTGAAGAAAAGGAAGCTTTTCTTCATTTGTTCCAAGAATTCAGTGATGTGTTCACTTGGCAATACAGTAATTTGAAAGGATTTAATCCAAGACTCGCACATCATACAATAGAGCTGGAACCAATAGCTAAACTAGTGCGACAAAGGCAAAGACCAATCAATCCAAAGCTGGAACCATTGATGCAAAAAGGGGTTCTTGGGCTAATTGAGAGAAAAATTATTTTCCCTATTAAACACATGAGTCGGGTTGCTAACCTGGTCCCAGTAAGGAAGAAGAATGGGGAGTTGCAACTATGTGTAGATTTCAGAGACTTGAATCGAGTCTCACTGAAAGATAGGCACCCGCTTCCATCCATGGAACAAAATTTGCAAAGTGTATCAGGGACTAAAAGGTTTTCTTTATTGGATGGTTATTCGGGTTATAATCAAATACTAGTAAAGGAAGAGGACCAATATAAAACAACATTTACAACAAAACGGGGAACAATGGCATACAAAAGAATGCCATTTGGATTGTCCAACATTGGAGCTACCTTTCAAAAAGCCATGGAGATGGCTTTTAGCAATTTGATGTATATGTTTGTCTTGGTTTATTTAGATGATGTCACAGTTTACTCATGAAAAATAACATATCATATTGATCACTTAAGGCAAATTTTGAAGTGCTGTAGAGAATTTGGCATCTCATTAAACCCAAAAAAGAGTATATTTTTTGTGCATGAGGGGAAATTACTTGGATACATTGTATCTAAGTCAGGCATCATGGTGGACCTTGAAAGAGTTGTAGCAATTCTGGAGCTACTTTTACCACAACACAAGAAAGGCCTTCAAATTTTCATTGGCCACATCAATTTCGTGCGAAGATTTCTACCTGATATTGCAGCTCTTCTCAAGCCTTTAACAACCATGCTTAAAAAGAATGCAATTTTTACATGGACCAAGGAGGCCAAAGATAATTTTTAGGCCATAAAAAATGCATTATCAATAGCACCAGTCCTAATCAATCCTAATTTTGCTAAGGATTTCATCCTTTATGCATATGGGGGCTATGACATGATTTTAGCCATGTTGGTATAGAAAAATGTAGAGGGATTGGAATAGCCAATCACATTCTTCAGCAAAGGACTAGAAGAGTATGAGAAAAGGTACAATTTTGTTGAGAAACATGTCCTTGTTGTTGTAAAAAGCCTTAAGAAATTTAGGCAATTGTTGACACATAACAAGTTTATTTTGCATGTCACGCACCGAAGTGTCAAGGAGTTCCTCCTAAGTAAGGATTTAAATGAGAAAAGAGCTGGTTGGATCACATGTGTCATGGAGTATGACATAGATATCTAGATAATCGAGCTAGTTAGAGAAAAGGGATTATGCAAGAAAATCACAGATAAGGATTTTTCAGAGCTTGAGGAACAAGCAAATACAGTTTTGCTAATCGGAGCTATTTGAAACAATAATGGAACAACAAGTTGGTTGCAGGATATGGTTCATTTTTTGAAAACCAGTAAATGTCCAGCCACCTTGGATCGAGCAAAGCAAAGATATTATTGCTTGCAATCGATTACTTTTGTGCTGATTAATGACATTCTATACCGGAAAGACTTCAATGGAGTTCTTCTCAGGTGCATTGATTCATATTAGGTTGCTCAGATATTGCATGAATTTCATTATGGACATTTAGGAGGACATTTTTCTCCTAGGACAACAACTTATAAGATTCTATGAGCTGGCTGTTATTGGCCTAATTTGTTTAAAGACTGTCATGCACATGTTAGAAAATGCACTAAATGCGATATGTTTGCAGGAAAAGAGAGGCTGCCAGCTTTTCCTTTGCAGCCAATTGAAATAAAACAACCCTTTCAGAAGTGGGGTGTTGATTTTATAGGGCCTATTAACCCTCCATCAAGTGCGGCTCACAAGTGGATTATTATAGCCACTGATTATTTTATGCACTGGACTAAGGCAGCAACATTAAAGGACACGAATGAAACAATAGTCCTAAATTTTTATGATGACATTGTAAACAGGTTTGGAGTACCTGATTCTATTATCTCTGATAATGCACTTGCTTTTGTTGGAATGAAAGTCACCAATTGGGCCTTTACTCATGGGATATATCTTAGTACCAACTCTAATTATTATCCATAAGGTAATGGATTAGCGAAGTCTTCAAACAATAACCTTATAAGGATCATCAAGTGCAATTTGCAAGAGAATTAGAGAGATTGGCATTCAAAGTTGAAAGTTGCCTTATGGGTTGACAAGATTACTCCAAAGCAAGTTATTGGAAACTTTCCTTATAAGATTGTATATGGAAAAGAAGCCAAATTGTCAATTGAGATAGAGTTACCAACACTTGATCTTGCCACTCAATTGGTTCTTTTTGAAGAAGGAGATCCTATGTCAGTTCGATATGAACAACTGATGGAATTGGAGGAAAGTAGAAGGAAAGCAATGCAAACTATGGAGTTTCAAAAAATGCAAGTAAAGAAGAGCTTTGATAGAAGAGCTCGAGCTCAAGAATTCCATGTTGGTGACATGGTACTGAAATGGGATGTTTTGAAGAGTAGGCTAGGCTAACATAGTAAATTTGATCACATGTCGGCTGGGCCATTTCAAATTGCTAATTGTAAACAACATAATGCTTTCTAGCTGGCTATAATGGAAGGAAATATCTTGCCAATCCCTGTGAATGGGATCCACCTCAAAAATGTTTTGAGGTATGAGTTTTAGTCCTACTTTGTACATAATAGGTTAGTTTCACTTGTTTTCAATAAATGCATCTGCATTTAGTTTTTTTTTTTTTTTTCTATCCTATTTTTTTTTTAGTTTAGTTTAGTTAAGTTGCTAGTTTATGTTGTTCAATAGTCATATCCACCCATTTCATTCACGCATGCATAGATATGTGTGCTTAAATGCATGCACATATCCAACATATGCACACATACACACATACATATCACTGACACTAAATATGTCTAGCTACCAGCCATACATATCTAGATACCCATGCATACATTGCATACACACATTCACATAAGTCCATACATCCACACATACACTAACCAAATGGTCAACTATGATGGTTGAACTCTGAAAGTTGATACTTCAGTTTTGACCTTGCATACCCATCAATTTAATAAGAGTTTCTAATCTTATTAAATTCACAAACATACATTCAAAACTAAACCAAAAACTTTAGAAGTCACTTTGTGTCAGGTTTAGGTGTTAGGAATGCATAATTCAGACTCTATTCCCAACGAATAAAGCAAACTGGTCAAATGTCAAGTAGGCAAATATACAACAGAGGTCTCCAAAAATGTTACCAAAATTTTACACATGCTAAAAATTTTACTCTAAGTAACATTGCAAAAGGAAAACATTCATTTTCTATTTATTCACATTTCATCATTTTGCAATCATATATAAAATCTTGAGCAAAAGAGATATAATGTTCATTGTATAAATCATCACTGATATGTACAATTTTCATTTTTATAAAGTATGAAATGAATAGAAAGATACTAGAAATGACATATCTCACACAAATTGTGAGTACTACTATCTTTCATATGTATTAAGAAAAAGAAAAATAGAACATATGGGAGAAAGACAGAGATAACCAATCATTTCCTTTCAGACTTTGACTGGTTAGGTGTTCTCTATTATCGCTCCTAGTCCAACTCTCGATCCCGCAAGCCCCTGATTCTTCACTCCCCTACAAGATAAAATGGTGGGGTTAGATCATTATGATCTAAGGAATGATTGGTTATCTACAGTTCAATACCTGCACACATCATATTCCTCTTATTTTTGAATACATACAAAAAATAGCAAGTGTATTCTAAGTGTTCAGATGAAAATCATAGAAAGGTAGTTTGTGAGTGTCATGAGCCTATGCTCGAACCTCATAAAACTATTTCAAATATTCTGTTTAAATGAAAAAGAGTGTTGTATTGTATGAAGCAATAAGAAATATGAAGGAGATAGGATAAAACACTAAAAAGTCATGTGCAAGTCAATTTCATAAAAGAAAGCAAGCAGACATTATATTAAAGAAGATACTATATTGCTACAAGAGAATGTCTTTGAAAAACCTCAAGTTGCAGACGTAGATTTATTTTAAAAGGTGGATCAGCAGCAACAATATCTAGATTAAGGCCATGATCTCAGCTCTAACTCTCAATTCAAGGAACCCAAATACTCCCGTTCACTTATTGCCTAGATGTACAAACAAAGCCACAGTAAAAAGGGACTGGAGAGTTCCTATTTGACTACCAAAATAGTTCTGGTTAATGCACACAACAAATGCATATGAAGAAATAACAGATCCAGAGAATAGCAACGCTCAAATTATGGTACAAGCCTGCGTGAACACTTATAGATGTTTCTTTAAAAAAAAAGTTTGGGTCTCATTATGACTGGAATCAAAGAAGACTTGACCCCACATACATGAATAAGCAACCTTTGATAAATTTAGATGAAAAGCTATAGGAGAGAAAAGAGTTCAGAGTCAACATCAAGCATACTCATGGTAGTAGATTCAACTAGAGAGCAACAAACATTAGATGATCATGTTTATATTTTATTGTATTAAAAATTGAGAAAAATGAAGAAGGGTACATGCAACAAATGTATTAAAACAACTTATAGTCGAAACCCACAATGTAGCAAAAGAGATGTATTTTCAGCAAAACATTGCCAAGTTTTCTCCAGCTTTCAAACCCAAAGACCAAATCAACTTGGCAGCCTAGAAGTGCATAATTTCATAGCAAAAATTTGCTTGAAAAGAGGACACAAAAGTGTTTTCAATTGACCCATCAAGCAGATCCAGTCATGGCATTAAAACTACCTAAGATTCAAGCCATATTTTCTTAAAGACAAGACTCCAAAATGTAGTAGTTGAAGCCTCTAGTTCGACAATACTCATGCACATTCAAAAAATCGTGCTTTCAGTTTAGCACAGAATGGCAAGCAAAGCAAAGAAAATACTTCTTTCATACAAAAAAGCGTGCCTTTTCAAATCAAAAGCAAAAAGTTACCTACAAATATGGTCGAATATGGCGGCTCAAAATGATCAAACAGTAAGAAGAAATTGCTAAATATGACCTTCAAATATAGCGGCTACACCAAAAAATGTCTTTCTAGTCATGGCAGAACAAGGAAAAAACACAGAATATGTAACTTTCAGCAATGGCGATTGCAGATGAAAGGGAAAATAGTTCATAAAACCCTAGCTAACCCCCTCTTACATCTCTCCTTGCAATACGAAAATGCAAAATGAAATCTATTTTAGGGTATTCAAACTAATATACTTCCCTTTCTCCATTGCATGAATTTTGAAGTCCACGGGCACTTTGGTGGGTTTTTATTTCCCATTTCTTTTTTTTTACAAAGTCTTGTATATGCCACAGGTTAGTGATTTTTAAACACTTATTTCTTTTTGCAAAGCATATGTAAAGTAAAGATATATAATAGTGATATTATAAACTATTTTATATTTTTATTAAAATTTGCAAACCTTTAAACATGTGTTCCTTATACTATTCAATGTTTTACTATGTCTAACACTTAAGATAAGTGTGACATGTGTTTAAAGGAGAAGGAAGAGAAGAAATAGTAGTTGAAGACTTGGTGTTTCAAATATTTTGAATTATGAGGAGGGATTGTAGGGATTTCAATTTTGGGTCAAATTTAGACTTTGACCAAGCATTTTGGAGGTCTTTATGGCTAGTTAGAGCATTTTTGGGGAATTTTGACATGAGTCATGGGTCTCATTATGACTTAGTACAGTTGTTAGGAAGTGAGTCATCTTCTTGATAGGTTTTGACTCCCCTTTTGTAGCCTAGTTTCCTGAATTCGACCCAAGTGTTGGGATTGTATTTAGGGAGTTTTTTGAACTCATTTTTGGTAGTTTGGATTATGCAAAGAAGGCTTATGTGACAATTGTTTTGTCCTTACTGTTTTTGTGCATAAATTCATAACTCATTTTGGAAAGATTAAATACAAGTGACAGTGGTTGAGTTTATGTTATCTGAATCCATTTTGGAGCCTTGTCTTATTTCTATAATTTTGTGTATTTTTAGGTGATTTGATAAAGACAACTAGTGAATCATCATTTTTCAATGTTGCTTTGTCTCACCCAAACACCTAGTTGCAGAAAAGTATGTTTGTTTGCAAGTTGTAGTTCATGATTTAAAAGGTGAAGCTCATAAGAGAGGCATCTATTTTCCTCCTTATGCTAGTTCATTCTTAGACTTTATTAGAAAATGTTTATGCAAGCCTATATAGAAAGGAAGTGTTTCGTATTCATTTAGATACACTAGTAATCCCTCCTAGTTATTATTATTTGAATTTTCATATCATTTTGGTGCATCGCCTGGTTCTCTAGTTTAGAGTTTAAGATTATAGTTGAAATCATCACTTTTTCTCATATTTAATTGACTTTTGGTGACATCACTAATAATTTTACGTTAATTTTGGCAGATTTCCAATGATTCGCTTAGAAAATTATTTTTGCCTTTGAATGGAAATAATTTTATTTACCACTATAACTACATATTAATTTTATTGGTACTAAAAAATTTTGCAATGCAATTCTACTATTTTTGAGGAGGGCCCATCGTAAAGTTATCACAAATGAAAACACGTTAGTGAATGTTGATAATGAAATGCTTGGCCTTATGAAAAAATATATTAAATCAATATTTGGTACTTAACATGCTTAACAAGGTTCAAAATCCCTAAACCCATAGTGCTATATTTGAATCTTAGATATATCTATGATACATATTGTTGAGCTTGCATTTTGTATGATGCTTAACATTAGGAATCCTTTCGAACTCTTCTCTTGAAAAGTTGATCTGGGATCAACTCCAAGGTTTTGGGTGATCTTGCAACCTACTGGAATTCGCTTAGTTAAAGATAAATGCATTTGTTCACAAAAAGGCCTTTGTTGGTTCTGATCAATTTTAGATAAGATTTTGAATCTACTTGCTATTTCAAAAGAATGACCACATAAAAAGAAATATATATATATATTTCTATTTTTTAATGAATACAATCTAACAATGCAACTATATGAATTCCTAAATTAACCAAGTATTTGTAAAAGAAAATAATGAAGATAGGGTAATAAGAGGTTTAAGAAAATAACTTGAAAAATAAATCCCTAATGGACATAAGGCACAAAAACAACATGTCTATGGGTTAAGCCTTTGAAAAGATAGGTAGGTAACCAATGAAAATAGGAATAACGCTTCCTTAATTCTACTAATGCAATCATCAATGGAAACTTAGTAACCATAAGATGTTTCACTTTTCATCAGATCGTAAGGCCGCACAAAGTGCGCTCATGCAAGACAAAAAGCTATGCAAGAACAAAATGGATGATCTCTTCTCGAACTAAGTATGTTAGTGAAATTTGTAAAAACTATAGCAAACATCAGAATTAAAATATCACTAAATCAAAATAATGCAATAAAACAATTGGCTCCATTACAATCCATGAACAAACATTCACAAAATATAACACACTTAGGAAAGAATAACTACACTCCAAATGTGAGCACCAAAAGCATATATTATTGCATCAAAATAATGGCTTGGAATACATATTACATTCCTAAATTAATAAGAAATATTCTACTCAATGTTGAGAGTGAGAGACCTCTTTATGCAAGCATATGCCTCTAAAATAATAAAACAAATCTATTTATGTACAAATTAACTCTCTAACTATTGCCAAGTAGGACTCCATCCTTATTTATGTCATTAAATGGATGCATGAGCCTTTACATGTCTTAAAATAAAGAAAGCATAAGAAAATAAGAAGAAGAAAGCCATTAGATGATGTGGGAGTCTTTGGAGTTTCCAAAAATAGAAGCTCAACCTTCACTAGATTTTTTAGGAGTTAAACTACTGTTAGAATGCATTTTTGATGCATGGAAAACTCTAAATTTGAAACTGGTAGTTAACTATCAATGCATCTCTAACTTGCTCAAAAAATTCTAGCATACCTCAAAAGAAGAACACCTAATGCACCTGCTACAATTGCACACCTCAAAAGCTTGCGCATCTTGGAACAGGTCCAAAAAATACAAAATTTCACCAAGTGTCAAAATTGAAATTCTACCTTTTGGGTTTTGTTCTCCTTTATACCAAAGCTATGTTTGGGTATTTGATCTTAAATTTCTCACTAATCTCTGTGACTTGGGTTGCATCTAAGAAATATAAAGCTTCAGATTTTTCCTTAACTTTTTGCCTATAGCTATCTACCTCGATGCGAGTCTCTATAAAATCTCCCAATTTCACATCCAAATATAACAATGCCTCTTCAGTCCTAAATGCCTATCCAATATTATCATCAGTAGAATCTTATTCAAAAGTATTCCAAAACTATTTAACAACTACTTCTATAGTCATCACTTTATCCCTTGAATCATGTTCAAAAATGTTTAAGCAAGCATCACTTTAATGTCTCTCTACCTCCAAAATTTTCTCTCGAGTTTGACCCTTGAGCTTATGAATATCCACATGTAATGTTTCTATTAATTTATTTCCATTCACAATCTTCTTTATCCAATCATCTATTTTATCTAACTCATCTACTGTATATACATCCATTAACATTTGATGCCTTTGACTCTTTATTGACTGTAACACTTGCAGGTCTTTACCTTAGGTATGTACTGTTGGTCTTAGAATGGTTTTGACAATTGAGTGTCAACACACTTAACCACTTTCTAAATTGAAGCTAAGTACACTATGTATTCCGAGCTATAGTATGTGCTGAGCTAGAATTCCAACAGGTGCCGGGTGACTTCAAGTGCTGAGCATTATATAAGTGTTGAGTGATATATAGGTGTTGAGTCATAGTTGATGTTGAGCAAATCAGAATGCTTCATATGCCGAGTGAGCTAGAACTATACATGTATTGAGAAAGACAAAATGTAATAGGTGCCGAGCAAACTAGGATAGTATATGTGCTGAGCACCAATAGTCTAGTACATACCGAGTAACACATAATCAACATATGAGTTTGTGCCCTCACAAACTCAGATGTAAACCATTTTTGGAGCTGACATAGAAGGATTTCAAAGGGTAGCAAGGATAAGAATGAATATTTTTCTTTTCCCATGGAATTGGCATGCAACCAATCAAAAAAATGGAGAAGGCATGCACCCAATGGGAAAAATGCAAGGAATGAGCAAGAATTCAAGATTAAATATGGATCATAGATCCATACCTAACCCTAAGTCTTTGTAATCTTTATAAGGAGGAAAAAAATCCTATTGTATGTGTGGATGAGAATAGTGTATGGGTAAACTATAGTGAAATTCATTGTGAAGTTTGAAAGACTTAAAGGAACTAAGCAACAATTACATATCTAGTTGATCAGAACAAAGCAAGGGATATGAACATATATTAGATCAAGCAAGGATCACATCAGAGTGAGCAAATCAAGTGCCTAAAATCAACAATTTAATATTGTAAGCAATTAGGTCAAAGGTCTCTAATACTCTCTAGCCATTGTATTAGATAGTGAAAACCCTATGTTGATAGGTTAGCTTAATAGCTATTTTGTAGATCCTTTGAAGATGTGACTAAATCCTTTAATAGGGTGAAAATCCATGTAAAGTGTTTGTAAATACTTTTACCAGGTCACTATTGACACAATGTAAAGCTTTTAATAGGGTAGGCCTTTCATAAGGTAGACCATCAGAAGTGGTCAAACAATTATTGCTGTAGTGATTTTGTGGGTATCATCCCCACCCTAGTTTTACCTTCTTATTCCTAGAGGGTTTTTGGGTTACCAAATTTTGGTGTCATGTGTTTACTTGCATGTGTTTATTTTATGTTCATTTAATATGTTTACATGCATGCAGTTTACTTTTAGTTATTTATTTATAAGAATTTAGAAAAAGTACAAGTGTGTTACTTCTGATTCACACCCCCTCTCAGAAGTACTCTTCCTATTTTGAATATTTCAACAATTGGTATCAGAGCCAAGGTTATCATAAGGAGAAGTCTAAAAATTTAGAGAAAAGGATTGAAGATGGAAGTCTTCAAACTTGGGAAGATCATAGACAATCAGGTAATTGATGTGCACCTCGCTCTACACAAACTGGAGGAAGCCAAAGAAGAATTGAGAAAGTCCTTAAAAAGAAGGAAGGATATAGCCATATCTAAAAATGACATACACTACAAGGAGATTGATACCACACAAATTTTTTCCAATGGAGATTCAAAGGAATTTGATGTAGCAATAGCAGAATTAATGGAGAAAAACATAGCACAAGCTAAAAAAATCAGATTACTCAAGCTTGAACAAGAGTCACAAGCCATAATTCTTTGTGAAGTAACTGAACAAAAGAATAAAGCTATTGAAGACAAGACCATGATAGAAGATGACAAGAGAAATCTTACCAATAGATTGGAAGAGAAGATAATTGAGTTTGAAAGAATTTCAAACATGTAGCTTGACACCTTAAGCCAGATGATGAATGCTCATCATGAGCTGAATATGAAAGACATTGAGATCTCTACACTAAAGATGCAAAATGATCAACTGCAAAATGACCTAAAAAGAGAGAAGGAGATAATAGAAAGCTTCAAAAAACCCAATGAGGCTATCAAGTACTTTGAGCAACTACTAAAATCACCAATGGCTAGTAATGATACTTCAGGGCTTGGTTACACCAGCACTAAGCAAGGAGAATCATCCAAGATTGCAAAAGAATTGAGTAACAAAGGTAAGAACACTAAACCTACTTGTCATTTATGTGGTAAAAAGGGACATACCTCTAATGTATGCAAGATAAAGAATAGTCATCAACATGACAAGCCTACAAATGCAAGCTTTTGTCACAAGAGCAAAAAACAAGGACACCAAGCACATGAATGTAGAACCAAGACCATGAGGACACCAAGACTTGAAGGTCACTGCTACAACTGCAAAAATTATGGACATAGAGCATTTGAATGTAGATCAAAGCCTATGTGGACACCTAATCAGATTGCAAAAGGAAACAACCATGGTCATCACTACAATTGGGATTACAATACCAGGTATAGCTATCACTATTGTTAGGAGTATGGATGCATTCCTTAAAATTGCATAAGGATACATTTTAGAGGAAATTACACTAGATGGTTAAGTCAGACTACATGTTTAGTTGCTTGAAGATTGGTCATATCAGCAGAATTTCCCAACAAAGTCAAAAGCACCCAAGACAGAAGTCAACAAAGGAAAAGAGAAGGTTGATGTTGAAAAAATAAGAGGGGAAATGAACAAGACTTGGAAGAAGAAAGATGAGTGCATCATATCAAATGGAAAGATCACTTCACCTAAGAGGTCAAGTGATCACATCTCATCTAACCAAGTAGGAATAGGTGTATGGGACTGATATACAAAGTTGTATCATACATCAGTTCCAAGACAAAGAAGTACTACAAGGAAGAAATCTACATGAGCAAAGATGCCAAGTCAAATTTCAAAGTTTTTGCAAATACTGTCAAACTGTCCTTTGATGCTAAGTAAAGCTCCAATGGATGCTGAGTTTCTAAAAGCAATCGAGTTGATAGTTGAAGCTGAGTGAAGTGGAAATCTAGTGGAAGCTGAGTAAATGAAATACAATGAGAGCCAAGTCATGGTGAAACCTTCAAGTGCCGAGTTTACAACTGTATGCATTAAGCATTTAATGCTAGGTTTTGATAGGTATAAGGTCAAATTTTGATCATTTTTACGCCATTGAAATGCAGAGCAGAGATGAGAAAAGTACAAGAGTGATCATATAGCAACCTTGAAGACATTTCCATTGATCTCAACAGTGATTCAACATACATTTCAATGATCTAAGGTATTTATCAAGTGCCGAGCTATGCAGTATAATTTTTTTTAATAAATTAAAACCCTAGTTTGATAGAATGGCTTCTAGTTCAAGAAACCCCAAAGGAAAGGAAGGCCATGAGGTTCAGTTAGATAGTAATGAGGTAAAACAACCCGAGTTTAGGCAAATCCCCGAAGTTGCCTATAGAAACAATCTAGCTGGTACGTTATCCATTATTCTCCCAAAAGTTATCATGGTGCAAGATGTGAGAAAATGTTATAACTGCAAGATAGGTGTAGTAGGTGATCTTGAGATATTCCAAGCCTATGATAAACTATGTGAAAACAAAATTCTGAAGGATGAATTCCAAATAGTCAAGAAAAAGGGTTTGACCAATGCCCTAGTTTACCCTATTGGTTTCAAAACTAAATGGATATGGATTGTCCTCAACAGAATTCATAATGGATGTTTGTGGTTGGAAACAGGACTAGTAAAGATTACAAAAAGGATAGTGCATAGGGTTATGGGTTTCCCAACCATAGATTGACCTAAGACCCTGCTTAGTGATTCCAAAGAAATCATTGAAAGGAATATAGGAGCCAAATGGAACAAGATGGGTATGACTATTGATACTATAACTGATCCTCTTCTAAATTTTTCTATGAGAGTGATTTCTCATAAATTCTATCAATCCAATAGATTAAATAGTGTGCCTTGTATAGCTATTGATGTAGCCTACAAACTGGTAAAGAAAGATCATACCTATGATTTGTCAGAACTAATGTTGCAGCAAATAAATGAAAACCTAGGAGCAATAAGGAGATCAAAAGGTGCTCAATGCAAATTTGGTTTAGTTCTTATGTATATATTCTTTTATGTCATGGAAGAGTTTCCTTCTATTGGAAAGGTGAATTAGAATCCTAACAAAATTGCAATTACACAAATCAATGAGTTCATTGATAAGATGGGTGACAATTTTGAAGCCCAAATGACAAGCTATTTTGAGAATTTTAAGAAATCCATGAAGCAAAGGGTGAGAATACTAGTTTCCCTAGTGGAAAAACACACCAATGACATATACTTTTGGTTGACATATATTATACCTACATCTAGGCAGTAATACCAAGAGTAAGATGGCTAAGGCCATTGGGATATGAGCTTGATGTAGATGAAGCCTCAGTAGCAATCATAACATTGCTAGCAGAAGAGATAGATAAGAAGGCTCCTCACTTTGGCACATATGATGTTGTCAAATCTAAAGTTGAAATAGAATTGAAGACAACCTCTATTATTAAGAGGAAAGATAAATTAGTAAAGAAGATAAAGACGAAACTTGGGGCACATATTGAAGGAGAAGTAGGTGCTGAAGAAGAAGAAGAAGAAGAAGAAGGAGAAAGTGAAGAAGAAGAAGAGAAAGGGAAAGGCCAAATGGAGTTGACTCAAGGCTTAGGACAAGACAAGGAGGAAGGTGCCAAGGAAGAAGAAGCCAAGGAAGCACCTACACTAGCTGAGCAAAAGAAAAGAAAGGCTAAAACTTAGCCTCTAGCTCAGTCCAAGCCCAAGAAGGTCAATAAACCTACACAAGCCAAGCTAGCACCAACAACAAGAGCTAATACAAGGGCATCCACACAAAAGGAAAAGGAACAATCAAAATAGAAGGAGAAGGCCAATGAACAAAATGATGAAGTTCCAAAGAAAAGAAGAAAATATGTGGCACAACCTAACATAGATGATGAGGAAAGAACAAAATTAGAGGATATTAGCCAATTTAGAGTGGTAAGTCATCCTCCCAAATCTGCCTTAGACAAAATTTGTGAAAATGTTAGGAACGTAGATTTGAATGATCTAAAAAGTCTTGATTTCAACAAGTTAAGTAGAGAAGAACAAAATAGAATAAAGGAATCAGTATATGCCATGATGGTTGAATTTAAGAATACACCTCTAGAGCTAGACAATACCATGCCTAGAGAGCTATATGAGATAATTGAAAATAAATGGTATTATTGTCTAAAAATGGAAAAGGAGATCAAAGAATCTACCTTAGCTCAAGTAAAGCCTGACTTGACAAGAGGTCAAATAAAAAATGCCAATAAGAAACATGTTGGAAAATTTGCACCTAAGTATAGAGCCTTCAACATCCTACAAAATAAGATTAGGGATGCAGTGAATAAATCCACACAATTGTGGAAAACAATTTATAAGATAACTGATGACAAGGATGAGAAAAAAAATAAGTAAAAGACTAGTGTGAAGGAAACGATAGAGAAAAAGAAAGCATAAGAGAAGCAAGAGGAAGAGACATTAGAGGAAGGGAAGGAGAAGGAAGAAAAACAAAAGAAGATGAAGAAGAGAAGAAAGAGGAGGAAGATAAGAAAGATAAGGAGGACAAAGAAAAAGGTGAGGAGGAAGAAACATAAAAGGAAGAAGAGATGGCAACAGTTGATCAACAACAAGAAGAGGAACAGAGTGTGTAAGACACACAAATGCCACCTCCTAGCCCTTCACATATAACCATCACACCTGTAGACACAATAACTATCAAGGATGTTCCTGACAATTTAGCTCAGAACATCAATCTTGTAACTGCAGAGGATCTCTCCAAGATCCTTCACCAATCCACTCTTCAAACATAGTTATGTATAAGCCCTATATTGGTGAGTGTAGATGAGCTACAAAAGGCAGTTGCAGAACCAAAAAGAGATAAGGTGAAACCACAAGAACCACCTTTCACCTATACAACTAGTAGCACTAAAATTTTGATGCTTCCACCACCTACAGTAGTAAGTGATACTTTACAGAAGCCAAGAAAGAAGAAGGGAAGTCTAATGAGAAGGAGGATACATCAAAGGAAAAGGAGTAGGCCACTATTCAAACATTAGTAGAACTACCAAAGATAGGCACTCCTACAAAGACCCTTCAGAAGTTGAGCATTGAAGCCATACATTTTCAAATCTCAACACCAAGCTCAAGCTCAACCAAAGTGGCTAGGGTACTTCACTACGGAGACCCTGAGCTAGATGACAACATTGTAATACTTGCCTATGACTCCAAGACTATTAGAATGACCAAATCACTAAAATGCAAGATGCATTAAATAGAAGGAAGAGGCAAGAAATACTTAGAAAAGAGTATAAACACAAGCAAGCACTACATGAGATTAAAGACATCGTTATGGATGCCTTCAGCTTGTAGTCACTAGATGAAGCAAAGCCCATAATAGAGCAACTATCTGATATAGTTGACTAGAGACTAGTAAAGACCAGGATACAAATGTTAAACTTATGGAATGGTCTAAGAGAAAATTTTAGAGCAAGGTAAATGAGAAAATATCAAGTGGTAAAGCACTTGAATAGATAGAATTGGCCAAGAAAATTGATAAGGTCAAAGCTGTACTTGAGAACATTTTCTCATTGTATAGAGAGCTGTGTGATTTTTCCAACTTCACACAAGAGACAAATCAAAGGATATTGAGCTTGGAGAGAAACTTGAAGATTTATAGCATACAACTATCAAGAGATCCAGCTCAAAGTGAGAAGCATTTTTCCCAATTGCTTCACACTCAAAGAGAGTTAGTTGCATTAACTAGTGAAGAGGCTAATATAAATGCCAAAATAATGTAGATTCAATCCTCCATAACCCCACATTTGGAGGTTCTCCACAAAGAACAAGTGTATGCTAAAATTGTCTTAAAGAAATATCCTTATCTCTCTACATTAGATGGACTTGTACATCTTGCTACGAAGATTGCCATCCAGCACAAGTCATTAGACATTACTTTGGAGAATTGGGATGCAACTCTAAAAATAATAACGGAGGTAAACAACACATTTTTTGAAAAATATGGTATTACTCCTTAGAGCCCTTTGACATAAGTGTCAAAAAGGGGCAAAAATAATAAGGAAGATAGGGGGAGAAATAATAGTAAGGAAGATATATCTAAGGGGGAGAATACTAAGTTTTGATTACATTCTTTCATTAGGAGAAATAATGTTTTGAGGGAGATATGAATAAAACAACACATAGGTACAGATTATAAATACAGGGCAAAGACAAAGAATATCAGGCACATTCAGCACAAAATTTTGGTTGCAAGAATGTCAAAGCACAATCAGCTCATGGGGAGTAATAAGATATTTTGAACAAATTTTGAAATTTTGTACATATGCAGAACAAATTGGATAGGGTACTCATAAGGACAAATTAGTAATGTTTAGTTAAGTGTTTTTGACACTCATGTCAAAGGGGGAGATTGTTGGTCTTAGAATGGTTTTGACAATTGAGTGTCAATACACTTAACCACTTTCTACATTGAAACTGAGTACACTATGTATGCCAAGCTACAATATGTGCCAAGCCAGAATTCCAACAGGTGTCGAGTGACTTCAGGTGCCAAGCATTATATAAGTGCCGAGTGATATATAGGTGTCGAGTCACAGTTGATACCGAGCAAGTCAAAATGCTTCATATGCCAAGTGAGCCAGAACTATACATGTACTGAGAAAGACATAATGTAATAGGTGCCAAGAAAACTAGGTTAGTATATATGTCAAGCACCAGTAGTCTAGTATGTGCCAAGTAACACAGAATCAACATATGAGTTTGTGCCCTCAAAAACTCAAATGTAAACCATTTTTGGAGCTGACATAGAAGGATTTCAAAGGATAACAAGGATAAGAACACATCTTTTTCTGTTCCCATGGAATCAACATGCAACCAATCAGAAAAATGGAGAAGGCATGCACCTAATGAGAAAAATGCAAGGAATGAGTGGGAATTCAAGATTAAATATGGATCGTAGATCCATACCTAACCCTCAGTCTTCCCAATATTTATAAGGAGGATGAAAAATCCATTGTATGTGTGGATGAGAACAGTGTATGGGTAAACCATACTAAAATTCAGTGTGAAGTGTGAAAGACTTAGAGGAACTGAGCAACAATTACATATCAAGTTGATTAGAACAAAGCAAGGGATACAAACAGATATCAGATCAAGCAAGGATCACATCAGAGTGAGCAGATCAAGTGCCTGAAATCAACAATTTAAGATTGTAAGCAATCGGGTCAAAGGTCTCTAATACTCTCTAGCCATTGTATTAGATAGTGAAAACCCCATGTTGATAGGTTAGCTTAACAACCATTTTGTAGATCCTTTGAAGAGGTGACTAAATACTTTAATAGGGTGACACTTCACGTAAAGTGTTTGTAAATCCTTTTACTAGGTCACTATTGACATAGCGTAAAGCCTTTAATACGATAGGTCTTTCACAGGGCAAACCATAAGAAGTGGTCAAACAATTATTGCTATAGTGATTTTGTGGGTATCATCCCCACCCCAGTTATACCTTCTTATTCCTGGAGGGTTTCTGGGTTACCAAATTTTGGTGTCATGTGTTTACTTGCATGTGTTTATTTTATGTTCATTTAATATGTTTACATGCATGTAGTTTACTTTCAGTTATTTGTTTAAAAGGATTTAGAAAAAATACAAAGTGTTACTTTTGATTCACCCCCCGTCTCAGAAGTACTCTTCCCATTTTGAATATTCCAACATGTACTTTATCCATAAACCCAAAATCTTAGTTCAATATAGCCACCATCTTATTTGCATTATTCTACATATGGTGTAGTAGTTTGAGATTTCCTTGTATGATCTGCATACCTTTCTCTTCAAAACTTTCTTACCATTTCTGACAAGCTTTCAAAAATGGATCTAGTTGCACATTCTCCTTATCCTTTTTCTCGAGTGCCACATTTGGAGTCTCCTCAAGATTTTTAGGATCTAATGGACCAACCACTTCATTCAAATATCCCCTTAGGATCTCATTCTATCTCATTCTACTTCTGAAGGGTTATCAATTTAGTCTCATCTTGCTCTAAGTGCCTAAACACTTGTTTGATTCCTGTTGTCACCATTAATTTGGTAGTGTCTACAGTGGGCTTTTGATAATCTTTTGAGGTCAATTCCTCAATATCTGTATGTGAAGGATATATAGCAACATGGGTGAACAAGTCCTGATTTTGATCACTCATTACAAAGGCTAGTGTTCGTGCATCTCCTAGAAGTGACTCAAGCTTCTTGAGAGCTTAAATTAATTATATCATCCCCTCTTCCTTAGTAGAATACTATTTCCTTTTTTTTCTAACCATCACTTCTTTCTTCAACCATCTTAGAGTATTTACGATCAAATATTTACCTTTAGAAGAAGAAGGAGTTTGTTCTACTATGCTTTTTCCCTTATCACTCCTCTCCATCTTGTCTTTTTGAGAGGGATCCACATTTGGTGTCTCTGTGTTTGTCAAATCCACAATCCTCACCTCTATATCATGGGAAGTCTATTGGGGCTCCTAACATATTTTTCCTTCCTCTAACACTTCATCAGTGGGTATTTTTTGTGGCTCTTCTTCCTATTCAGCTTGCGCTTGTTCTTCATTACCCAGAGGGAGAGGAGTAGCTAAACCTTTATCCACACAAAATGAATCTGGACTTGGTGATGGTGGAGCTATTTTAGATCCTAGTGATTGAGGTGGCTGTTGATTCCAATCCTTTTGTGGAGGTTGATTTGTCAGAGTATCTCTTATTTTATTGCCTACCAACTTAGTACCTACTGGCATGAAATGAAAATCTGACATCTGAAAGACATCAACCCCTTCATCCTCCTGCTCATCAATCCATTATTGCAACTCATCCTCAGACATTGTAGACTAAATGAGTTGTATGGGAATGGATGTTGGAGTAATAGTGGAGCTTCTTGTCCATTTTAACTTTGTAGCCCTAGCAAGATGAGTCCTCTGACTCAAGAGAAGGTTATCTTCTTCATCTTCATCATCCTATTCTTCTTCTTCTATAATAACTTCCAATACTGATTGAAAAGGAACAACCTTTCTTATTACCTTTTTTCTCCTTCTAACTAGAGTTTTGATCTTCCTTCTCTTGGAGGATGATGGGGAGGCTTGTACATCTTGTTCAAGTGGAGATACTTCTTGTATTTCTACTTCAACTCCTCCTTGACCTTGTTCTAGTAGTGGCACTTGAGGATTATCCTAAGCTTGAATAGCTTCTACATTTTTTTCTCTTTGGACATTTTTTGCCCCATGTTGTTTTGGTGCTTGAGTTGTTCCTTCTTCCAGCTCAACTTGTTGGGGTGAAGTTCTTTTCCTCTTTCCTTTACCCTTCTAAGCCTTATAGTATCCAACTTCTTTGTCAAGTTGGTGCACTATTTTTGGCCTCACTGGGGACTAAGCCATGAATGTGGGCACTCTTACCTTTGCTCCTCTACCTTTAACTAGATGGGTTGTAGCCTAAAAAACTACAGTTTGAGGAATTTGATCCAATCCTTGGTCAATAGGATGATGTGCCTCACGCTATGATTAACATTTGAATTTTCCTCTTTATCAATCTTTGCATCCTTGATATAAGTCAATCAAAAATCTTATCTCTATTATACAATGGATCTAAGACCTCTTTGGTGTATTGCTATACTACCTTTAAAGGGACCTTTATCTTCAAAGAACTGTTTTCCAAATAGAGAGTCATCCTACAATAATCCCTTATACAAATTTCATAGTTGTCCACTGTGTTCATCCAATGATCCTCTTTTGCATCTTTATGTTGGAATTGTTTCCTCGCTAAGTACTACATTGTGCCAATGTTATCAAAGAAAGGATGAGGATAGTTATATTCGTCCAAGAGATACTAATCCACTTAGACTCAAAAGTAAGAATATCCTATTTTTGGACCACACTAAATGGTCCTATAGTAATGGGCCATACCTAGGTTTTTTTATGCTACTTTCTTACTCTCTCATATGCATGCAAGAGTTGTCATGCAATTTCCAACAATATGAGCCTATCACATAGATACCTAGGGAGCTTCTTAGGATTGATAGTCATTCCTGCTACCCTCAAATAATTAAATGTCTTAAATTGGATGTAATAAGCATTGATTTCTATGATCTTTTCTATTGCTTCATCTGATATCCTTTTCACATAATCGCATTTAATGAACCGAATGATTGCAAAAATGAAAGCATCATTCACTATTCTATATTCTTTACTGTGCTTTGAAAGCTTTTTCTTCACCAACTGGGGGTATACTATATAAGGCCATGGATTTTCATCTTGCATGCTACCCATTTTGAATAATCTCAGATAGTCTATTGCTCTTGAAGTTAATAGGTACAAAAAATAGGATGTCATATAAAACTTTTGATTGTTCTTGACTGCCACCAGTTGCTCATCCAAATTCTCACTGAGAATTAAAGTTCAATCAATTGGAAACTTCGTTGTTCTGATGGTCTCAATGAAGTGTACCATCCATATATTCAAGTGTCCTAATGCTGGTAACCCCATGAATCTACTCAAAATTATTATAGAATATCTGATATCATCTTTCATATAGCCCCTTGTCATGTCCACTTTGCCTACTTTGCATCCAAGAGGATTTTTATCAATAAGGTACGAGGATTGAATGATTTTTGATGCTTCCTCTCCATGTTCTTTGAACCATCTTTCTGCTTGATGATATGTCAACTTGATATATTGATATGCTCTCAGAATATGGAATACCTTCTTTATGTTCTTAGATCTTAGATCTAGCATAATCTCCCCAGTTATACTTTTCACAACCCTTTCTTCTGAGATAGTGTTCTCTGCTAATGCCATGATCAATTTCGAAGAATGTACTGATATCGGGTGAGATGCTGTATTGACTAACCTTGATCTAATAAGAGTAGATATCATCAGAGACCTCTTGGTAGGTTTATTTCATAAAACTAAGAAATTGATATGGCTGAGCTTAGTGTCCTAGATCGAGCTAAATATTCATCCTGGAAGTGTGAATTTTCTAGAACACCTTGAAATTTAAAGACCACTAGTTTTGAGGCCATCTTTGCATTGAGGGAGGATGATGAGGAAGCTATTGATTCTTCACAAAATCAACATCCATTAATCTAGAGGTGAAGAAAAAATCAAATCACATAAACACTAATGATAACAAAAAATAACCCATAAACCCTACTATTAGAAATCCTAAAAATAAACCTAATTTTCTCTAGGAAGACAAGAAAGAGCACACCTTGTGCACCTTGGAGGCATGCCAAGTGAACTTTCCTACTTTTAGACTCCTAATATTAAGGGTGCGCACCTAGTGCCACTAGTGGGGTGCACTAGGTGCGCACCCTTATAACACAAAACACAAGTGCAAAACAAAAAGGGTGCACAATTAGCACACCTTATTGGGTGCACTAGGTGCACACCCTTTACTATTCTTATGGATGCTTGGGCCTAAGTAAAGGTGTTGTTGTTTAGTGTTTGAGTTTTGTGTGCAAGTGAGAGAAGATGGAGCGAGTATAGTAGTGCACCTCAAGAGCTGTGGAGATATTGAAGGTGGAAGCTCGAGGAGAAAATGATGAGGAAAGGGGTAGGGATCTTGGGCTTTATAGGCCTAGGATCTAGAGAACCTCTTGGAGTTGTGCATCTATGTAGGTGCATAGCTGCACATTTCCAAGGGGTATGCTCTTTCCTTAGGTAACTTTGCACACTAGTGCACCTAGTGAGGTGTGCTAGGTGTGCTAGTGCATTGCTTCATAATACAAATTTGAATTTTCTCCTTTAAAACACTATTTTTGATAACTAATTTTTTGGTTAGAGACCCCAGATTAGGTAAAAACATTAGAAAAACCCTAAAAAAAGACTCAAACCCCAGACTAGGGATCTAGAAAGCTAAAAAATAAAGTAGGGGGTCCTCATTTCTAGGTGAAATGGGGCATGCATGATGAAACCACAACATGTATATCAAATTGAACTCACATATCATAGGAATTTAATTGAAGGTTCATCATAGGAATTAATCCAAGTGCAAGGATGAATTGAAATTTTTAGTGCATAGTGAACATATGAAACTTTGTTGTGAGTTAGTATTACCCAGTGAAGTGTTCATAAAGGGTCATCTCTCTGGTTGAGGGTCTCTAATGGGGTTTCATGATCAAAATTAGTAATAGTAAAAAATCATTTCATTTTTGGTCTTCCTTGATTCTTCAAAAACTTGAAATTTTCTTCTATAATAAGATGTGGATACATGAGAATGGTTTAATGCTTCTCATAGTCTTCAAATGTAGGAATTCCCTTCTTTCTAAGCATGTATGTTTGCAACCATATTCTAAAAAAAAAAAATGAACCCATAGGGTATGTGAATCCATCATCATCTACCATTGGTTGTGAAATATTTATTTTACCTCTTACACAACATGCTAAACAATAATCTAATTTCTCATCATTCCCCTATCATGCAACCAATGCAAAGACATATCCTAGTTGAAGAAGATCCGATGGATGGTCATACTCAACTAAACTTTCCATGTCATCATTTATGATAGAGGACATGAGAGAAAATTGAGTAAGATAATGTAGAACCCATGTATCCAGCCACTCACTCAACTTACACTAATCTCAATCACACTAAAAACAACTAAGATAAAAGAAAGCTAGTTATTGTGTCCAAGTGGTCCATGCACTATAATTAGAACTATGGAATGAATGCATTTTAGAAGAATATGTTTTTGTAGCATGTCAACCAAACCTATCACCTAAGGAGCCCTCCTCAACCATCCAAAAGAACCTACACACTGTTGAATCATGAGTCCCTCCTATGATAATGTAGATGTACACCAATCAACTATGCTATGAGCATCAATAAGTTCATTACCTAAAATTTTCATTTCCTCCTTAACTAGAGATCTCATAATCTATGCCCCTACTCCATCATACTCCCCTTTCCCATGCGCAAACTTAAAAATACTCCAAATATGAGGCACACCCCTCTCAACATGCATTCTACATAACTAATTATAAAACATGCAAGCATTTTTAATTGACCTATGTAGTTATCTGATCAAATGAGATGAAATTATCATATGATCCATTTTGACCCTTTTGATGCATGATATCTTCCTAGGGACATATTTTATTTGTTCACATGCGTTGAAAGGGGATATATGGTATCCTATGACCCCTCTCAACCCATTTGATGTCAACATATGTTTCTAGGGTTCCTAGGACCCCTAGGAGCATATATAATGTGATTAAATGAGTCAAAAGGAGTCATCGAGTATCTTTTGACCCATTTTAACCCAATTGATGACATGATATGTTCCTAAAGACATCCCATATGTTCAAATGAGACTCCTTTTGACTCATTCAATTAAACCATATGTTCCTAAGGGTCCTAGGAACCCTAGGACATATTTCATTTGTTCAAATGGGTTGAAAGGGGTCATAGAGTATCCTAAACCTCTTTCGAACCATGATCCCTTTCGACCCATTTGATGACATGATATATTACTAGGGGTCTTAAGATCTCTATCAATAATTGACACCTTAGGGAAAACTTGATGGTTTTAATGTATCCCCAAAGGTCATATGAGGTCCTACGGGGTCTCAATGTCCCTCTCAACATAGTAGGACCCCTTATGACCCATTTAGACATTATTGAGCCATCAAGTGTGCCTTAAGGGGTCTTAGGAACCATTATGACACACTTGATCATTCTAATGTATCCCAAGGGGTCATATGGGGTCTTAAGGGGTCTCAATGTTCCTCTCAACACACTAGGACCCCTCATGACTCATTTAGACACATTTTAGCCATCACGCGTTAAGGACCTCTTAGGGCACACTTATGGTTCTAATGTGTCCCAACAAGTCATATGGGGTCAGTAAAAAATAAATGACATGTACTCACATGAGGTTACATAATTGAATGAAAGTGTGATCATAAAGTTTATTTAATAAAATATGATATGCTTTCCTCAAGGGAAATTTGGCTCATCTACTCATGTGTGGCATATTCAGGAATCTACAGTCTCCATTTAAACTCAAGTCTATAAAAAAACTTATATTTTTCAATAGAGGAGATACACCCATTGGATCTACAATAAATTTAAATCAAGAGAGAGTCTCCATTTAAATTCAAGCCTCTAATAGCACTTATATCTAGAGTACCATGATAACCTCTACAAATACCTTATAAAATAGGAATTGAAACACAAATTAACCTAATCTTGTAAAAATATATAGGAGGGATGACAAAAACTAAAGCATTCTACTTGTCAAAAACCATATGAAACCCAAATTGATTCAAACTTGCTATTTGTATCATCTTGATACCACTGTCAATTTCTACCAATTTGTTCTTGTTCTTGCTCTTGCCACTCTGAAGAATTTTGTGAACTAGGATTCAATGGTTGTATTGAAGCTTTTTGAGAAATCCAAAAGAAATGTTTATTTCAAGGAAACATTAGTATTTACAACAAATTGACATTAATGAAAAATATACATCCTCCATTAACATGTATAGTAATAACTATATCTTAAACCCAAATGATTATACATACATATGTTACAATGGAAACAAGATCATATACAAGTGACAAAACAATTGTAACACATGAAATTAAGTGTATCACATAGGATAGTGATGGTTGTATTTCCATGCCCTCAAAATATGGTGGTGGCATATTGATAGTTTCTAATGATTCTCACAATTTTTGAGACTAGGAAGACCTAGCTAACATTCACCTTGGTTGTGTACCACATAATATAACTAAAACTTGTGATGAAACTAGCACCTCCAACTACTACACTATCATTGAATTTTTTACCTCTCTTATTTCAAATTTATTTGCGAGTACACACACACACAAGTTGGTTAATGGGATTTTAATTTGGAAGATAATTGTTCTATGTCTATTAATTATGTCTTTATCAATCTCAAGCATTCATACATAATTAATTGTTACTTTTATCAAAGGAACATGATTTTATCAACATGAAGAGAGAGAGAGAGAGAGAGAGAGAGAGAGAGAGAGAGAGAAATTAATGGTATAATTTGGATAGAAAGGATCACCCTACTTCAAAAAATAAGAAGGAAAACATTTTGCCTTAGAAGTAGGCATAAGATGTCAACAAAAGAATTGTAGACCATGCAAAGGAAAACATACTCTTAGATATCTCACCTTAATTGATGTCACTATTTTTGAAGCTTTCTCCCAACTAGAACTCCTTGTCATTTTATATTACCTACATTTGTGATAATAAAAATCTAAATTTTAGTGACAAACTCTACAGATACCTTAAAAAAAAGGTGCGTTGAAGCACAAATTAACCTAATATTATAAAAATATATAGGAGGGATGACAAAAAATAAAGCATTCTAGTTGTCAAAAACCATATCAGACCCAACTTGATTAAAAAATGCTATTTGTATCAACTTGATACCTCTATCCATCTTTACCAGTTTGTTGTTGTTCTTTCTCTTGCCACTCTTAAGAATATTGTGAATTAGGACTCAATGGTTGTACATCATCTTTTTAAGAAATCCAAAAGAAATATTTATTTAAAGGAAACATTAATATTTACAACAAATTGACACTAATGAAAAATCTATAGACCCCATTAACATGCATAGTCATAACTACATATTTAAACCTAAATACTTATACATACATTGGTTACAACGGAAACACACTCATATACAAGTGACAAAACAATTGTAACATATGAAATTAAGTGTACCGCATATGATAATGATGGTTGCATTTCTGTCCCTTGATTCTCATAATTTTTGAGATTGGTATGACCTAGCTAACATTCACCTTGTACGATCTTCAACACATAATATAGCAAGAGCTTGTGATGAAATTGGCACCTCCAACTACTACACTATCATGGAATTTTTTACCTCTCTTGTTTCAAATTTATTTTGTGATTACACACACACAAGTTGGTTGATGGGATTTAAATTCAAAGACAATTATTATTTATTAATTTATTATCTCTTTGTTGATCTCATTCATTCATACAAAATTAGATGATACTATTGTCAAGGAATGTGATTTTATCAACATGAACATTGACAGAGAGAGAGAGAGAGAGAGAGAGAGAGAGAGAGAGAGAGAGAGAGAGAGAGAGAGAGAGAGAGAGAGAGAGAGAGAGAGAGAGAGAGAGAATTTGGGGCACCTCTACAATTATATCCAAAAATTCACCAGAGTGCCTATCAACATGTTTCATTGTTTCAAGATCTCACTGAATTGGCTATCAATGTTGACTATCAATTTTCCTTTCATTTGGGAAAGATTTCCAACAATTTGTCTAGCCATTTGAGAAGAATATTTCTACGTATTTCCTTTTTGTCATAGTAATGCACCCTTGGCTCAATTTTAGACCCTTTTTCCACCTATTCAACATACACAGAAAAACCCATAAGTGATTTTTACTACATGATAAAAATCAAAGAGAAAGTTGACTAAAATGAATCGATGCACCTCAAAGATTTCATAGACAGTCTCTGTCATTTCACGAGAAGATGATTTATCTTCTAGTTCAACCCAAAGAATAGATCTCTCCTATATGATGATGTTACATTGTATTGCTGCATTGAAATTAGGCATGTCCTATAAGGATTACCATTTGGATGAACAATAGACTGAATGATTCCAAGATCCATAGCCTGAGCTCTAGAAGCTAAAATTTCTTTGATGGAATTGGCATTTTAATCTTTGTATAAAACCCATTGTGAATCTTCTCTCCACCACACTCCTTTTGTGATGGGCTTTGGGCAGTCTTTGATAATAAACATGTTTTCCTTATATTATTTTTTATGATTACTCTCACAATATTTAGAACCAGACAAAGAAGTGATTGAAAAATTTACATTGAGCATAACAATATATAACCATAAAATCAATTCTATCATGTATATGTTACCTTTAATAGGGGAACCAAGACTATCAAGTGGTATATCTATCATGCATGGCTGATTCAAGGTGTGAAACTCAGGATTTAGACATATTTTAGAGTGCCTAGATGATCCAATCATTTATTTGGTGAAACCAATTTATTTTTTGGTAACTACAGTATCTTCTTTAACTGGGCCTAATTAGGCCTATTAGGCCTTTGAACAATTGAATTTACTTTTACACAGATATAATGTGTTTGTGTTATGACAATTTAGTTTTACTAAGAATAACATGACTATGTTATGGCTAGTATGATAATTTAGTTATACTAAGAATAATGTGATCACATTTTGTTTTGAAAAAAACCACAATCATGTTTAGGCATGGTGATAGACTTGTTAAACAATCCAAAGTCTTGGGTTGATGTTTTCCCTCTATCTTTGTTGCTTTATATGTTTTCCCATCTTCTAAGATCAATTCTTGTTTTTGACTTCAGTAGGTTTGCAAATGGTGAAATGGGTATCTCTAAACTCATTGCCATAATCTTACACATTTTCTTACCTTTCTAATCATATCATTAAATTTTTTTATTTTGGACAACATTAGCATTGTGAAGTTAAGTTTTCTTTATCAATCTCTTGACAATTATCTCAGACATATGCATACCATTTTTTTAATAACTTTTGATATGCTTAACCAAATGGAAAATAAATTACATATTATTTTTCTACACTTTATTATATACACTTTTAAAAAATAGTGTTAATTTTAGATTATTTTGATGCAAGTGATGCCTAGCACATGAAGAGGTACCCAAATTTCAAAATAGGGTTAGTTAAAAAAATCTTTAAAAAAACTACTCCTTAGAACATTACAAAACATATACACAATTTCTAGATCTCACTCTTACCTATCATGTCAATAGAGAGTTTTGAAAAATACTTCTTATAAACTAAATATTTTGTGGAGCACATAGAAACAACTATGTTATGTTTTCAGATAAAAATAGGAATAATATTCTGTGCACGAATAGTTTGACTCACTAAATATTATCGATTTAAAAAAAAATCCTTGGTAGTTTAGAAATTCTATTTAGAGTACTACAATTTTTTTATTTTACACATTTTCTCATTTTGAGTGCATGACCCTCAAATATCTCTTCCAAGATCAGGGTTATCTAATTTTAGAAAAAAGGTGTCCACTTATACCCCCCTTTTTGCACACCATATTGGTGCACTTACCCTTGAATATAATTTTTTTCTAAAGATGAGGAGCTGTGAACATCATGGATTGATGTACACGTTGTGTACATGATGTATGTAAAGATTCAAATGTTGACATAGTGTTTTGGTTGAGTTATTGCCAAATCATAGATAAAGACTCAATATTCCACTATTTGATAGTGTGATAAAGTTTCATAATGGAAAAATTTGAGTTCATTAAAGAAAAATTGAGAAGATCTTTTGTCATGCAGTAGAGACTATGTAAAGAATGTGGAAATGTATCTATCATTCAAAGACTTTGTGATTCTGATAATTTGCAAGACATTTACAATAATTTTGGTGGGGGATATCAATGTTCTTGAAGTAGGGAAAGGATTATTGGTAGATGCATAAATAATGATGTATTTGATTATTTTTTTGAGCGTACTATTTTCTTAGGATGACGTGCCTAATTTGTTGGTAGTTTGTATTGATCAAGGTGACCAGACATAATGGATTTGGAAAAGAGGTCTTTATGTTCTAGGTTGACATGGGAAATAAAGAATATATTATAATTTATGATATATTGATAAAAATTTTTAGGGTTAGGGTTATGATCTTGATGTGTTTGAGATGGACCTTAGAGATGTTTGGAAAGTACACGTAGATCCTAATGGTTGATTTTAGTGCTATGAGATGGCTATTTAAAGATTAAGTTTTTTCAACCTAGCTTTTAATAAATATGATGATATAGGGTTTGAATCCATGCATGTTGTGCATAGAATATTTGTTGCAGATACTAGGGGATTATGTTTAGAGTTCCTTTTAGATCAAGCTTTGTATTGGTTAGTGCTGCTTTGACATATGGCAATAATTGTAGCAAGATAATTGGCTATACTTTAATGGAACTAAATCACATATAGAAAGATGATATTATACAATTTATTTATGTAATAAATTATAGTCTAAATGGTGAATGTAAGTTAGTGTAACTTCCTTCGGGTGGCTACCCAAGGTTGGAGTGAGTAGTGGACTCTAGGTAGGGAACCTCAATGTAACTGCATTCTTTTTATCACAATAAGCTATAATTTTAACAAGGTTTTAGACTTATTGTGGGTATTATCCCCACTATGGTTTTCACGTTATTGGGTTTCCATGATAAAAATCTTTGTGTTATGTGGTGATTGGTGTTTACTCATTCATATTTATATGCTTTACATTTACAAACTAGTAATAGGGTTTATGTGATTGAGAATTTCATGCTTTAAGGGTTTTAAGGGGATTAAAGTTTTAAGTGTTTTAGAAGCAATTGATTCACCCCATCCCACTCCCCCACTCTCTTATTGTTTTTCTTCTATTTATAATAACAAATCAGAGTGCATACATGATATGGTCCTTTTTCTCAATACATTCATTAACATTGATAAGATGTTTTTTACTTATCACTTATTTATCTTAGAGTACCTAATCCCTAATACTTAATTTGGAAGTTCTACGTATTCAGATCCAACTAGAAACCTTATTTAACTAACCTTTCAAAGTATTGAAGTTTGACACCCATTCTTTCTAGTAAGATTCTATCCATTTCAACATATAAGATCCATTGTTGATGATCCACTATTTAGAATGAGCAGTATCAAAAATTAGAAAGTAGAATTCATTAGGTAGGGTCTTGTGATCAACCCTAAAATAATAATCTTCAAACCATTTCTAAACTTATGAAAGAGAAAGCTAATCCCCTTCCCACTTCATTTTTCTTTTTTCCAATTTAACAGAATCATCCCAACCAAAGTTTTCAATATTGATCAAAATAAATCTTCTATCATTTGTTCGAATGTGTAGTTGGGAGGGACTTATTGCTTCTGGCTACTCTTGTGACTTCCATATTTTTGAGCTACTTTTTGCCAATATAAGGTCTAGTTTTCCAAGATCTTGGGGAAACCCCATCATCCTCTAAGGTGTTTTTGGGATGTACCTCTAGCATGTGATGAACAATATTTGGCTTCTTGAAACCTACTCTTTCTAGGGGTACCATAGAAAAAACTCTTGTCATCATTCCAAACCGTTGATCTTGATCCATCCACAACCTACCATTTGAGTTCCTTATTGAAAACCATCATCATATGCAACATTTTTGATCCATCATGTATTTATCATTTGTTGTAAGGACAAATACAATCCTTATTACAAAGAATTGAAAAAATAATTAAATAAAATTTAATATAGATATAAAAATGCCTAAGATGACTTAATTGACTATTATATGTGATATTTTACATACACTCTAATATCTTCACAATGAATCTACTTTACTACTTATATTTTAAGATTTAAAACACTAGTTAAATAATTTCATATCATTTTTAATAAAGACAATTTGAAACATTATGAACACAAAAAATAAACCAATTACATCTTCTTTTATACAACCTATTAGAAGCCACCTATGCAAGATCAAAAGTCATGAATTAGAAATTCACTTATATAAAAATCAGTTATCAAAATCGAGTTTCACAACTTGAAATTCTATATTAGCTATTCATTTGTATTATTTATTTCTCTCTCTTAAACTAAAATTTATACATTAGATATCCCTTTGTGTGACTTATTTTTCTCTTTTAAAACTTGGTAATCAAAAAATTAAAAAAATTAAAACTTTTATGATCGAAATAAACTATTTAAATAAAAATCCAACTAGTGCTCTCCCTCACTCCCCTTGATTCTCCACAATTCTCCAACTACGTGGAAACTACTGGCATCCCTTGCATAACTTGCATGACAAGAAAACCACTTACTTTGAGAAGCACAAAAATTCATTTCCAAAAAAAATCTCACAATCAATAGCTAGAGCCCTTTTTAAAATGCATTTAAATAAGTTCATATTTGTTATATAATTGGGCAATATCCGTTTATGTATTTACATGTTACAAGTCTACTAACTTATTAACTTTCAATGTGTAGAAACATGAAAACATACAAGTAAAGACATAAGAAGCACAATTACAATTGATTACAAATCTTTCCCTCAAACAAATAAGTATTATGAAGTTTTTTCAAATATTTTGAAAACTATTATAAGTATCTCAAAAATATCCTACAAAATTATATAGACAATCAAGATTATATCCTTCCTTAACATACTACATAAAAAAGTTATATTATATAGACAATCAAGAATATATCCTTCCCTAACATACTACATAAAAAAGTTATAAATGTATAATATTTATGGTAAATAAAAGTTAGAAGAGAAAATTTAGACAAATAAAAGAGAAGAGGAATACACGTAATAAGTAATGGCTTTATTTCGGTCGCCCTTTTTCCCAAAACTTATCTTAAGAGTTTAAGCTGCTCCATTATCCTAGGGAAATATTCTAATTTATCTTTTCCTTAAACTTAAAACTCCATGGGCACATTGAACATAAATTGTCCATAAGGAGCTACATAGGGTAAGACTTGATTCATAGGCTAAAAGCGTTTGCATGGGAACATAAGATAAGACTTGATTCGAAGACTGAAAGTGTTAAATAGTCAAAATTGAGTTCCTCTTTTCAAACTTAATTTCTCCATTAATGTAATATTTAAATACTAAAAACTATTCCTTTCTATAACTGATTTCCCCCTCTTAAAATTCTATATAAAAAATCCTTTACCATAAGTTATTTTCTCTTTTTATAACTTACAATTGCAAGTAGATAATTTGAAACAGATGTTTTTATGATCGAAATGTCCACTCTACTTCCTACAATTGTCCAACGGCCTGCATGGGAGCTACTGACGTGTCGCCCTCTGCAAAATTCACACAACAAAAAACCGCCTGCTTTGGTATTATCGGGAAAGCCCCCTCACAATCAATGCCTACTTCCCACATTTTCATTTCCAGAAAAAAGCCATGAAATCCACAGCTAAAAAGCATGAGAAGCGCCAGAAATGTAATTCATGCCATGGCTTCTCATTCTCGTTCTCGTCGCAGGAACAGATCCAAGTCATCTTCAACTGAGAGGTCACGGGGTCGAATCCCGCTACGACAACGCTCCAGAGAAACCCATTTGAGGCGTAGTAGAAGCCGTGACAGACACAGCAGGCGTCACCATAAATACGCTTCAAGATCTTCAAGAGATTCCAGACACAGAAGCCATGGCTACGCTTCAAGAACGAGGAGAAATTACCCTTTGGAGACGAGGAATGAAAGCCCTAAAATACGGTATGAATGGTCATCTCCATTATTACTTTACAAACATTTTATCAATGCCCTCGATGTTAACATGTTACCAGAGGAAGCACACCGCAGGTACAAACCCTACCTGCACCAGCTCAAAAAGGGCTTTTTCGCCGCACATAAAGATGACCAGAGATTAAAAGATATGTACCATCCTTCCCACATTGAGTCCGCCATCAACAAACGGAACAAATATGCAAATTCAGTGGCGAAAAGCTTCTTCAAAGATCTCGAAAATGGTACATTGATGCTCTTGGAATGTGGCCCGCCTGGAAATGCTCTGAGACATTTGAAGGACTTGAACCAGGCGCGCTGCCTCATTGCCAAAGTTGATGCGGAGAAGGATATTCATGAAAATCTCCTGCTTTCCTCTGGAGAAGATGGATCCTTTACCCAGTTTGTTCCTGTGAAAAACACAGATGGGAGGATTAGGACTCTTGGTGGGATAGAGCTTCTAAATGTGGTGATTACATATTTGTGGGATGTTCATGGAATCCATTACTATGGAATGACTGAACTCGGCAAGGATTTAATTACTGTCGAGGGAAAAAACCTGGCAGCTGCTGAAGTTGAACAGAACCTGGATTCAGTGTGGCAGAAGAGATTGCAGGCCATGGATCCTTTGCTTGTCTTTCTGGGAAAAGATAAACTGGAATATTTAGTTAACGGAAAATTGTGTGCCTACTTTACCAGAGTGGGAAAAGGCAGAACAGATGGGCCAATCAAGTATGTTTGTAAAGAGAATTCGTGTGGCAAATGCTGCAAATCATCTAGGGATATCATAACTCATATTCATGATGAACACAGTGGGGTTGTGGAAGGTTACAGGGTACAGGCTAGGGAGGAGATTTACTTGGAGAATTATATGAACGATCCCTTTGCGCCATGTACTGTTAATTAATGGCGGTCTTGTCAACATGTATAATTTCTATTTCAGTCAGTTTAGAATCTTATTTTGTTTGGTGCACTGACAGCAGATTATCTTTGCCGATTTGTGGATATTAAGCTTCTGGCTTGATTTAAGATGAAAACAGCTTCAATGTATACAAGATTGCAATAGTAAATTTTGATGAATTTTTGCGCAGGATTATCAATTAATTTAGTTCTCTATCTGAGTTCGTCAAAGAATCTTTCTGCTCGTTAGGGAGTTAAAACAGAAACAATTATAAAACCAGGGAATCGTGGCGCCAATAATTCTGTTTTAATTGGAATCCATCTTACTCGAAGGACGGAATCATTCTTCAGCATTTTAAACAACTAAATAGTGATTTGGGGTTTCATGCGGGGTTGCTCAATCCTTGCATGATTCAATGATACGCAAACCAAGGTAAAAAACTTGTTATTTGTTGTAACGAAACAAACCACACACATGGGATCTTTATGGTTGAAGATAGACTTTTTAAGTGATATCGTCTGACCTCTAGAATGATTAAGAACTATTTTGGAATCAGTTTTAGAGTGACATGATGTAAGTTTGGTTAAGAATGTATGTTATTTGGTTGATCTGAAAGTTGCTTGTACATTTTCTAACTCTCAAGGGTTCATGAAATCTATATAATGTTCTTTTATTAACCTTGTTAAAATATAATATCAATTCTTCTTAATACTACTTTAATCTATACAATGTATAAATACTATTTTAATCTATATGATGTATAAATGCATATCATAGAACATTTTTTTAAAGTGATTGAATGTGTAGATAAGGTGTAATGAATCTTATAAAACTTTTGTAATCTATTTCAATGTGTTAAGTCACTCTTTAATCCTTATAATATGGTGAGACTCAAAATATTAAGACACCATTTTATTTGCCAAATACGAAGAATCCTTAAAAACAACTAAAACTCCTAGAACTCAAGTACCCTACCTCCTTTCTTGGTGTATATAAGACAATTTGAAACTCATCTTCTTTCTTTAGTGTCTAAATCTTTTTTTGCATTTGCATAGGATGAATGGTGGTGATCAACAAATGATGAATGTTGATGACTGGGTAGAAGTTTTTTAAGCATGAATGCTAATGATACTACATTGAGGGAGTATCCTAAACATTGAAGAATATTGATATGTTGCATTCATGACTATATTTGTCATTGATGTCACCGTAGCAATAATTTTGTTAATACTAGAAGAATAGCAGTCAGTAATTTTAAGATGCGCATAAGCTAAGGAAGTTTTAGATGATGCACACTGAAGGACATGTTCCTAAGGTTGTCCCGATGACATGGTTAAGAGGACTAAGTCCAAGCCAATGTTATAGGGAATTTACACTTGATTTACTGGAAGCAATGTAGAAATAGAGCATTGGAAAATAGAGTACTGATGATCTATCACTATCTTTCATCTGAGATGTAATGAAGAGATGCACAATTACACAATGATAGAGGACAATCGTGTGGTGATGCCAACATGTGGTTTCACACGTGTGAAGTTTTGTAAAGACTATGAATCAACAATGATATTGTAATTGTGAATTAATTAATTATCTTATTTTAATTAATTGGGAAAGCCTTAACGCTGACTCAAGGAATTATTATGAAGATACAGTATAAAGGAAAGTTTTTTTCTTGTTTATGATGTGATCTTGATTTAGAGGATCAAGTGGAATTTGTGAAATATTAGTGCGCAATGCAAGAAGGAGCAAGATGCTTGTTAAATGTGTGTAAGCGATCTAAGGGATCATTGGATGTGCAATATGAGATTTGGTTACAAGATTTGAAGGAGCAGAAGTTCGGTTGATAGGATAGAGATAGAGGAAGTACATTTTAGTTCTATTATTCTGCAAGGAATAATATAGAGATCATTTGGACAATGGGTTCTTTGATCTTAACTTTGAAGTTGTTTGGGAAGTGGGTCCAACTGTCTTCCACAACTCCTAACAGGGTTGGCATAACTCCTAACATGGTTGGAATATCCTAACAGGGATTCAAAGTCTCCTAATAGTGACTCATATGTACTAAATGTTGTAACAAACTCCTAATAGGGTCTATCTTCTAACAAGGAATATTTATATGAATACATCATCTTGTGGGTACCATCCCCACTGGGGATTTCCCTCTGATCAAGGGTTTCCCTAGTTAACATATCTAGTGTTAATTGTGCATGAGTATCTTGTTGTGGTTTCATTTAACATTACTCATTTGGTTAAGATTGTTTAAAGTTAATGATAGTGATAATAGTTGGATAATTGATTCACCCCCCTCTTAGTTATATTAGTGGACTATATATTCTAACAGTTGGTATCAAAGGACTAGGTCCTTGAAGATAAGGTTTAGCACCTTTTGGAGATCAATGGAAAATATGTTCAGGAAGGATAGTCCAAGATTTGATGGGGCCAACTATGATAGTTGGAAGGAAAAGATGAAGACTTCTTCTATGCATGGGTCCAAGATATTGGCTTTTGACAAAAGCTAAGAAGGCAATTGATGAAGAATCAAAGCTAGAGAAATGCAATGAGGGAGAAAGATATCTGTTCATGTGTAACATGAGAACCATAGAAGCCTTACTATCAACTCTTCCAGAGAATGAATACAATTAGGTAAAGACATTTCAAACTTCTCATGAAATTTGGAAAGCATTAGAAGTTACTTTTGAAGGTGATGATCATGCAAAAAAAAATGAAATTGCAAAATTGGATTTGTGTATTTCAAGATGCTAAGATGATGGAAGATGAATCCATAAGAAATTATTTTGGTAGAGTATCAAAAATTGTTGTAGGTATTCAATCTCTTGGAGGAACTAAACAAGATGACAAGGTTATATGGAAGATCTTGAAAATTTTATCACCACCATTCAAGAAGACAACTTGAATGATTCAGCTAGTAATGCTCTGCACCAAATATTTCAAAAAGGAAACATTGCTTGGAAGATTAGAATATGTAGAAGAAAAAATGAGATAGTTTGGAGAATTAGCTAGAGTTGAGGCAACTTTTAGTGCTTTGAACATTTGACCTAATCTGTCAACAAGTGCTAGCGCAAGAGACTTTGCCAGTAGTAGCAGATCTGAAGAAGATAAAAAGATTGAAGAAAGAATATCCCTTTTGGTAAGAAGAGAGAAAGATGGTAAGAAAATATTTAAGTGTTGGACTTGTGATGAATATGATCATTATGCATCTAAATGTCCTAAAAGAGAGAAAAAAGTTTAGAGGAAAATTTAAGCCTAGAAGAGATTAAGGATAGAAATTGTTTATATGCTACTGAGGATGAAGAATCTGATGAAAAAGATCAGAGTGAAAGTGATGATGAATTAGGATTTGTGGCTATTAAGGAAGAAAATCTTGATAGAGAAATTAGAGAAGAGAGAGCTCTAGTTACCCAAGTTGAGAAGAAATTAGATTGGATAATTGACAGTCGATGTTCACATGACATGATTGGTGATATGAACAAATTTCTCAAGTTTAGAAATCATGATGGAGGTATTGTTAGAGTTGGTAACAATGTAGCCTATCATATTACATGGATTAGATCTATTACTCTTTATGGTAAAACTAACATTGATGATTGCTTTGTTGATGGTTTGAAACATAATTTGTTAAGCATTGGACAATTGGTAGACAAGGGATATCTATTTCAATTGATAAAGAAGACTTGCATTATCAAAGACAAAGATGGTAAGCTGATTGGTACTAGAACCAGATCCAAAGGTAATGTATTTCAGTTGAATCCTACTAAAATAACATGCTTGTTTGCAAAGATTGATAACCATTGGTTATGGCATAGAAAGTTTTGTCATATAAACTTTGATAATATTGTGAAAGTTATCAATACATTTGTAGTGAGATCTACCTAAGATTCTTAACTCTATTAATGTTATCTACAAGGAATGTGTTTTGGCTAAGCAAAAGAAAGTGTCTTTTCCTCACAAGAAGTTCTCTACAATAGAGAAACTGGAGATTTTTCACACAGATTTGAGTGAACCTGCAAGAACCAAAAGATTCTATGATGAAAGGTACTTTATGATTTTTGTTGATGATTTCACTAGGATGATGTGGGTAGCATTTCTTAAAGAGAAGTCTGAAGCTTTTGAGAAATTCAAGATATTTAAGAATAGCGTTGAAAATGAATCTGGTGTCAAGATTAAGTGTTTAAGATTGGTTATAGGAGGAGATTTCACCTCTAGAGAGTTCAACATGTTCTGTGAAGAATCAAAAGATAGTTATCTTCACCTAGAGCACCTGAACATAGTGGGATTGCTGAAATAAGGAACAAGTTAGTAGCAGAAGCAACAAGAGTGATGTTATTTGAGAATGATGTCTCAAAGACATTTTGGAGAGAAGCAGTTAATACTATAGTATATACTCTGAATAAAGTACATATCAAAAAAGGTATGAGCAAGACACCTTATGAGTTATGGTTTGGTCATTCACCATTAGTCAAGTATTTCATAATATTTGGAAGTAAGTATTACATAAAGAGAGATGATGATATTGGTAAGTTTGATCCTAGAAGTGATGAAGGTATGTTTCTTGGTTATTCATAATTGAAAAGTAAAGCATATAGATGATTCAAGTATAGAACTAAGACAATAGTTGAGTGCACAAATGTAAGGATTGATGAAAAGTTTGGTACTGAAGAGAAGATGGTAGATTATAATCTTGATGAAGAAGAGGACAATTTTCCAGATTTGTTAGACAGAATGTTGAAGTTCTTTTTGAGACTGACAATGACTTGCAACATGAAGTATCTGTTGAACATAGAGAAGAACTAAGATCAGAATCTAAAGAAGAGATAAGAGTGGAGATGCCAACTCCTACTTCTAGTAGAAACATGACAAAGAATCACCCTCTAGAGCAAATAATTGTGAGCAAGGATAAAGGTGTGATGAAAAGGAACATAGTGAATGATGAATTATGTCTAATTTCTTAAGTGGAACCTAAGAGCATAGATGAGGCATGTAAAGATGATCATTGGATGCAAGCAATGAAAGAAGAACTAGATTAGATTGTGAGGAATGAGACATGGGAATTAGTTCCTAGACCTAAAGACAAGAATGTTATAGAAACCAATTAAGTATTCAAAAATAAGATGAATGAACAAGGAGAGGTTGTGAGAAATAAGGCCAAAATTGTTTGCAAAGGTTACTCTTAGCAAGAAGGTATAGATTATGAAGAGACATATGCACCTATGGTGAGAATGGAAGTAGTAAGGATGTTCTTGGCTTATGCAGTGAGCAAGAATTTCAAGGTTTATTAGATGGATGTCAAGTCAAATTTTCTAATGGAGAACTTGAAGAAGTCTACATTGAGCAACATGTTGGATTTCCTCTAGCAAAAGATAAATATTTTGTATGCAGATTAAAGAAAGCATTGTATGGTTTGAAACACCTAGAACCTGGTATGCAAGGTTGGACATGTATTTGTCTAAGCTTGGATTTATCAAAGGTACAATAGATGGTAATTTGTATTTAAGGAAAATTGATGATGGTTTGTTTATCATTGTAATATTTGTGGATGGCATAATATTTGGAGGAAATGATAAAGAAAGTGATAAGTTTGATGAAGAGATGAAAAATGAATTTGAAATGGGCATGATAGGAGAAATGAAGTTTTTTCTAGGATTTTAGATTATGCAAAACAAAGATGAGATATTTATTTCACAAACTAAGTATCTGAAAGATTTGTTTGAAAGATTTGGTTTGGAAAGTTGCAAACGTATTGGTACACCCATGATAACTGGTCACAAGTTATCTAGTAAAGATGGAACACCTACTGTTGAACAAAAAAAAGTATAGATCTATGATTGGAGGATTGCAATATTTGATTCACACCTGACCAGATATAGAAAATGCAGTTGGGATTGTAGAAAGATTCCAAGATATAGTAAAAAGGACATTCAAATATTTGAAAGGTACATCTAATTATGGAATTTGGTATGATAGATCAAGTGATTTCACCTTGTGCACATATACTGGTGTAGATTGGGCAGGCAGTACAGATGATAGAAAGAGCACCAATGGTGGAGCATTCTTTCTTGGAGGAAGATTGGTTTCTTGGTTGAGCAAGAAACATGACTATAAATCTTAGAGTACAGCTGAGGCAGAATATGTTACAACAACAAATAACTATAATCAAGTTATGTGGATGAAACAAATTTTGAAGGATATTGAGATTGAGTTTACAAAACCTGTTATCATTTATTGTGATAACTCAAGTACAATAAATTTGTCTAATAATCCAGTATTGCATTCTAAGACAAAGCACATATCCATAAAGTATAATTTTTTGAGAGAGAAGGCAACAAAGAAATGGATAAGGTTGGAGTATGTAAGCACTAAAGATTAGAGTGCAAATATTAAGCCTTTGCCTAAATATACTTTTGAGTACCTAAGAGGTATGCTAGAGGTTATGCCCCTAGCTACTTTAGAGTAGATGATACAAGGAGTGCATCAATCTAGTGGTACAAATCACTATGGTTAGACTAGACTGAATGCTAATGCTTCCTATAAGGGGGAGTATCTGGTGTGTACTTTGTCATTGAGAACTCTTGGTATTTTGATATTTTGTATTAAATAGTGTCTTTGGACACTTGAGTTGATTGAAAGAGTTGGAAGAAGTATATTAAAAATTGGTATTGTGTACTTGTATTGATACCTTTGACATTGATGTCAATGGGGTAGAAGAATGTGTACATGAAAAACATCTCCTAGGCAATGGGGAGAGAAAATATGAGAGAAGCACCTATTGAGTTGTCAATGGGGTAGTGTTGACAATTGGCTAATAGAGAAATGTAATTAATGTCATTTATGGCAACCCATGATGTACATGCTTACAAGAAACCTCATAAATAAAGATACTTTGCTTTTGGTACTCAGAAAAATGTCTAAGTATGGAATTTGGTATACAACAGTATATTGTATGTAACTTGTTGCTGATGTCATATAATGACTAGAAAAGTTAGATGGAGATAGTATACATATTGATGATGATGTGTATAACCTTAGAAGCTAGTACAGATTATACAAAAAAGTGATATTTATATTTTACTAGTGAAACAGGACAACAAAATTAAAAGAAAGGAATTTTTTTTTTTTACAAAATAATTACTTGACTAGTTAGGGCCGACATCTAAGATGTTTACTCTAAGTTGGAAAAGTGTATTCTGATCTTAGTTGACCTAGCAACAATTTGTGTAAAGGAATGATATTTATGCAAAGGACATGTTGCGAATTCAACTGTGCTATCTTGGAGAAATTGTGTTGAGTAATTGTATGTGGAATTTTGTGAAAATGATATGTACAAAGTTTGTGAAGCTATTTTGTTATATGAGATTGAACTGAGAAAGAATCTATATTCTAGAAGTTTGATTACTTGTTTGGGTAGTGAGCTATTCTTGTAATTGGAAGTGCATGTTTGAGCAGGAGGCTCATCTTGCATCTATTGTACTATAACTCCTAACAGGGTTGGCACAACTCCTAACACGGCTAGAATCTCCTAATAGGGATTCAAAGTCTCCTAACAGGGAATCTCTATACTAAATTTGCTCATTGACTCATATTAGGGTCCATCCTCTAACAAGGAACTTATACATCAATATATTATCTAGTGGGTATCATCCCCACCAGGGTTTTCCCTTGGCCAAGGTTTCTCTAGTTAACAAAATATGGTGTTATGAGTTATCTTTGTGCATGGTTACTATTACTGTTCAATATTAACTTATTACTTTATTATTGTAAGAATTTTCCTAAGGGCAAAATTCACCCAAGAACTAAGAACTCAAACACAAGCACAACTATAGACCAAGAGAGAGAGAGTATGATCAGAATAACAATGTATTCAATAACTGATTCATGAGAGTACACTAGGAGTGCCTGAATATAAAGGCCTCAAGAGAGCTTCTAGAATGCATAGAAGTTAGCACTATGAAGTGTCATACGACCAAGCACATGTCCACCAGAAATGGATTATTCTCCATTAAGCACGAAAGTAAGTGCAATGATGAGAGGATAAGCCTACAAGGGTGGGACACGTAAAACAGTATTGTAGACACCATGTGCTCAAATAGAGTTACATACTCTTGTTTTGTCAACATGAAAAATCACAAGGTGTGCAAACTCCTAAGTGTCTCATAATAAAAATAATAAAATAATGCAATATAATTAAATAATGCATTAACCTAAGTAAACTTAAGTAAGTGTAAATAGTAAAGTACTTATTTACACCAACACCCCCCCTTAAGTGTAAGTTAGGGGAATGCCCTTAAGCTTATGAACTAGGATGAAGATGCATAATGGGTCCTGAATACTAGGTCATGTTAGGTACCCAAGTACATAATGAAATGCAATCTCCCATAAAGCGGGGAAAGAGGGAAAACCTCATGGGAAAAACCCTCCCCCAAAAAGAGAGATAAGGAGGGATGCATCGATGGATGGAGTAATCAAGACCCCCCCCCATTACGACATACATCCAATATATACATAAGAGAATGAAAGAAGGAAGAGAGATAGAATAGGCTCCCCCACCCAAAAGAAGAATGCTAGCAAGTGAAAGCTGCTCTGATGAAGAAGTTGGTCCAAGAATGTAGAATGGTGTTCCTCCCCTTAGGAAGTAGCAATGCCCAAGGTACAGTTCTGAAGATGTGTACTGGCCCTGAAACCTGCTCAAGTATCCTTGTACTGATGCTGAAGATCACCCCATCCAACTGTGCTAAAAAGAATGAATGCAAATTTGTCAAGGATGTCTGTTGAACCTATTCCACTAAACCAACTGTCTCCTCTATTGACAAAGAGATGTCCACTAATTGCTATTCATAAGGATCCAAAATCACACCAACGTGTGAAGATTGATCATGTAGAGAATGGACATGAGGGTCAGAGTGAGCCCTCACAACAACTGTAGAAGTATCATCATCAATGAGAAGATGTATGTCCTCAAGTGTGTCTCCCAAGTCAAGTGAAGCTGGAGCTGGAAGATGAGATGTACCATGCTGTGTTGGAACTTTCACTGTGGCAATATAAGCACATGGACTGGATTGATGTGACCTCTCACTACAACTGTCAATAGAACCCCACGTGTCTGAACATGTTGAAGCAATATCGCTGGTGTCACTATTAGTTTCCACTGTGTATGAAGTGCAGAGAGGAGTAGAGGACAAGCTGGGAGAACTTTCCTCAAAGTGAACATCCTTCTTCACAAAAATCTCATGAGTCTTTGGATCCATAAGTTTGTAAGCCTTTGCATTGTCTTCATTACCAATAAAGGTACAAGGCCTAAGTGCTAGTGCCTTGCAACTCCTGGAAGAAAGGTTAGCCCATGATGGACAACTGAAGACTCTAAGGTGACTCACAACTAGTTTTCTGCAACACCATGCCTCAAAAGGAGTCTTGCCATCTAAGGCTAGATGAGGAGATCTGTTAAGTATGTGAGTAGCACTGCTAATGGCTTCAACTTCAAGTGTAGGATCAAGAGACTTGGCATTTATCATGCAACTTGCCATGGTCTTGAAAGTCCTAATCCTCATAGCTGCAACATCTGTCTTGTGCAGACTGAATGCTGGTGAGTTCTGAAGATCAATCCCCTCAATTCTGCAAAATTTCTTAAGTCTTCTGTCAACATATATGTTCTCATTGTCCACCCTTAATACTTTGATGGCTTTCCTTGACTTGTGTTTAGCATGAACCTTGAAGTCTTGAAGCTTATGAACTACTTCATTCTTCTAATGAAGGAAGAAGACCCAAGTGAATCTGGAAAAGTCATCAACAAATATGAGTATGTAGCAACCTTGGCTGACTGAAGTCACTACAAATGGTCCTGCTAATACTATGTGAACTAGCTGAAGAACAACTGGAGCTTGAGAAGATTTCCCTTTATCATACTTCTCCTTGAGATGCATATCCACTAAACTAGATGAACACTCCCCCTTAGAGAAGCTGATGTTGAGTAGACCTTTGACCATGTGTTTTGAGAAAAGTTGCTGAAGAGAGTGGAAGTCAAGGTGACCAAATCACTCATGCCATAAGTTATTGTTTGAATTAGAGTGAGTTAACAAGGCTTGAGAAGAACTCTTAGGCACAAAATGGGAGAAGGAATAAAGCCTCCTGTCATCATTGACTTTCCCAACTGCTACCAATGAATCATCTTTGAGACTTCACACCATCATTGAATCAGGAAGGAACTCAACCTTATGACCATCTCCAAGGTGAGTGATTTGGTAAACTGATAGGAGATTGGAGCTTAGATTTGGAACATAGAGAACATCTTTGAATTCCCCATCTTCCATTTCTACATGTCCTTTTCCTTCAACTTCCATTTTAGCATCATCTCCCACAAAGATGTGTGGTAGCTTTGACTGCTTCAATGAAGAAAATTCTTTCTTCGAAGAACCCATGTGGTAAGAGGCACCTGAGTCAAGTATCCATTTCGAAGAAGAATTTGTGTTTGCCATAAGTGCTTGACCTTTACCCTTTGAAGAGTTAGGAGTAGAATACTTGGAAGTACCTGGCACTTGAATCTTGTTCTTCTTGAGTAGATTTACTAACTCATCGATTCTTTTTGTCTTGCAATGATGCTCGTCATGATTTGGCATTTTGCAATATGCACAAAAGAGTTTGTCCTTCTTTTCATTACTTCCTTTCTTGTTTTAAGAAGAACTAGCTTGTTGAGAGGAGTCATGTTGTGTCTCAGATTATGTTTTTTGCTTCCACTGCTTCTTGTTGTTGTTGCTTTTTCCCCCTTGACTTGATTTGGAATCATCACTAGCTACCAAGGCTTTGGTCTTAGATAACTTGAGAAGTCCAAAATCCACCAAGTGAGATTGTTCAACAAACAACATGTCTGCAAATCCATCAAAGGAAGGCTTCTCATAAGCAGATCCCATGGTTAACTTGTGAGTATTAAAACTCAAAAGAAAGTTGGCGTACTCAGTAGGGAGCTTTTTCAAGATGTGATGAATCAACCTGTCATCCTTAATGAGATTTCCACAATCTTTTAGAAGTGCCCTATACTCATTGACTTTAATGATATAATCTTGAATTGTGTCATAAGTTTTAGGATCTAAGAGAAGTAGATCATCCTCAATCTGAAATCCCTTTTCTTCATCCACTTTACCATACAACTGTTCAAGTTTATCCCAAGCTTCCTTAGATTATGAACAATTTTTAATGTGAAAGAGAAGATCCCCATGTACACAACTCCTGATAACACCTAAAGCTTGTCGGTCTAGATTTTTCCAATCAATGAGTTCTTTAGCATCAGTAGGTTTGGTAATTGTACCATCAACATATAAACTATATCCTTTTTCCATTAATCTACTCCATGCAATATCTTTCCATGTAGAATAGTTGCATGAAGTTAGAGGAGGACATTTAAAACCCATGATGCAGAAATGAAAGAGCACAAAATAGAGACACAAGAACACAATACACACCCCACCTTTTCACTCAATCAAAAGACCCCCCCAAAAGAGATGCTTTGGCACTTTATAAGTAGTGCGTTTACAATGAGCCACTTGTCAAAATGAACAAAGTGGACTTGCTGATTTGGCTTTTACAACTGCCTTATGAGGCTAAAATCTATCACTTAAGCACTGTAGATTAGTTTTACAACAATTTTGAAAAGAATCAAAGCTTTACAATGCCAAAGAAGGCCTAATTCTGAAAGTGAGAAATTTGTCCACACAACCCTAGAATTTGACTTTATATTTGAAAAGTAGATGAAAAAAATATGCACTTTCAAAAAAAATGAAACTTGAAAAGGTGACCAGATGTGCCCGTACGGAGCTTCTGAAGTTGCAAAATGCAAGATTATGCAGGTATAGTCACAAAAAATGCAAATTCTACAAAATCTATGCACCAAAAGCAAAAAAAAAATACCACCACTTGAAAATTCAAGAAATTTTACCTGATTTCAAAAAAAATTGCACTTGAATCGGAGTCTGGATGTCCAAGATACGAGCTCGCAAAGTCAGGCTACCAAACTAAAAAGCAATTTGGAGAGGGGTCCGGAGGAGAAACTGCAAAGTTAAATTTGAGAGTCCAACAACCATCAAAGCAATTCAAGAATGCCTAGGAATGACGGTCAGGAATGCCTTTGGGGCCTTCTACTGGTGTAGTCACCAATTTTGGGTCCTCAGACCCATCCACTTCTAGCCGCATCAAGAACAAACTTGTGGGTCCTCAAGCTCTAGTATCCCCTTGGGCTAATGGCATCTCCTTTGCAGAGAAAGTTTTAGGATAAAAATCTACTACTTCATCCCTAAGGGAAAATGTTCCTATGTGGTGCTAAGTAGTACAATTACTATTCTAGATGACATCATGGAGGAAATAATAATTTTTTTAGAGTTGACTTTTATTGGTAGGTTCCTTCTTTTTTGGCCCTGTATTGAGAAAATTAGGAAATGGGCAACCTCTTATTGGGCCTTGAAAGGAAGTGTGAATATTAATGCTTTAGTGAATGGAATATTCTTGTTCTCCTTCTGTAAAAAGGTTGACCTAATTTTTTTTTAATCCAATGGACCCTAGGCCCTAGGGTCCAACTCAAGGAACATTCTAAATGTCTACAAGTGCAAACCTAGGCTGGACCTAGTGGTGGATTTGGGAGTAGTGGCTCCAATGTGCTTTATGTTCCTTGTTCTTCCCTTGGAGTTCTTTAGTTAGGAGGTTTTTAGAGGTATAATTGAATCATTTGGTATTCTTATATTAGTAAACAATGTTATTCAAGATAAATATTACCTTCAGTTTGCTAGAATTTAATAAGATTCTCCTAATGTTTATTACACTAGACCCAAAGTTTGGGTCTTATGTTCAATCATTGGAATATGAGAAAGAGGAAATGTTTCATGTCCTTTTTAGTATATTTGACCATGTGGATATTTTGTTCCCTTTTATACAATTTTTTTTGGAAGTCCCTCTAGATGGGATTGTGTTGGTTACTCCTTCTAAACCTCATTTGTAACTAGCAGCTAAACCTCTCAAGGCACAGCATGTTCTACCTCACTTGGAAGTTATCCACTCCAAGGAGAGGATTTATTCTAAGAAGGGTTTTATGGGTTCCCTTCTTATCTCCTCACTGCAAAATATTCTAGATGATATGGTGTGGTTGACTCTCCCATACTCCTCTAGTGATGTGGGGGACTTGAGCCTTCTTGTGCACATCATAGCTCCTAGCTAGTGATCCTATATTTTATTTGTGTTATCCCCTCCTTCCCCTAAAAAAATAACAAATATAGGATCAACATTTTGGAAGAAGCTAGCTATGAGTATTGGCATATCTATTATCCCTAAGACCTCTCAAATTCTTGACTTAGAAAGTGAGCTCTTTGATGAGTTTGATTAGATGATGGTTGATAAAAAAGAAGAAGAAGAGAAAGCTATATGTGGAAAGGGATAATATCACAGAAAATTCATTAGGCCAAGGTTTAAGGCTTAAGGAACTGGGTCACAAACTATGATTTTCTAGGCAGACAACCCCAAGACGAGGTTTAAAAAACTATGATGCAATTTCAGACCAAGTTGGTACTAATCTATACCATAGAGTTCTTTGAAGTTGGAACACATTTTTTTCTAATATCTTGATGATTAGAATCCTTTCATGGAATTTGAGGGGGATCAATTTATTTCTTAAGAAGCATATGCTCAAGTGTGCTTTACATGACTTTAAAGTGGATATCCTACTTATTTAGGAAATATAAATGAAGAAAGAAGGTTTTGATAAGGTCATGAAAAATATTTGGCCTGGTGCTTCATGTGTATCTAGGGATTCTTAGGGGGAATCTAGAGGGTTAGCTATCATATGTAATGTGAAAAATCTCGCAGGTACTCTTTTGCACTCTTCTTCTAATTCTCTTATTATTTCATGTCATGATCTATCTACAAGTTGCTCATGGAATATAGTGAGTGTGTATGCCCCTAATAATATAGGAAAAAGGAAATAGCGATGGGATTACCTTACTAACTATATGGGGAACATGAATAATATTAAGTGAATGGTGGTGGGGGACTTCAAATCTCATCCACACCCATATGAGAAAGTGAGAGGTTCATGAGATAGCATGACAAATCTTGGTGATTTTTTAAAATATGGAACTCATTAACTTGGATATGAGGGGTGCTAATTTTACCTGGATGAATAGGAGACAATTAAATGTCCTTATCCAATTAAGGCTTGATATATTCACTCTATTCCCTAATTGGAGCAATACAAAGTTTTTTTTTACTTAGAATCTTGATAATGTGTTATTAAATCAATACATGAAGCGAAGGAGACAATTGCATTAAATTTTAGAAATAAAACAAGTCATAAGGATAAGCTTGACCAAGTATGAATGTTGCATGGTTAATGAAGGAGCTGAACCAAAAGATTAGGGAACTTAAGTATAAGGCAAGAAAAATAGTTCAAGCCAAGTTTAGTTATTGCTAAGAAAATATATGAATAAGTAGAAACCAATTATGGTAATATATGAGTATGCATGTTGATATCAAGTGAAAATGTAAAGTGTGTGCTAAGTTACACAATGATGATCGTGATGAAGAACATAGTGATTGCTGAGAGACAACACAAGTTAAAGTTTATAAAAGATTTGATTTTGAGGTTGACACGGTTTGAATTTTTAATTAGTCAAAGTATATAGAAGATAAGGATTGATGAGTTGGCCTATTTAATGCATTTTGAGGGTTTCTTAAATGATCAAAGGCAAGGATTTGATCTGAAGTTTCTAGAATAAGAAGGAGAACAAAAAGATAGAAGGATTCAATGAATCTGGCCTAACCCTAAGATCAAAAATAATGTTTAAGTGGAAAAAGATTAAAATTACCTATTTAAAGAAGCATAAGAGATTATCTCTAATGTTGGTTCATTTTTTATTGGTGATCTTATAGTGAAGATATGGAGGAAAGAAAAGCATGGGTGAAGTGTGAAGATTTTGGTGAAGATTTATTTCTTGAGGAGATGCCAAGAAGATCAGTGATGGAAATAAAAATGAAGGCCATTTAGTGAACCAAAAAATGAGTGAATGGAGATCTGAATGAGCAAAGTAAGTTGTACTTTATAGATCAAACCTATTGTTACATTCTAACCAATGCATTAGTCAAAATCATTTAATCAAGGTTGACCTATCAGTCACTTAATAAATCCTTTAATTAAGGTGAAGGTGACATGATAATGGAATGATACAATGTCCTCTAACAAGACCACTCCTACCAAGGTGATTAAATCCTTTAATAGGGCCACATTTTACAGTGTTTTGTAAAACTATTAACAAGGTTGGCTCTTAACCAAACTCACATCAGAAGAGTAAAAAATTGGTGGCATATTACTTGGTAGTTTTTTTTAGATTGGGTTTCTATGTTAAATCCTAATTTCAAAGTGTTATTTTCATGTGTGGATGTTATTTTTATTCATGCTATATTTTATAGTATTTTTTTAACTGCAACCGATACATATATAAACAGTGAGTTAGGAAAGCGCATGAAAAGTTAAATTGCTAATGATACGCTATATAGACTCAGTGGGTTTCTAAGTTTGATTAAGTTGTTTGAAGTTATTAAAAGTTGAAGTGGTACATTTGGACCTAAGGATAAATAATTCACCTTCCCCATTATTCTAAATCATTATAATATTTGGTATTAGAGCATATGTGCTTGTGTTGGAAATTACAATTGGATTTTTTTTTGTATTGCCATTACTTTCAAATCTACTGATAAGACATGTTGCTAGCTGATCTAAACGTCATATATATTTGATTGATGAAAATAATTTGAGAGATTTATCATAGCAAAAGTACCTAAAGGAGAGGTTGAGTTATGAAAATGAAGCTACAATGGACATTTGGTTAGTTAGACTTTGACAAAACAAAGTAATTGTTTAAATCATGTTGATGTTCAAGTCTTTCTTGTACAAGTCAAGATATACCACTTATGTAAATCTTGACTAAGAAATGAAGTAAAAGATTAAGGAATGCCAAGTGATTCTAGTGTCAACCAATCTCTAGTACAAATCAAGAAAATTTAGTGTTGATCAAGCATCAATATCGACCAAGTGATAGAATTGATGCTGAGCTAGAAGATCTACAATGACCAAGAAATTTAGTGATGACCTAGTGTTAGAATCTAGTAATGGATGAGTAACAATATTTTGAATGCATATGAGGAATTGTGATTTCTAGTTAGTTGATTTCTTGGGATATTGTTGGAATTTTTTAGAACAATTGAGAGGGGGGTGAATCTTTTATCTAAGGTCTAGATGTACAAATTAAAATTTTTACAATTTAGTAAACCCATATCCATAAAATATTTTCATTATGCATGCATCCATTAAATCATACAATCACTTAAACTTGTAGGTTATTGTCAAATCAACTTTCTAGAAATGTAAGCATGAAACATAATAGATTCAATAACACATTTGACACAATTATTTAACGTGGAAACCCAATTTGGGAAAAACCACTAGCAACATGCTACTCATTCTCACTCTTATGAAGTGATGCCCTTTGAAAGACCAACCCTATTAATGGTTACAATGCATAGTGTTAAACATGACCTGGTTAAAGGATTTCAATCACCCTGTCAGGAGTGAGCCTTATTAGAGGACTTTAGATCATTCACTTGGAATGTCACCCAGTTAAAGGATTTACAAATGATTGTTAGGTCAACCTTAATCCAAAGGATTTACCCTAGATTGATACAATGATTAGAAAGTAATAGTAAGGCTTGATCTAATACCAACTTACAACTCCATTTTGCAAATTATAGATCTCTATTTTTAGTTCGCCATTCTACTTGGCTTTCACATACTTCAGCTCTGACAACTTGTTCACCCTTCAAGCATCCATACCCTTAATCCTTCTTTCTTTTCTTGCCAATAGGAGTCACTTTTCTTAGGTCACTAAATGAAGCAATACTCTAGACTCCTTGTCTTCCTTAGGTTATCGCACATTACAACCTTTTCTTATGAACAACCATATCTATAAATAGAAAATTAAGATCTTTTTCCATTCATCATCCATTGTCCATTTTAGGGTTAGGTTGGATTAGGTAGGATTCAATGAATCTACCCATCATTTTATTCCCTTCTAGTAAATTTTTCTTCATTCCTCTTTAAATTTTCCTCAAAATGGTTCATCTTGAATTCTCTGCCACCAAATCATCAAGCTTATCTTCAAAATAGTTCACAGAATCCAAGAAATCAAACTTGTTAGCATAGATTCATCGAATTCATGATCTTTCTCATAATGCTGACACTCAACATTAACTTGCTTATGATGCTTGGCACATACTATGTTGCTCAACATCCACTATCAAAACACTTAGCACAAACTAAAGTTTATTGGTGCTCGACATCAACTAAACTTTACTCAGCTTACACTGTATCACTTGGCATACACTAAAATTTGAGTTTTCCTAGCTCCAACTAATTTTATGCTTGGCTTATACTTAATTTTCTTGACACCTACTATACAAAATGTTAAGCTTGGCAGACATACTTCATTTAACTTGTTCTTCTAAACTTAATTAGTATATCCATTCTCTGCAACCTTAAGTAGATTATCAATGCAATATAATATCACTATCTTAACTAATCTTTGTACTCCTTTTTCATATCATAACTCAATCTTTTCTCTAGGTTCTATTGTTACCTCATTTGATCGAATCCTCTTCATCAATCAAACAAATGATAGTACTCAAATCATCTAAGCAATTGTCTTACCAGCAAGTAGCAGGTTTGACATTAGTGAAAAAATAATGATTGAAACATATTTCCAAACTTGTATCAATTTGTTCTCAATAGTGGAAAGAATCTTGAAAATAAGATTTATGAGTTGGATCATTTAATTCAAGGAGAAGATTAGGTATCATATCTAATGAATAAATTTGATGAGAATTTTCTAGAAAAAAAGGAAGGTGGATAGATATAATGAACTTGATGAATCAGCTCACAAACCCTAACATCAACAGTGATCATGGAAAACAATGAAGGACCAGAATTACTTATTTAAGGAGGTGTAGAGCCAAAATTTAGTAACACACATAGAGAGGTGGAGTAGAGGTGCACATGGGTGAATGTACAAGAGTGTGAAGTGTGAGAAGGAAAGAGACAAAACAAAGAACTTATGCATGTTTCCAGTAAGAGGAAACAAAGATGCTGAGATTGATAAGCAAATATAAGAAGGCTTCAGCTTGATGTGAAGAGAAGGATGAATTCTTGAAGGGTTTCCAAGTAAAGAAAAGAAAGGTGACAAGGAAGACCTATCAAGAAACCAACACATGAACTGAATAGAGATATGAAACTACAAAGTGAGTTGTAATCATATAGATCAAACCCTACTATTTTCTTTCTAATCATTGTAAACAGTTTGTACTAAAATCCTTTAAATCAAAGGTTGACCTAACATTCATTACTTAACAATCTGTGTAAATCCTTTAGAAAGTTTAAATTCTACTAGAATGTTCCTAAGTCCTCTAACAAGGCCACTCTTAATAGGGTGATTAAATTGTCTAACCAAGTCACATTTAATAGTGTGAATTGTAACCTTTACTAGGGTTGGCTCCTAGTAGAAATCACTTCAAAAGAGTAAAAAAGTGGTGACAAGTTGTTGGTGGTTTTTCCCAAATTGGGTTTCCACGTTAAATCCTAGTGTTAAACTTGTGACGAATGTTTTAATGGTGTTTTACATTTACATGTTTTATATTCAACAAAAGTCTATTATAATAGGACAATGAACTAGTAGTAATTTTGTTTATAGTATATAGTAGAGATTGAGTTACAATAGGATAAGCAAAACAAGTTAAGTTTAATGTTGTATTGTTCAAAAGGTACTTTTGGACCTTGAGTAATTGATTCACTCCCCCCCCCCCCCCCCTCTTAGTTATTCTAAAAATTATAACAATTGGTATCAGAGTACAATTCTTACAAAGAGAAGTTTGAAGGTACTCAAAGATAAAGATCATGACTCCAAAAAGGGAGGTACCAAAGTTAAATAAGGGGAACTTTCTTGCATGAAAAAAATTGATGAGGCTGAATATATCTAGTATTAGTGATGCTGCTATAAATTTTGTAGATAATTAATATGTGAAGATAACTTCTATTTCTCTAATTGCCCAACAGTTGAAAAAAAGAAAGAACATAATTAGGCAGTGCTAGAGATTGCTTCAGCTCTAAGCTATGTTGAGTTTGATGATATAAAAGAATGTAATAGTGCAAAGAAGACATGGGACAATCTAAAGACCATATATGGAGGAGATGGAAATGTCCTAAGAGACAAATTAGAGAGTGTAAGAGATAAATTTGATGAAATGGGAATGATGGAAGGTGAGAACATAATACAATACTGCACAAGAGTCAAGGAAGTTGTCAATGCTATTCATGATGCAAATGGAGAAATAAAAGATGAAACAATGATTAAAAAAGGTATTGAGAAATCTACTTCTTATATATGCCATTAGAGTTTCTAAAATTCAAGAGTTGAGATGTGCTCCACATAACACTTTGACTTTAGAAGGTGTAATTGGTAGACTTACTACTTTTGAGATGTCTAACTTTGATATCTACACACCTGCTACTATTGAATATGCTTTTAAGTCACAAATGGTCCTTAGAAAAAGAAATAAAACACTTGAAGGGTGATAGTGACCCATCTGATGATGAAATTGAAGCACTTATTGCAAAAATATTTGGAAGAAGCAAAGGTAAATTACCTATTATTTGTTTTTCATGCAACAAGGTTGGTCATATTGCTGCAAGATGTCTTGATAGAGAGGACAAGGATGAGAGAAAGGAAAGAAAGCACAAAGAAAGGAGAAATAACTGAGATTAAAAGAACAAGGATGACAAAGGTAAGAAATATTGTTATATTTCTGAAGAAGAAATTAACACTAAATTTGAAAGTAATGATGATGAAGTTGTCTATGTTGCTATGAAAGAAGATTTTGATGAAGATGAAAAAATTTCTTTAATATCTTCTGTGAACAAAATTAATAGATGGATAATTGATAGTAGTTTCTCTAATCATATGATTGGTGATAAAATAAATTTTGAAGACATTGGACCATACAACGGTGGCTATGTTAAGTTTATTAATGATATTCCATGTGTTGTGAATGGTAAAGGTACAATTCAATTGACTAACAAAATCAAGTGTGACAATATTTACTAGGTGGAAGGACTTAAATATAATCTATTGAGTGTTTCACAGCTAAACAAATTAGGATATAGAGTTCAATTCCATCACAGAAAGTCCAAAATATATGATGCTGATGGTAAGATGATTGTAAGTGGTGATCAAACAAAAGGTAACTTGTTCTATCTAAATTGATCTAATGAGACATGTTTGTTTTCACAACAAGAAGATGTTTGGTTGTGGCACAAAATGTTATGTCATGTGAATTTTCACAATTTGGTGAATATTAGTAAAATGAAGAAAGTAAGAGGGTTGCTAAACCCAAAGAAACCTGACAATGCTATGGGTAAATAATGCCAATTGGGAAAAATGACCAAGTCTAGTTTCAAGAGAAAAACATAAACATCTAGTGATATTTTGGAATTGGTTCATATTGACCTATGTGGACCTATTGATGTTAAAAGCTATTGTGAAGATAAGTACTTCATTCTATTTGCTAATGACTACTCTAGGATGATGACTATTATGTTTCTCAAAGCTAAATCTAATGCTTTTAAGTTATTTAAGTGGTAGTTGGCCAGAGTTAAAAAAGAAACAAAAAAGAAACATGGAAGAGTTTGAAGTGTTTGAGATCTGATAGAGGTGGTGAATTCATTTCCAGTGAGTTTAATACATTCTACAATAATATAGGAATTAAAAGATAGATTTCATTACCAAGAACCCCTCCTCAGAATGGGATAGCTGAAAGAAGAAATAGATCAATAATGGATTATTCTAGAACATTGATGATGGAGAAGAATGTATCACAAAAATATTGGAGAGAAGTTGTTAGTACACCCATCTATACCCTAAATAGAGTACATGCCAAGAAAGGTACAAATTCTACACCTTTTGAACTATTATATGGATATGCCCCTAATGTGAAATATTTCAAAATGTTTGGAAGCAAATGCTATATATTCAAAGATAATAGGAATTGAAAACCTAATGTAAAGAGTGATGAAGGCATATTCCTAGCATATTCCACTAAGAGTAAAGCTTATAAGTGTTTGAATTCTAACACTAACAAAGTTGTGGAAAGTGAAAATATGAAAGTTGATGAGATTGTAGAAAGAAATGATATTGTATGAAAGGAAGAACTTGAAGATTACAATACATTCATCTATGTGGATGATGATACCCCAAGCACTCCTAAAAAAGGAAAAAAAAAGCTACAATTTCCTAGCAGATAAGAAATATCAAGATGCAACAACAGGTTGCCCAGTAGTAGATAGTGGGTTCTAAGCAATAGATAGAAGATGCCAAATCACAGATAGGCAATGCCAAGTATGCAAAATTAGAACCAAAACCTAAACAAGAAAGATTTAATGAGCCTGCGATTATTTTTCAAGACGAACCTATTGAAGCACAAAGAAGGAAACCAACTATGATAACCAAGTATGTAAGAAGACATCAGAAACTTGAAAAAATAATTGGTGATGTTGAATCAAGTTTTATGAGTAGAAAAAGACTCAGAGATGATACATGCTTTTTTTGTGAATTTGAGCCCAAATTAGTAAAAGATGCCCTATAAAATTAAGATTGGACCCAAGCAATGAGTGGAGAAATTGAAGAGATTGAGAAGAACAATAATTGGACCCTAGTACCAAGACCAAAGGATAAAAATGCTATTGGAACAAAGTGGGTTTTTAGGAATGAGCTGAATGAAAATGGTGAAGTAACAAGGAACAAGGCAAGACTAGTATGTAAAGGATACACTCAAGAAGAAGGCGTTGACTATGGAGAATCTTTTTCTCCTATTGCAAGACTAGGAGTCAAAACTTTGCTTTCATATTTAGCCTACAAGAATTTCAAGGTATATTAGATGGATGTCAATATACATTTTTAAATGGTATACTTGAGGAAGAAGTGTATATTGAACAACCTAAAGGATTTGTGGATCCAAACAAGAAGAATATGGTACATAAACTACACAAAGCTCTATATGGATTGAAACCTTTCCCAAGAGCATGGTATGAAAGACTTCATAATTACTTAGTGAAGATTGGATTTGAAAGGACAAATGACAACAATAATCTATACTTGAAGACTGGTAAGAATAACAAAGTACTTATATCTGAAATTTTTATTGATGACATTATATTTGGAGAAAAAGAAGGATTATGCAAATCATTTGCCGATGAAATGAAGAAGGAATATGAAATGTCAATGTTTGATAAAATCAAATTCTTTGTTGGTTTATAAGTATATCAAATGAAGTTTGGCATTTTCATTACTCAGTCCAAATATATCAAGGAGATACTAAATTTTTTTGGGATGGAAGAGTCAAGACCAGTGAGCACACCTATATTAATAGGACATAGATTATCTAAGAATGATGAATCTACTAATGTGAATCAACCACTATATATATCAATGATTGGAAAATTGTAATATGTTGTTCATAGTAGACCTGATATTGCATTAGTACTTAGAATAGTTGTTATATTTTCACAAAATTTGAAGGAGAATCACATGATGGCAGTGAAAAGGATATTAAGATATCTAAAAGGTAAATAGGGTTATGGATTGTAATATAAAAGGCGTGATATATTTGAACTAAAGGTATTCATTGGCTATGATTGGGTAGGAAATATTGATGACAAAAAAAAACACTAGTGTAGGTTCATTCTTTCTAGGAAAGAGATGGCTGTCATTGGACAAGCAAGAAATGATAATGTATTTCCCAATCAATAGCTAAGGCGAAGTATGTGGCTGTTTTAGTGATTTTTTCAAACATTGTGTGGATAAAAAAATTACTAAAAGGACTGAAAGAAGAAATTATAGATCTAGTGGTTATCTGTTGTGATAACAAAATTTCTACTAACATATCAAAGAATTTAGTGATGCACACCAAAACAAAGCACATTGCTATCAAGTATCACTACTTGAGAGAACTAGTTCAAGACATAGAAGTGAAGCTAGAATATGTACACACCAAAGAAAAAATTATTGACATTTCACTAAAGACTTACCTAAAGATGCCCATGAATATCTTAGAGGTAAATTAGGGGTGATTCTCCCTAAGAAAAAAAACTTAAGGATAAATATTGCATTGTATCAAATTTTCTAATCAGAATGTCATACACATTGATGTAGGAAATGCTACTTTAGGAGATGCCTATGGTAGTCAAGTTTAGTAAAGAAGGAGACCAATATAACAGACTAGTCATAGAAAGATGAAAAAATTCAGTCAGATATACAAATATCTACATAATCAAGATGTATGAAGTGAATGAGGTCAAGAAAGCTAGTGTCTTTCACGTTGTTGTCAAAGAGGGAGAGAATTACCAAAGAGGGAGAAGATACATTACATAAGTGGAGAGATAAACCTTAGATGGAGAGAATTATGTAAGAGAGAGAGACACACCAAAGAGAGATATATCATATACACTATACAAAGAGAGAACTACATAAGAGGAAGATATGCATAATGAAAGAGGGATTTTTTAAAATTGTATGGATGAGAATTAGAATGAAAATAAGGATATTTGGTCACTCATGTAAGTGATTTTTTTTGGATTTCATGTTAATAGTGAGGGATATTGTATTCTTCTAATAGCAACATATTATGTTGAAAGAGATATTGAGGTGTTGCCATCAATGCCAAAGAGGAAGATTGTTGGAAACTACAATTGGAACAATTATTGTATTGTCATTGATGTCAAATATAATGATAAGACATGTTGCTAGATGACTTAAATTTCATATCTATTTGATTGATGAAGAGGATTTGAGAGATTTCTCGTAACAAAAGAAACTAGAGGAAAGGTTGAGTTATGAAAATGAAGCTACAATGGACATTTTTTAGTTAGACTTTGACAAGACAAAGTGATTATTTAATTCATGTTGATGTTCAAGTTTTCATAGTACAAGTCAAGATATATAACTTCTGTAAAGCCTGACTGAGCAATGGAGTGAAAGATTAAGGAATTCTAAGTGATGCTAGTGTTGACCAAGCTCTAGTACAAGTTGAGAAAATTTAGTGTTGACAGAGCATCAATATTGACTGAGTGATACTATTTATTCCAAGCTAGAAGATCTATAGTGACCAAGAAATTAAGTAATGATTGAGTGTCAGAACCTAGTAATGGCTAAGTAACAATATTTTGAATGTGTATGAGGAATCATGGTTTCCAACTGACTCAGTTGATTTCTTGGGATATAGAAAGCATGTTGATGATAAGATTGATGAGTTGGATCATTTAATTCAAGGAGTAAATTAGGTATCACATCTAATGAACATATTTGATGAAAAGTTTCTAGAAAAGAAGGAAGGTGGATAGATACAATGAACTTGATGAATCAAATCCAAAACCCTAAGATCTACGATGATCATGGAAAATAGAAAAGGATCTAAATTACCTATTTAAGGAGGTGTAGAGCTAATATTTATTAATACATAGAGAGAGGTGGAGCAAAGGCACACAAGGGTATATACACAAGAGTATGAAGTGTGAGAAGAAAAGAGATAGAATAGAGAACCTATGCATATTTCTAGTAAGAGGAAATAAAGTTGTTGAGATTGATAAGAGAATCTAAGAAAAAGGATTAAGTTTGATGTGAAGAGAAGGATGAATGCTTGAAGGGTTTCCAAAAAAAGAAAAGATAGAGGTGAAAAGGAAGACCTATCAAGGAATCAACACATGAGCTAAACAACAATATGAAACTACAAAGGAAGTTGTAACCATATAGATGAAACCCTACTATTTTCTTTCTAATCATTGTAAACAATTTGTATTGAAATCCTTTTAATCAATGGTTGACCTAAAAATCATTGAAGGACTTAATAATTTGTGTAAATCCTTTAGCAAGGTGACATTCTATTGGAATGTTCTAAAGTCCTTTGACAAGGCCACTCCTAAAAAAGTGATTGAACCCTGTAACTAGGTCACATTTAACATCATTCATTATAACCTTTAATAGGGTTGGCTCCTAACAAATCTCACTTCAAAAGAGTGAAAAAGTGGTTAAAAGTTGTGGGTGGTTTTTCCCAAATTGGGTTTCCACATTAAATCCTAATGTCAAACTTGTGTTGAATGTTTTAATGGTGTTTTACATTTACACGTTTAGATTCAACAAAAGTTTGTTATAATAGGACAATGAACTACTAGTAATTTTGTTTATTAGTATATAGTAGAGACTGGGTTACAATAGGATAAGAAGAACAAATTAAGTTTAATGTTTTATTGTTCAAATGGTACTTATGGACCTTGAGTAACTAATTCACTCCCCCCCCCCCCCCCCCCCAAGTTATTCTAAAAATTATAACAATTAGTATCAGAGTACAATCATTACAAAGAGAAGTTTGAAGGTACTCAAAGATAAAGATCATGACTCCCAAAAGGGAGGTACCAAAGTTGAACAAGGGGAACTTTCTTCCATGATAAACATTGATGAGGTTGCATATATCCAGTATCAATGATGCTACTATAAACATTGTGGACAATTAATATGTGAAGATAACTTCTGTTCCTATAACTGCCCAACAATTGAAAGAAAAGAAAGAACATAATTAGGCAGTGTTAGAGATTGCTTCAGCTCTAACCTATGCTAATTTTGATGATATAAAAGAATGTGATAGTGCAAAGAAGACATGGGACAATCTAAAGACCATATATGAAGGAGATGAAAATGTCCTAAGATTTCCCAAGAGACATATCAAAGAGCATAAGAGATAGATTTGATGAAATGAGAGTGATGGAATGTGAGAACATAATACAATACTGCACAAGAGTCAAGGAAGTTGTCAATGCTATTCATGATGCAAATGGAGAAATTAAAGATGAGACAATGATTAAAAAATATATTGAGAACTCTACTTCCTATATATGCCATTAGAGTTTCTAAAATTCAAGAGTTGAGATGTACTCCATGTAACACTTTGACTTTAAAAGGTGTAATTGGTAGACTTATTGCTTTTGAGATGTCTAACTTTGATATCTACACACCTATTACTAGTAATTATGCTTTTAATTAACAATTTGTCCTTAGAAAAAAAAACATGTGAAGGGTGATAGTGACACATCTGATGATGAACTTGAAGCACTTATTGCAAAAATATTTGGAAGAGTCAGAGGTAAATTACCTATTATTTATTATTCATGCAACAAGGTTGGTCATATTGTTGCAAGATGTCCTAATAGAGAGGACAAGGATGAGAGAAAGGAAAGAAAGCACAAAGGAAGTAGAAATAACTGGGATTAAAAGAACAAGGATGACAAAGGTAAGAAATATTGTTATATTGTTGAAGAAGAAATTGACACTAAATTTGAAAGTAATGATGATGAAGTTGTCTATGGTGCTATGGAAGAAGATTCTGATGAAGATGAAAAAAATGCTTTGATCTCTTATATGAACAAAATTGATAGATGGATAATTGATAGTAGTTTCTCTAATCATATGATTGGTGATAAACAAGATTTGAAGAAATTGGACCATACAAGGGTGATTGTGTTAAGTTTATGAATGATATTCCATGTTTTGTGAAAGGTAAAGGTACAATTCAATTGACTAAAAAAATCAAGTGTGACAATATTTATTGGGTGGAAGGACTTAAATATAATCTATTGAGTGTTTCACAGCTAAACAAATCAGGATATAGAGTTGAATTCCATCACAAAAAGTCCAAAATATATGATGCTGATGGTAAGATGATTGGAAGTGATGATCAAACAAAAGGTAACTTGTTCTATCTACTGCTGCTGAATTGTAGGAATAGTCAGAGAAAATACATGGAGGAGACAAGAATGTGTTGAGAGAAAAGACATAAATCTTTAGAGGAAAGTTTGATGACATGAGAATGAAAGAAAGTGAGACTATTACACAATATTTTAGTAGAATCAAAGAATTTTTGAATGATATAAAAGGACCTAAAGGAAAAATAGAAAATGAGACTGTGATAAGTAAGTTATTGAGGAATTTACTTACCATCTAGGAAATTAGAGTATATTCCATTCAAGAACTAAGATGTACACTTGGTAATGATATGATCTTGAGTAGTATGATTGGTAGACTTACTACATTTGAATTATCAAATTTTGATAATTATTCCCCTACTAATGTTGAATCTACATTAAAAAAAAAACTAACCCTTGATGGATCTAAGAAAAAGAAGAAAATCAATCATGTAGAAAGTGATAGTGGATCTGATGACATCTGATCTTGATGAGCTTGAAGCATTGTTGGCAAGAAGGCTTCCTAGAGGAAAAGACAAATATAGAGGTAAGATTCCTATTATCTTTTTTACATGTAACAAAGTTGGTAATATTGTTACTAAATGTCTTGACAATGATGAAAAAGAGGAAAGGGAATATTTCAATTATAAAGGAAGGAGAGATCATAGAAGTAACAGAGACAAAATAGACTAAAGAGATAAAGATAAGAAACCTTTCTATATTATTGAAGAGGATGGTTTTGATAGTGATTCTAATGATCATGATGAAGAACTTATTTATGTTGCAATGAAAAATAACTTAGATGAAGATGAGATTACTACATTGATATCACATATGAGAAAGAATGATATATGAAAAATTGTTAGTGGTTTCTCACATCATATGATTGGTAATACACGTAAGTTTGGAAATGATGCACCATGTTATGTGATAGATAAAGGATCAAATGAACTAAATGAAAAGATAAAATGTGACAATATACATTGAGTTGATGGTTTGAGATATAATTTGTTGAGTGTGGCACATTTGATAAGTTTGGGCTATAGAGTTAATTCTAGAACAAGAAAGAAAATATCTATGATGTTACTAGTGAAGTTGTTGGAGGTGGAGAGAAAACAAGGGGTAACTTGATCTATCTAGAATTATTTGAAGATAGTTGTCTATTTGCACAATGTGAAGATGTTTGGTTATGGCATAAGAGGCTATATGATGTGAAATTTTATGATTTGGTAAGAATTAGTAAAAATGAAAAGAGTTAGAGGGTTACCCAGGCTAAGAGAACTTGATAAAGTGATGTACAAACAATCTCAAATGGGTAAAATTACAAAGTCTAGTTTCAAGAGCAAGAACTATTCTTACAATGATATTTTTGAGTTGGTTCATATTGACTTGTGTGATCCTAGTGGAATTCAAACTTATTGTGGTGACAAATAATTCATTTTGTTTGTTGATGACTTTTGTAGAATGATGAATGTGATGTTTCTTAATGAAAAATTTGATTCATTTAAAAATTTTAAGTGGTATCTTTCTAGAGTTGAGAAAAAAAAAAAGAAGAGTCTAAAATGTTTGAGATCAGATAGAGGTGAAAAATTCATCTTAGATGAGTTCAACATATTTTTCAATGACAAAGGATTCAAGAGGCAAATGAGTGCACCAAGGACTACACTACATAATGGTATAACTAAGAGAAGAAATATATCTATTATGGATTTTACAAGAACACTAATAATGGAGAAGAATGTTTCATAGAAGTATTGGAGAGAAGTTGTTAGCACTGTATTATATATACTCCAAATTGAGCAAGTGAAGAAAGGTATAAATAAAACACCTTTTCATCTCTGCTATGGTTATGCACAAAATTTGCATTATTTTAAAGTCTTTGGAAGAAAGTGTTACATATTGAAAGATGTGAGAAAAGGTAAACTAGATGCAAAAAGTGACAAAGGGATATTCCTAGGATATTCCACTAAGAGAAAATCTTATAATTGTTTGAATTCTAATAGTAAAAAAATCATGGAAAGTGAAAATGTTAGAGTTAATGAAGTTTTAGAGAAAAATTAAGTGGAATGCAAGACAAAACCTTAAGATTGTAGAAAGATTTTCTATATCTATGAAGGTGAACCTAACACCTTACCTACACCAAAAAAGGTGGCTACTGAGCATTAGCAAACAAACACTACTGATGTTCTCTAGAAGAATTCTGTCAAGCATCAACAAACTGTCTAGTGTGAGGCCATAGGACTTGAGTCATAGACAAAGAGCACTAACCAATAAATAAAGAGTGTTGACTAGAAAAATACTATCGACAAATAGATAAAAGAAATCAAGTTGCAACTAGAGAAAATTGAAGAGATTGAACATACAAAATCTAGTGAACAACAAAAAGAATAACCAAGACCCAAGCCTATATTGGTAATGTATGTGAGAAGACATCATGCACCAAATAAAATCATTGGAGACAAAGATTCAGGATACATAACAATAAGAAGACTAGAGAATGATACATTCTTATTGTGTGAATTTGAGCCTAAATATTTCAAAGATGCTTTGAAGAATGAAAATTGGATCAAGGCTATGAATGAAGAAATTGAGAAGATTGAGAAGAATAATACATGTACATTGGTATTGAGACCAAAGGATAAGAATGTGATTGAAACTAAGTGGGTATTCAGAAACAAGTTGAATGAGAAAGGTGAAGTCAGAAGGAACAAATCAAGGCTAGTTTGTAATAGACATGTACAAGAGGAAGGAGTCAAGACTATGGACAAAATTTTTCCCCAGTTGCAAGGATAGGAGTAAGAACTTTTCTTGAATATGCTTCTTATAAATGATTCAAAGTATATCAGATATATATGAAATTTGCATTTCTAGATAAAATTCTAGAGGAGGATGTATACATTGAAAAACATGAAGGTTTTATTGATCTAATAAAAAAGAATATGGTCTGTAAGTGACAAAAATCTTTATATGGTTAAAAGCAAGCCCCTAGAGCATGGTATGAAAGGTTACACAATTATTTGGTAAAATTAGTTTTGCGAGAACTAATGACAATAGAAATTTGTATCTGAAAAGTGAATCTAAAGATAAGATATTGCTAGCTGAAATCTTTGTTGATGAAATCAATTTTGGAGGAAAAGACTCACTGAGCAAGTCATTTTTTAATGAAATGAAAAAGGAGTTCGAGATGTAAATGTTTGGATGGATCAAAGTATTTATTGGATTGCAAGTGAATTAGATGAATAAAGGTATTTTCATTACTCAATCTAAGTACATCAAATAAATTTTGAAGACTTTTGGCATGGAAGACTCAAAACTAGTTGGAACACCTATGGTGACTGGACACAAATTGTCAAAGAATGATGATTCTACTGAGACGAATTGAACATTATACATGTCAATGATTGGAAATTATAATATGTTCTAAATAATAGACTTAATATTGCATTAACTATTAGAATTGTTGTTATATTGTGTGCTAATCCCAAAGAAAACCATGCGATAACAGTAAAGAAGATACTAATATACATGAAAGGAAAAAAAAGACTATAGTTTAAGGTACAAGAGAAGTGGAAATTTTGAGTTGAAGGTCTAAATTGATGCTGATTGAATAGGAAATGTTGATGACATAAATAGAACTAGTGGAGTAAATTTCTTCTTGGGTAGAAGATTGATTTCATGGACAAGCAAGAAGCAAAACTATATTTCATAATCTAACATAGAGGCTGGATATGTTTCTATAGCAGTGAGCTATTCAAACATTGTATGGATCAAGCAATTGTTAAAGGGAATAAAGGAAGATATTATTGAACTTGTTGTGATATATTGTGATAACACAAGTTCTATAAACATATCAAAGAATCCTTTAATAAATACAAAGACTAGGCATATTGAGATCAACTATCATTACTTGAGAGAGCTTGTACAAGAAAAATAAGTGATATTGGAATATGTGAACACAAAGGAGAAATTGGAAAACATATTCCCTAAGGAACTACCTGAGGATGATTTTGAGTATCTAAGAGGTAAATTAGGGGTTGTCCCCCTACCTGAAGCTAACTAAGAAGAGATGTTGCATTGCATCACATGATTTAATTGGACTATTACAAACATTAATGAAATAGGTCACACTTAAGGATTTACTTAAAGAAGTGAAAAGTAAGACAATGAACTATGATTACATGAAGCTACAAGGAGTTAATGTTGAGTTGACATTTCTATATCAGTCAAAGTAGTGACATGAAATTGTAAATGTATGGTAAATGTCTTTTGTATTGTTGTCAAAGAGGGAGAGAATACATGAGTGACCATACAAAGAGGGATATGTATGGAAGTTACCATTCTTATTAGTAAGAAGGAGAAGTGTACAGAGATTAGTATACAAGGATACATAATATTGACCAGTAAGAGGAAGAAAATGAATGTTGATAGAGTGAGAATCCTAAGACTACATGGATGAGAATCAAAATGAAACTAAGAAAGAACATAAACACAAAATGTGCTAACAGTACAAGTATTAAAGATTTTTGGATTGCATAGTAACTAGTATGATGTTGGCATCAATACCAATGAGGGAGATTATTGGAAACTATAATCTAATAAATTTTTATGTTGTCATTGACGGAAAACCTATTCATAAGGCTGAGTGTCATAACTATTGGAGAGACATTTACTGGAAATTTAAAGTTCTATATCATTTGATTGATGAAGAGTATTTGAAAAGAAGAAATAACAAGGTAAGTTAGTGAGTGGTGTTGAAGTGATGAGAAGTTAAGTATCATGGAAATACAATGAGCACTTGATAAGTTAGTTCTTGACAAGATAACATGTTGTTAAATCAATACATGAAGTGGAGAAGATAGTTGTTAAAAAATGTCATAAGGATAAGCTTGACCAAGTATCACTATTGCATGATCAATGAAGGAGATGAAGCAGAAGATTAAGAAACTTAGGTATAAGCTGAGAAAAATAGGTCAAGCCAAGTTTAGTTATTGCAAAGAAAATATATGAAGAAGTTTTAGTAGCAACTAAACATAGTAATGGTCAAGAATGCATGTTGATTCTGTCTGAGAAAGTAAAGTATGTGATGAGTTACACAATAATGAAAGAGATGAATAACACTATGATTAACAAGTGACAAAAAAATTTAAAGTTTTTAAAATATTTGTTTTTGAGGCTAAAACAATAGGACTTTTGAATTAGTCAAAGTGCATGGAAGATAAGGATTGATGAGTTGGCATATTTAATGCATGAGGAGAGTTTGTTACATAATCAAAGGAAAGGATTTTATTAGAAGTTTCTAGAAGAAGAAGGAGAACAAAACTATGGAAGCATTCAATGAATATGACCTAACCCTAAGATCTACAGTGATGTTTAAAACATAAAATGATAAAAATTACCTATTGAAGGAGGCATAAGAGATTATTTTAAAGGTTGGCTCATTATTGATTGGTGATATTACAATGAAACCGTGAAGAACACAATTCAAAAAAGGTGAAGTGTGAAGAGTTTGGTTAAGAGTGATTGCTTGAGGAGATGCCAAGTAGATGAGTGATGCAAATGACAATGAAGGCCAATCAGTAAACCAAAAGATGAGCAATAGAGATCTGAATTTTCAAATTGAGTTGTACTTTACAAATCAAACCTACTATTACATTCTAAACATTGTATTAGTCAAAATCATTTAATCAAGGTTGACCTAATAATCATTTTGTAAATCCTTTAATCATTGTGACATTCTAATAGACCGATCCAATGTCCTCTAACAAGGCTAATCCTAAAAAAGTGATTAAATCCTTTAATAGGGTCATATTTAATAGTGTGTTGTATAACCTTTAATAGAGTTGGATCTTAACCAAGCTCACTTTAGAAGAGTGAGAATTTAGGGGCATGTTACTTGGTAGTTTTATTTCAAAATTGGGTTTCAATGTTAAATCCTGGTGTCCAAGTGTTATTTTCATGTGTGGATGTTATTGTTATGCATGCTATATTTTAGAGTGTTTTATTTACTAGAAAACAACACATATAGAGATATTGAGCTAGGAAATCACATGAAAGTTAAATTGTTGATGATATGCTATATAGAGTGAGTGGGTTTTTAAGTTTGATTAAGTTGATAAGTAGGAGATGATTTCCACAGCTAGTCAAATTGTGATGTGAATATCAGGATTTAACTGTGTGATTTTTGAGTCAAACTCGATGACCCATGTTTCATGAGTAGTGATTCAACATGAATCCATCTCTCATGAGAATAAATGGGGTTGCAAGCTTTGGGTTTAACTGTGGAGGAAACTCCGTAGTTAAGCGCGCTCAGGCTGGAGTAGTACTGGGATGGGTGACCTCCCGGGAAGTCCCGGTGCTTCACCCCTGTGAGCATCACCTAGATCCAATGAGTGCTAAGTGTTCCATTTATTCTCATGAGAGATGGATTCATGTTGAATCACTACTCATGAAACATGGGTCATCGAGTTTGACTCAAAAATCACACAGTTAAATCCTGATATTCACATCACAATTTGATTAAGTTGTTTAAAGTTATTTAAAATTGAATTGGTACATCTATACCCAAGGATAACTAATTCACCCCCCCTCTTAGTTAGCCTAAATCATTATAACAAAAATTTGTTTGAAACAAAAGTCTATGGTATAGTGGTTAAAAGAGGGAGACAAAAACACTAGGACCTTTTAAAAAATGAAAATGAAACATAAGAGTACAAATAGAATCAGATCCCTAACCCCTCTTAATAGTGTAACAGTTTGTGATGAGGAAGATATAAACACTAAAGCCATAAACTCATTCCTTGACATAGGTAACTAGAATCGTAACACATATGACCCCAATGACCTTCTCGGGAGTATTCCTTTACTGGTCTTAGATGTTGATAACTCAACCCTTGTGGATAGGGTTAGAAAAGAGTAAGTCAAAAGAGAGGCCTTTTCTTTCCAAGCCTTTAAATTGCACAGGCTTGACAATTTCCCTTCTTCTTTTTTCCAAGAATACTGGGATATAGTTGGAGATGATATTTTCAAGGTAGTTTACCACTTCATTAGAACCAATTATATGACATATAAGGTTATATATATATATATACATACACACACACACACACACACATACATACATATATACATGTATATATATACATATATATATGTATATATACATATATATATATATACATATATATATGTATATATACATATATATATATGTATATATACATATATATACATATATATATGTATGTGTATATATATATGTACATACATATATATGTATATACATAATGTATGTATGTATGTGTATATATATATATATATACATACATACATATATGTATATATATACATACATACATATACATATATATGTATATGTATGTATATACATACATACATATACATATATGTATATGTATGTATGTATATATATATACACATATACATATATGTATATGTATGTATGTATATATATATACACATATACATATATGTATATGTATGTATGTATGTATATATATATATGTATGTATGTATGTATATATATATATATATATATGTATAGATATATATGTATATATATATGTATAGATATATATGTATATATATATGTATATATAATATATGTATATATATATATATATATATATACATATATATATATATATACATATATATATATATATATACATATATATATATATATATACATATATATATATATATATATATATATATATATATATATATATATATATATATATATCCCTTATTAATGAGTACTCTAGTAATATAAATGATTTCTTCCCAATAAGCCTCCATAAAATTGTGTACACAATTATAGCTAAGATTATGATTAATAGGATAAAACTCATTCCAAACAAACTAGTTTCTAAAAATCAAAAGGGATTCATTGGAGGAGAAACATTTTGGACATGTTTATTATCTCTCATGGGATAATTCATTCTATGGATTCTAATAGTAAGGGGACCATGGCCCTTAAGTTAGATATATCAAAATCTTACAATCAAGTTAAATGGGCCTTCCTGGATTAGGTTCTCACTAGATTCATTTTTAATGGAAAGGTTCACAAAATGAGTATGAGTTGTTTAACTAATAAACAATATACTATTATTATTAATGGACCTCCTTTAAGATTCGTCTCTATGGGTACTAGGTTAAGATAGAGAGATCCCCCATCTCTACATCTCTTCATTCTAGTGGCAGAGGTCCTCAAAAGAAACCTAAGAAAGCTAAGTCTTAACAATACTATCTTGGGAGTTAAAGAAACCTCAAGACTCCCACCTTCTACTCAACAATAGTTCATTGATGACATAGTGCTCTTAGGTGCTGTCCTAGTTTCTAAAGCTTTTTCACAAAAATAAGTCCTCTCTAGTTATGCTATTATGTTAGGACACCACATTAATTTCCAGTTCTAAAGATTTTCTTTTTCTTTTTTAACAGCAGTAATGATACTCAATTAATAATATATGTTATACTAGAACATGACATAGCTTCTATCCTAGATACATATTTGGGTATCCCATTATATTCTAAGTGAGTCCCAACTTAGTACTAGAATGACACTCTGGAGAAATTTTAGAAAAAAAATTGCTAGGTGGAAGGGAGAATTCTAAAGTATGGGAGGTAAACTTCAACATTTCAAAGATTTCCTTAAAAGAATCATAGTTTAATTTATTTCCTTATCACTTATTCTTGCTAAAACTATTGATTCTTTAGAGATAATTGAAAAATATTTTCTTTGGATAGGAGATGAGGAGAGGAGGAAAATATCTCTTATTAGCTGGAACCAATTCTAAAAATTGAAAGATAAAGGGGGAATCAGAATTAGAATCATAAGAGAAATGAACAAAGCTATAGTCACTAAAGTTGGATGGTCTATCTTAGAGTGAAATGATGATTTGACCAAGATCTTAAGATTGAAATATATATTTTATGGGCCTTTGTATTTTTCTTACCATGAATAATTCTAAAGGTTGCTCTTCTTTGTGGAAGAACTTAATAATAATGAATGGAATTTTAAAAAATGGGACTAGGCTTCTCTTTGGTAATGGGATAAAAGCCTTGTTCTAGTTGGAAATACAAAAGAATGATACCCCATTAAGGATGCTATTTCCAACCCCTATTTGAAAGACCAACTCACTCCTACCCTGGTAGCAAGGTAGAAAAATATCGAGAGTGGAACAATGGAAAGGTGAATTGGGTCAATTTTTTGAATATCTAGAAAAGTCATAGAGAGGCCCACAAGATTGCTAATATAAGGAGGGAAGATATTTGTTCTCTTATAGGGATGTTACTAGATCCATGTTTGTTTAATTAGTTGGAGGAGGGAAAATGAGTTTAGAGATATAACAATAGTCTCTTTTCTTTTATATCAACTTATATTTCCCTATACTCTTTTGAGGGGACACACAAATTTTAGAATAAGGTATAAATTCCTAACCTTCTCCCTAAGATAAATTTATTTTGGTGGGTAGTGGCTCATATGAAAATTCTTACTCTAGATAACTTTGCCAAGAGATGATTTATGTTTCCTAATATGTGTTATTTGGAAAAGAAGCTAACTCAATGGAACATCTATTTATGCACTACTCTTATAGAAGAGAACTCTGGAGCCTAGTTCTATAATCTCTCTAGTGAAATTTGGTTATGCCAAGTTGTCTTAAAGACTTCATAACACTATGAAGCTTTTTCCTATCTCATCTTTTTGTTTTGAAGAACCCCTGGCTTTTGGTATTAGCTATGGTGGCTTGTAGCATTTGAAAAGAAAGAAACAACATAAATTTTAGAGATGAAAGTAAAGAGCTCTTCTCCCTATTTTGTGTTATCAAAAAATTTATACAAGTATACATTGTGACTTTCTCTAATAACTTGTTCCCTTGACTAGAAAATTTAAGAGCTAAACATAATTGGAATATAAACTAGAGCCTAATCAAAATTAACTAGAAGAGTATTTGGAGTAGAAAAATATGCGGATGAAATCCACTTGAAGTGAATTGGTTTTAGTGAAATGTTGATAGATGTTCCAAAGGAAATCTGAGTGTCACAGGAGTGGGGGGATTGATCTGAGATAGTAAAGGGAATCTAATTCTAAGCTTCACCAAGAATTAGGGTACTAACACTAATAACTATGTAGAGGGGATGACAATGTGGTATGGAATTAAAATGCTTCAAATTTATGGAGCTACTAACATAACGGTGGAAGGAGGCTCTAAGATCATAATTGGTATTTTTTAGAACAAGGATGAATACATGTAGAGATTGGTTCTCCTTATGGAAGAATGTGGTAGACACCTCCTATCCTTCAATGAATTCAAATTATACACACTCTTTAAGACAAGGAAAAAATGTTGATGACTATCTAGCTAACTGGGGTATGGCCTTTGAGGATCACAACATGTTATAGTTATGTAATGTACCTAAGACCTAGAGGAAATTATCAATAATGATAGGATAAACCATCAAGGGTTATGGTATGAGAAGAATGAGAAAATCATCTAAAGATCACATATGTTGTTTTAGAGTTTATACTAATATTACCAAATGGATTATTTTGCTAATGCAATAATTTTCAAGTAAAAGTCTTTTAAATTTCTAGTTTGATCTAGGTGGGAATTTCATAGTTGAAAAATACTATCCTTCTTTCTATTTGGTTATTAGTGGTGTTCATAAATTTAGAAAGATCACCTCTTATTTAATTATCATGAATTTTTTAGTAGTTCAAACTATGATAGCCAAGTTTATGGAATTTAATTTGGGTAATTATATCAAAGTCAGGGAAATCTTGGAGAAAAGATTTGAATACAGTATAATCATATTGAAGTACAAGAATTGGTTTTTATTTATTTATTTCAAGAGTACCAAGAAGGCTAGGAATTCACTAGTGAGGATGCAAAGTATACCTTGTGAATTGAGGAAGTTAACTTAAGTGGAGATGTTATTCTTATGAGTGTTGCCATAATTTTCAAGTACAACACTTCAAATATTTTAAAATTGATCTTTGACTCACTATAAAACTTAAAAGAAAAACATGAGGTTTTATTAGTGAAGTATTTAATCTTATCATGTAGAGTGCAACTGAGGAGAGAAATATTGTTAGGATTAATGCAAACTTAGTAGAGAAAAATTACATCTTTGACAAGTCTTACATAATGGGTGGCCCTCTGAAGCATTTTGAACCAAGAAATTATAGAGAATTTCTTTATAATAAGGAAATTTTGGAGTATTTTAAGAAAGTAGGACTAAATAACTATATCTAGGTTATGTGGGGCTACAATAGTTTGTTGTCTTCAAAATTTTCCAACTCTTGGCATAAGGGCCAAATAGCTATTGGTAGTATGAAATTTTTGGTGATACTGGAGCTTATTGGAGAAGCTATTGGTTTGATTTCTAAAGGAGTGAAAGAAGAAAGAAGAGATTCTAGAGACTACAAAAAATTTAGGCATAAATTCTTTTAAGACACTAAAGAACTGGTGAGGGTAAAATCTAATAATATCTATGAATGCCTCTCTCCCTAGCATCTTTTTGCTTTTGTATGCATGTAGGTTATGAATTACTTTACTCTAGAAGTGATATTTACTACTTATCATGGTTATCACTTTACCCTATTAACTATGTGAAGGCATGGTGAAAAAATAAAAATTCCTTTATTTTTTTTGTACTCTTCCTTGGTTAAGAGTATAGCTAATGGGGATAATCCGTTGCTCCACTAGGGATTAATCTTTTTAATATAGAAGAATGTTTATTCTGAACAACCTAGTTTATGTCTTGTCTTACTAACCATGAAAATCCCTTGATGAACCTTGGGTCCTTGGTCCAAATTGAAGAAATAGGGTCTGGCCTTTTGATTGAAAATGCCCCTTCCTCCTCAAGAGGAAAAATAAAAATCTAGATAAAATGTGCATAATCAGTTCAAATCCCAGTCACTGGAAGAATTGATGTTAATTGAAACTCATAGTAAGAACAAAATTATGTCTGCTTAGTCTAGTTTTGTGGGTACTTTGAATAAAATTAGGATCATGAAGAGATAATTCAAGTTGATAAGCAATAATTTGAGGGAAATTTTGAAGTTAAGGAAGGCGATGCCAAAAATTTGGCTCGAGACTATAGAATTGATTCCAACTCATGAGAGAGACCCTATAGACTTAGGAATAAAAAAGTGGATGAATTACATGGAATAAAGAAAGGATGATACCCATGATACCCAAAATAAGGAAACTTCCTATGAGACAAAATTTAAGGAAACCCCTAAAAAGTTTGAAGACATTGTTACCAAGGATGAAGACAATGAAGTTGAGGAAGTGGAGGAGATTGAAGAAGAGGATAAGGACATGCAAAAAGCCCAAATTGAAGCTGATTTGGGGCTTCAAGAAGACATCCTAATCACTGATAACATGTTGAGGAGGAAAATTAAAACCTCAAGGATCTTTTGGTCAAAGTGCATACCTGGATGGATCAAATAAAGAGGAATTTCTCAAGTAAGATTAGGGATCTTCATGGTAAGGTTAATATCCTTTTTTTAAAAATTTTAAGAAGTCATTACTGGTATTGAGATTGAGGTTGCAGTTTCCATTATTTGTAGAGTTCAAAGGAGATGGTGAGAAGGGTAGTCTTTGGCACTATCAAAGGAAGAAGAAGCAAACTTAAGAAGGATGGTATTCTTATGGAAGACAAGAAAGATTAAGAGAAGGGCACTATGGATGTCATAAACTGACCAGAGGATCTCAAACTTCAAGTTAATGATTGAAAAAATCTCAAAATGGCCCAATGGTTCAAGTTTTGTTAATTTACATACTATCTTTGTTTTAGATAATATGTCTAGTCCTTTATGGGTTTTCTAGTTATTCATAGATGCTATTTTCTCTTATGTATTTTAATATATTTAAATTTAATATTTAAATTCTATTATTTTAGCTATTTTAGATGTTATAGTTAACTTTATTCAAAAATTATGAATTATTTTGATTAATTCTAATAACTGATAGGGAACCCACTATTTGGGATAGTTTTGTTCTTCTTTTTTGCTTGGCTATAATGGCCTAGGGAAGAGTTTATTGTTTTTTACTATGTTGTAATTTGGGTTTAGGACCCTTTTCTTGCCTCTTGTAATAAAAAAAAAAAGGTTTCCTTATGCAATTTCCTAGAATAGTCAAAATATGTTTGACCTTCTCCAACTTCTTTCGGAATCATCTCACCATACTTTCTTCGATCACACAATGACTAACTCATCAATTATCTAACTAGTTAAGATACATCACCATATCTTTTACATAGTCCACATTAATCATATTGATCACCACTCAACTATCTATCATCAATATCTTGAGAACATAAGCCATATATTCTAATTTTTTTTTTCCATGTAATACCTTTCTCACTTGTCATCTGTGTGTATTATGATCATACACTTAGTCTTTACACTATTCCTAGAAGCTTCCTCTATGACTACTTCACTTAACTTATATAGCACCTTCATTACAACCATAATATTCATCTTACTATAGCTTCTCCTGCATACCAATTATAAAAATTATTCATTTCCTTTTCAATTGATCACTTTTCTTGCCTCAACGATAAACTATTCTATATGCTATGACTATGTTTCCATCAATAACATCCAATAGCTTTACTACTTCTGATTATACATTTCAATCAATCAATCTTCTTTGATGCCAATGATCTTGCCCTTTGGTATTGATGAAAAAATCTATACTCTATGTGAAAGTCTTCCCCCTTACATATGGTTTCTCCCCAATTTTATTTGCATCCTTCTGGTACACATCAGTTTTAAAATTATTCTTCCCCTTTTTTTAGGAATGACAAAGGTAACTCGTTCTCCCCTTACATGTTTACTATCTTTAATTATATACTTTAGACATGTCACAAATTTCTTTGAAATTAATCCTACCTGACTCTGTTGATTCCTAAATTGACTTTCTCAAGTATGTTATAAGACCATCTCTCTATGTAAAACTTTTTCTAATTCTTTCATGGAGTTCATAGTTGATGCAACCATTATTTGTCAAATGGGTATGTGCAGGATCATGGTGTACCAAACTATGGCCTTAAGTGGCAGCGAAAAATCAGCAAATCAAGGTTATGTCAACTTGACACATAATTTTAAAGTGGTTATGAACTTTATATCAAAAAGTTGTAAGAAAATAGTCTATAGGAAATTGAATTTATTTTCTAAACTACTAGGCCTTATTTGTAGAAAAAAATAATTGATTGGTCAAAAGTTTGGATTTTAATGCAGTACTACAAAAATTTTAGGGCGAAAATAAAAAGTAGGTGTATGTCTGACCACCTTAATCAAAATAAAATGATAATTTTTAAAAAATATAATTATAGATATAAAAATTAGACTCATGCCTGGATGTGATGCATATTTTTGGGTATTTTTATTCCAAATAAATAATTAAATATGAATTTTCTATCAAAACTTTTTCGAAAAAAAAAACTCCCGTGTCTGACCATCTTAACTAATAGAAAATTTTACCAAATTTATTTTTAAATTTTTTTCCCTATACTAGGTGAAGCATAGAATGTGACGCAACTTTTAGAATTAAAAAATGTTATATTGTTTGAAAGTTATAGCTATTTTTCAATCAGTATGTCAATCAACACTTTACAATAATCTTCATTGAAAATTAACTAATAAATACTTATTGAACTTAGAATTTGACAAAAATTATATTGATGGAATCTCGAGAGTGATATTAAAAAACTATTTTCATTTCATTCAATTTCGATTAAAATAACATTGTCAGATGGCTACCTGAAGTTTGCGTCTCACTGAAACCCTTCTCAAACATGTTTTTTGGGTTGACCAAATAGGCTTGATAAATACCAGGTCTAATTAAATATCCGATCAGCCATGACAATTTTATACTCCTATTTGGAGGGAAATTTCAAAAGGGGGATTATTTTCAATTTTAAATTTGGAGGGAGACAAATTTAAGAGGATATAAATTTAAGAGGGAAACTCTAGATAGTTTTAGAGGAAAATTTATTTCAGGAAAGTGAGGACATTAAAATTATTATTATTATATATTATTATAATTATTATTACATTATAGTAATATGTATGATTATTATTATTAAATATATATAGTTGTATTATATGACTAAATTATTATATATAATAATATATGGTTATTATTAAATTATTAAATCTATAATCTAGTAACATATATGATTATTATCTTAAAATATACAATATTATATAATTATCAACTATAATATTGTCCCTTCGACCCATATGAGCGATTCTAATATGTCCCTAGGAACATATGTCATCATGGAATGACCCATATGAATGATTCCAATATGTCCCTAGGGGACCAAGGACCCCTAGGTAAATATATCATCATGGAATTTGTCCAAGGGGGGTCACCAATCACCCTATGACCCCTTTCGACCCATATGAATGATTCCAATATGTCTCTAGGGGTCCTAGGACCTATAGGGACATATGTCATCATGTAATGGGTCGAACGGGGTCATAGGTCACCCTATGACCCCCTTCGACCCATATGAACGATTCTAATATGTCCCTAGAGGTTCTAGGACCCTTAAGGACATATGTTGTCATGTAATGGGTCAAAGGGGATCATAGGTCACCCTATGACCTCCTTCGACCCATATGAACAATTTTAATATGTCCCTAGGGGTCCTAGAACCCCTAGGGGCATATGTCATCATGTAATGAGTCGAAGGGGGTCATAGGTCACCCTATAAGCTCTTCAACACATAAGAACGATTCTAATATGTCTCTAGGGGTCCTAAGACCCCTAGAGACATATGTCATCATGTAATGGGTCGAAGGGGGTCATAGGTAACCTTATGACCACCTTCAACCCATATGAACGATTCTAATATGTCCCTACGGGTCCTAGAACCCCTAGGACCCGTGGGTCGAAGGGGGTCATAGGGTGACCTATGACCCCGTTCGACCCATTACATGATGACATATGTCCCTAGGGGTCCTAAGACACCGAGGGACATATTGGAATCATTCATATGGGTCGAAGGGGGTCTAATATGTCGTCATGTAATGGGTTAAAGGACAAATGTCCCTAGGGGTCCTGGGACCCCTAGGGACACACTAAAATCGTTCATATGGGTTGAAGGGGGTCATAGGTCACCCTATGACTCGACCAAGGGAGTTATAGAGTGACCTATGACCCCCTTCGACCCATATGAACAATTCTAATATGTCCCTAGGGGTCCCAGGACCCCTAAGGACATATGTCATCATAAAATCTGTCGAAGGGGGTCACAAGTCACCCTATTACCCCCTTCGACCCATATGAATGATTCTAATATGTCCTTAGGGGTCCTAGGACCCCTAACAACATATGTCATCATGAAATGGGTCGAAGGGGGTCATAGGTCACCCTATGACCCCCTTAGACCCATATGAATGATTCCAATATGTCCTTAGGGGTCCTAGGACCCCTACGGACAAATGTCATCATGTAATGGGTCGAAGGGGGTCATAGGTCACCCTATGACCCCCTTCCACCTATATGAATGATTCTAATATGTCCCTAAGGGTTCCAAGACCCCTAGGGACATATGTCATCATGGAATCTATTGAAGGGGGTCACAGGTCACCTTATGACCCCCTTTGACCCATATGAATGATTCTAATATGTCCCTAAGGGTCCTAGGACCTCTAGGGACATATGTCATCATGGAGTGCATCAAAGGGACCTATGACACCCTTTGACACATATGAACTATTCTAATATGTCCCTAGGGATCCTAGGAGCCCTAAGGACATATGTTGTGATGTAATGGGTCAAAGGGGGTCATAGGTCACCCTATGACCCATTTTGATCCATATGAATGATTCTAATATGTGGTTACCCTATGACCCCCTTCAACCCATATGAATGATTCTAATATGTCCATAGGGGTCCTAGGACCCTTAAAGACATATGTCATCATGGAATGTGTCGAAGGGGGTCATAGGTCACCCTATGACCCCCTTCGACCCATATGAACAATTCTAATATGTCCATAGGGGTCCTAGGACCCCTAGGGACATATGTCGTCATGTAATGGGTCGAACGGGGTCATAGGTCACCCTATGACCCCCTTCGACTCATATGAATAATTTTAATATGTCCCTAGGGGTCATAGAACCCCTAGGGACATATGTCATCATGTAATGGGTTGAACCCTTTGACCCATATGAATAATTCTAATATGTCCCTAGGGGTCCTAGGACCCATAGGGACATATGTCATCATGGAATGGGTTGAAGGGGGTCATAGGTTACCCTATGACCTCCTTGGACCCATATGAACGATTCGAAAGGGGGTCATAGGTCACCCTATGACTCCCTTCGACCCATATGAATGATTCTAATATGTCCGTAGGGGTCCCAGGACCCCTAGGGACATATGTCATCATGGAATTTGTCGAAGGGAGTCACATGTCACCCTATAACCCCCTTTGAACCATATGAACAATTCTAATATGTCTCTAGGGGTCTTAAGACTCTTAGGGACATATGTTGTCATGAAATGTGTCAAAAGAGGTCATAGGTCACCCTATGAACCCCTTCAACACATATGAACAATTCTAATATGTCCCTAGGGCTCCTATGACCCCCAAGGACATATGTCATCATGTATTGGGTCGAAGGGGGTCATAGGGTGACCCATATGAATGATTCTAATATGTTCAGGACTCCTAAGGACATATGTCATCATGGAATGGGTTGAAGGGGGTCATAGGTCACCCTATGACCCCCTTCGACCCATATGAATGATTCTAATATGTCCTTAGGGGTCCTAGGACCCTTAGGGACATATGCCATCATGAAATCTATCCAAGGGGGTCACTGGTCACTCTATGACCCCTTTCGACCCATATGAATGATTCTAATATCTACTTAGGGGTCCCAAGACCCTTAGGGACATATGCCTGAGCCCCTTCGACCCATATAAATGATTCTAATACGTCCCTAGGGGTCCTAGGACCCCTAAGGACATATGTCATCATGTAATGGGTTGTAGGGGGTCATAGAGACCCATATGAATGATTCTAATATGTTCCTAAAGGTCCTAGGACCCCTAAGAAATATTTTGTCATGTAGTGGGTTGAACGGGGTCATAGGTCACCCTATGACCCTCTTCGACCCATATGAATGATTCTAATATGTCCTTAGGGGTTTTAGGACCCCTAGGGACATATGTCATCATGTAGTGGGTCAAACGGGGTCATAGATCACCCTATGATCCCCTTCGACCCATATGAATGATTCTAATATGTCCCTGGGGTTCGAGGACCCCTAGGGACATATGTCATCATGTAGTGGGTCGAAGGGGGTCATAGGTCACTCTATGAACCTATGACCCCTTTCAACCCATATGAATGATTCTAATATGTCCCTAGGGGTCTTAGGACCCCTAAAAACATATGTCATCATGTAATGGGTTGAAGGGGGTTATAGGTCACCCTATGACCCCCTTCGACCCATATGAACAATTTTAATATGTTGCTAGGGGTCCTAGGATACTTAGGGACATATGTCATCATGGAATGGGTCCAAAGGGGTCATAGATCACCTTATGACCCCCTTCGACACATAAGAATGATTTTAATATGTCCCTAGGGGTCCTAGGACCCCTAGGGACATATGTTGTCATGGAATGGGTTGAAGGGGGTCATAGGTCACCCTATGACCCCCTTCGACCCATATGAATGATTCTAATATGACCCTAAGGTTCTGAGGACCCTAGAGACATATGTCGTCATGGAATATATTGAAGGGGGTCACTATTCACCTTATGGCCACCTTCGACCCATATGAACGATTCCAATATGTCCCTAGGGGTCCTAGGACCCCTAGGGACATATGTTGTCATGGAATGTGTGAAAAGCAGTCAGAGGTCACCCTATGACCCCCTTCGACACATATGAACATTTCTAATATTTTCCTAAGGGTCCTAGGACCCCTAGGGACATATGTCATCATTTAATGGGCCAAAGGGGGTCAGAGGTCACCCTATGACCCCCTTCGATCCATATGAACAATTCTAATATGTCCCTAGGGGTCCTACTACCCCTAGGGACCTATGTCATCATGTAATGGGTTGAAGGGGGTCATAGGTCACCCTATGACCCCCTTTCAACCCATATGAACGATTCTAATATGTCCCTAGTGGTCCTAGGACCCCTAGGGACATATGTCATCATGGAATGGGTCAAAAGAGGTGAATATTAGAATCTTTCATATCAACCCATATGAACAATTCTAATATGTCCCTAGGGGTCTTAGGACCCCTAAAGATATATGTCATCATGGAATGGGTCGAAAGGGGTCATAGGTCACTTTAATATATATATATATATATATATATATATATATATATATATATATATATATATATATATATATATATATATATATATATATATATATATATATGTCACCTTATGATGATTAAGATATATATCATATTTATAGATTATAATACAAATAGCATAATATATACCATATAGGTCACCTTATGATGATTAAGATATATATCATATTTATAGATTATAATACAAATAGCATAATATATTATTATATATTAATAACATAGGTCATAATAATAATAATATATATTATATTCATAGATTATAATAATAATAACATAATATATTATTATATATTATTAGATTATATGTTATATCTTTACGTTACATTATTATATATATATTATATATTATAATATATCTTTACATAGTAATATAGCTCAAATAATTCATAACTCATAAATTGAAATTATATCATAACCCACATATTCGTTTTGCCCTCCAATTTCTTTTGGAGGAATATCGGATATCCGATATGAAATCAGATATCCGATGTAACTGGCATCATTTTCATAGATATTCCCTATCCCTGTAGACTTGACAACATCAGTTTTTGATGGTCTTTTTCACGAGTTTCACAAAAAGTCACATTTTTCGGCCCAACCAATCGAAAAAAGTTTGAAAATATAACCTTAGGTGTCTGCTATTGTCATCCTAATGGAGAGCAGTAGTCATTGAAAGGCTAAATGCAAAAGGAAGGTATCCAATGAAGACATTGCGACATATAGGGAAAGGGACAAAATGGAACACCGAAGAAAAAGACAAGGTATGTTAAATGTCAGTCAAGTTGATGATGAATTAGTTGAAGGTGAAACCATAGAGTTAGATAATGAATATGTGCTGTTGGAGAATGAAAATGTACTTATTGAAAATGATAATGCCAGAATTGAAAATTTAGAGAATGAAAATTTTGAGGACAAAATGCTACTAGGTCATAATGTAAATTGCATAATTGATCATGCCGAACGTGACAATGCACAGAAACCTAATGCACAAGAACCTTACATATCTCCTAATTATAATCAATATGAAGGTTCTAGAATACTAAAATGGATAATTGAAATTGATGAAATGATTATTACGATTTTGGAAAGGAAAAAATCAAAAAGAACCATTTGGTTATGGGCTTCAAGACTATATAAGATGTTTTTTGGCAACAAGACAGTGGTGGAGCAATGTCAGCTTTTTATGCACTTATTAAAGATGCAAAACATGAGACCTATGCTTTCCAAATTGAAGATTCATGTCAATAAAATGTTGGAAAGAAATTCCATTATTGTGAAGAATCTTTTCAGTGCTCTCAATAGCATTGGGAAAAATAGCAGGGAGAAGGATAACAAAGCTTCTCGAAGGGTTATTACAATCTCTTTGGTAAGTCATCATTTGAGAAAGGGTAGATATATAAGGAAAACTTGTATTGATTTGAATATAAATCGTACTACTTTGAGAAGAGCACTTAGTTGAAGAGAGAAAATTGATGATCCTCTTCAAAATTAAACATGGGCATTTGTTGGAAGATTTCCACATTTTGAATAGAAGCTATCCGATGATGTGAAGGAAGAAATTATACAATATTGGCACTGTAGCTCACGAGTATCACCCAATGCTAAAGACGTGTTAAAGTTGAGAATTTGCATTAAAGACTGCACACCACATCCTAAACACTATTTGGAGGTAAGTCAAACTATGCTATTCAAACAATTTAGAGAGAGTCATCCAAGTCTTCATATATCACAAAGGGCTTTTGAATCTTTGAAGCCATTTTATTGTGTGCCACTCAAAATTCAAAATAAATGTTGTTGCAAATATCATGTTGAGTTTTCTATGCACCATGAACTATTATGCTCCATCCATTCTACTTTGCATAGTAAAGAAATGTTGGAGGATTGTGGTGCTAGTGGTCTTCCAAAATCATCAAGAGACTTGCTAGATCAACTTTTATGTCATAGAGTTGATGGTTGTTTCTTTTATCGAAATGCTTACTTAAATGAGAAGTGTTCAGAATGTGGTGGCTAATCCAAGTTTGACACATGTTTTCATGAGGGGTGCGAACAAGATCTTGGAAAGACAATAATGAAAAAAAAGGTATATTAAATGATGAAATACATATTAAAAAGTGGGGGTGAGAGTTCTAGATTGAATTGGTTGGAAAAGATATTAGTGTAGCTAGTTTTATTTCAGATTTCAAAGAAAATATTTTGTAAAAGTATGCAAGACATAGTCACAAGTCTCAGTGGTTGGATCAAAAATTTAGAATGTGTAAGGAGACTTTTTCCATTGGCACTATTATATCAGTTGGTTATTTTTTTGAGAACTACACATTGCAACCTCAAAATGAGACATAATCTTAGTATTACAACTCTATTCAGATTGTTATTTTTGTTCACATAAAATATAGACATGCCCCTGATAGTGTAGAAGATAATCAGCAGATTATTAGAGAGTATCATTTTTATATGAGTGATGATAGATCTAACTCTCATGAGTTTGTGCAACATTGTTTCGACAATTATTTTGATTTCTAACATTAGCATGAAATTGCTATGGATAGACATATCATTTGGTCAGATAACTGTATAGGTCAATTCAAGAAATCTTGCATGTTTTATTGATTGTGTAGGATGCATGTAGAGAGAGGGGTGCCTCATATTTGGAGTTTTTTTGAGTCCGGATATGGAAAAGGGAAACATTATGGAGCAGGAGCATGTGTGAAGAGAACACTAGTTAAGGAGCAACTTAAGATTTCAGCAGCAGAGCTTCTTGATGCTCATAGCATTTTTGATTGGTGTAGTTTAACATTATCACAGTGGGGGACTCTTGATTTAGTGGTATGCAGGTTCTTTTGGTTGGTTGAGGAAGGGTCCATAGCTAATAGATCAGATTGTGCTACAATGAGAGACTCATAAAAAATGAATTCATTCCGGAGCTCTAATTCTAGTACATGGACCATTTGGACACGACAACTACCTTACTTTTGTTCTAGTTTTTTTTTGTGTGATTGGGATCACTATGAGTCGAGTGAGTGGGTGGACACATGGGCTCCACATTATCTTACTCCATTGTCTATCATACCCTCTATCAGAAATGATGACATGCAAAGTTTACTTGAGCATAACCATCTATCAGATCTACTTCAGCTAGGACATGTTTTTGCATTGGTTGCACCATAGGGTAATGATGAAAAATTTGATTATTGGTTAGCACATTGTGTAAGAGGTAAGAAAAAACTTGCACAACCGATCACAGATGATGATGGATTCACATATCCTATTGGTTCAGTGCTTGTCATTAGAACATGGTTGCAGACGTACATGCTTAGAAGGAATAGAATTCCTGCATTCGAAGACTATAAGAAGCACAAAATAATTCTCATATATTCATATCTTATTATAGGAAAAAATGTAAAGTTGTTGAAGCATCAAGGAAGACCAAAAGTAAAAGAACATTTTACTATTACTAATACTGATCATGAAGCCCTGTTAGAGACCCTAAAATAGAGAGAGTACCCTACTAGAACACTCGACTAGGTATATTTACTTCTTATGTTATTTTCTTCATAATTATTCAATGAACTAATGATTATCTTGTTTAATAAAATATGTAATGCCCTGCCAAGGGATCCAAAGAATTAATCTAAAATTTCACTAAGTTTGTCAAACAATTTTCTTTTTTAAAACATGAAATATAAACCATTCACAACACTTGCGGAAGCAATAGAAACAATTCGAATAAAAGACACATAATATAACAGATTACATTCTTTAAAGATCCCTTAACTTTGAATTATATCTAATCATAACTACCCATCTAACATCACATCCTTAGCAATGTTACATCCAATGTTCCTAAACAATATACAAGTGTCCTTTTAGTAATTACATTTTAGATTAGCTCAATCATCCACTATACAAGTTACAAGGTATGAAAAGCTTAAAAGAATAAACATCCATGTAAATTAAGTACATCATCATCCAAGATTAGTCCATGATGCAATTAAAGTAAATGAAACCACATGTCATACATGATACATCATCACCATAAAGATAGAAACATCCATCATAAAAGATAACCATGAATCACAAACATAAATAACTAAGTGCATGGTTCCTCCCAACCGTTAATAGCATCATTAGACCATCGTGGATCCTAGCCATCCCTCTGTGCGTAACATTCCAAAGCACCAAAGAGATCATCGGTATTAACATAGTAGGAATGTCACTCCTAAAACATCCTACTAACATGCAAAGTAAAGCATAAGATATCATCATCTAACATATGCAAATCATCAATATAAGACACATACCAGTAAATACATCCATCATAAGGTATATTACCTATCATAATGATCCAAGAAAATAATGACGATAAATACCAACCAAGAATACTCCAGCCACGTTGTCTTCGATGGATCTCAAATGATAAGAGTGGAAAGACACTACCACCCGACTACGTGGAACCTAAGTGGTCCACTCCCACCATGCTGAGGAGATAATATCAAGTCCCAAATAGGCTATCAAAATCAAAAAGTACAAATCTCTATAAGTCCAAGAATCCTAAAAGTATACTAACTCAAAGGTTTCATCACACACAAAATCGACATCTAATTCCCAGAGGCACACAATGACATGTAGGAAACCTACTCTGCAAACGAGAAAGTGTCATCACATTTATCACGTACAAGTTACCCTAGCAGTTAGCTAAACTCCACGGGTCCATACTGATCTCATGAAGCCATTAGTATCCTCTCATACTGACGAGGCATACTACGGAATGCAAGGTTGCAACCATGCGTTCTCACTACTCCCATTCTAGCCTGTACAAGCACTCAAGGCATGGGCGAGAACATCAAAAATTATCTTTTTAAGTTCATTTAATCTCTATTTAGTGTGTAAATGTTCACTTATTAACCAAACTTACAATGAGTTACCCTAGCCCCGACCTCCAATGCAAGCCACTTCCCGACACTACAAGTAGATAACCTACCTTAAGCTCATGGAATTATAAAATCACCATAGTCCTGTACAAGCAACTGTAAAGAAAATCCAAAAGATAATCCATAAAAAGAATCATCAAATATCCACAATAAGAGCATCAAATATCCACAATAAGAATCATCAAATCTCCAAGATAAGAATCATCAAATCTCCATGAGCATCTAAAAAGCATCTATAGAAAATCATGATCACAACAGTTCTCTATTGGCAACTGAAGGCATCACTGATAATCATAAGTATCCATTGGTTCTCAATAACCAAAATATATCTCAAGATAAATGGTTCTCAACAAGCAACCAAGAATATCTCAAAATCATACTGATCCTTGACTCCAAAATGGTTGAGTCAAAACATGTCACAACATGACATCATCAAAAAATAAATCAACACTTTAGTCCCATCATGGCGACTAGAAAGTAATCCAAGAATAACTTATCGATGACTCAAAAATGATTAGCTCAAGTGTCTCAGATACATATATATCTCAACTTCACACATGAAGACTGATGAACAATAACAATTAGTAATTACAAAAATTTCATAGAGCATACGATCACATTACCATGGTTAGGTTTATAAAGATCGAGATCAAATAAGATCAACATGCCATCACATCTCATAACCCCCGAGCCTCTGGTAACAACCTAAGACTGGTCAACACTAGTCAACCCAAAAACTAAAAACAAGAAGCATAGAGAATACATGATGCAAACACATGGTTTGGTTTACTAAATTCACATAGTTGAATAAAGTGTAGAGCTTTCCAATTTCCATTTCCAAGTCTACTTCAAGTGTCTAAGTTTAATCTTTTGATCTACAAGTCATCCCATTTGTTCTCCGATAGCATTATCATTAAAATAATATTCTAAGAATAACTTAAGGATAAATATTCACTAAACTGATCATCATTGACTTTTAATTAAATTGTTCTCTATATTTAATCATGATCCATATTCTAAATGATTAACCTTTCAACTTTTCTAGGATCATTATTCATCAAAATGTAAGAAAGCCAATTACTAGTCTTCGAATATGATCTAAGCCAATTACTAGTCTTCGAATAAGAAGATCATAACTTTATTAAAATGATCAATTAAATCAATCAATTAACCTAGATGCACAATTCCATGAATTTTATCATTCTAATAGTTCTCAATTAGAAACTTAATTAAATATTACTACAGTTTAAATCTTTTAATTTAATCGTTATCATCGTCGACAACCATATAATATCTAAAGTCATTATTCAAGTCATAAGACTTATCAAGTTCGATATAGATAATTTACAATCTCGTTAAAAGAATTATATCAAATAAATCTCTATTACATAACTTAATTATTAATTAAATCTAATTAACTCTCATTAATTGATTTAATTAATAATTACACAACCATAGCAACGTTCCGAATAATAACTAACTAGAATTCTGTAAGATAAAAGTCGACTATAATCCAATACTCAAATGATCCTATTAATAATTCAATAATAATAACTTGTTAATATTTATTAACAAGCTATATTGAAAATCTTAATAATAATCTTGTAATATCCACATTCGTCATACTTATATGAATACTGATTAATTCGTATTATCCATAATCATTTAGATCATTATTCTATTATTTATTAATAATTTGCTAGGCCCAACAAACATTAATAAATAATAAACTTATCACAACTATAACTAGTCGATCTAGAGATCCTTTACATAAAACTTCATTAGCTAACTCTTAATACCATTAAGGTATATCAATAATACATAATGTATTAATCATAACAATCGTTATAATATAACAATGACTCCTTGTCAATATAATAATATTTCTTATTTAAATCTTAATCGAATATCATTAAAATTTGCGTCTCTTAATAACCATCATTAAACATCTTTATAAATTACCACCTCTTAACTATTTAATATATATTAAATAGTATTTAATATATATTAAATAGTATTTAATATATATTAAATAATTAATAATAAATGTTCACTACATACACTATATTAATATCTTTTCTCTATTAATAATAATTGACAAATTATTATTAATCATTTATCATTTATCATTTTTTTATTTTCAATAGGTCGATTGAGAACCCCAACATAACAAATAACTTAATTACTAAAGTTCATTCTAACTATATCACTAATACTCATACTGATAGCCAATGAAAATTTACATTAACTAATACTTAATACTATTAGTGTTGAGTAACAATATTCATGAACATTGATTTATAAATATAATCGATTTATAATACAACAATAGATATTAAATATCATCATATATTAATGTTACTGAATTACAAACTATTATTAAAACTTTAATCATACTAAGAAAACTTTACTAACGTTAACTTCAAAACCAAATGTGATTTATATTATTAAAATAATAATTAATTAATTAAAGAAATGTTCCATCAATCAAATTTATTTATGAATATATGTTAATTAGTATTATATAACATTTAATATTATATAATTAATACTTAACAATATTCATAATAATCATTAATCAAAATTCATTTAAAATCGATACATAAAAATAAAAATTGAAAACGCATTATAAATCGTTTGTTTTAAAAGGCCGCCACCTTTATGATGGAGCCCGTGCGCCTGCCTACCGTCGCAGGGCCTGCAACAGCTGTCGCAGTACTTGCAACTGCAGGTACAGTGCGTTAGCAGGACTATAACCAGTATGGGGTACGGGTGGGGGTAGTCCGCCCTCCCCAATATATATATATAACATTTTCATTAAACATTTTACCATATGCGAATTCAGATTTGTACATAAAGTTTCTCATTTCAATTTACAAATCTGTACATATATGTGTATATGTATATATATATGTATATACGTATATATATACGTATATATATATTTTAGATGCAGCGATATATATATATATATATATATATATATATATATATATATATATATATATATATATATATATATATATATATATATATGCAAATTTACAAAAAAAGAATATATACTTAGATTTAAAGGGCTTTTCTAAACAAGAATTTTTTCTTTTAAATAATTGTTTTATAAACATATTAATTCATCCAACAGGTTTAACTATAAATTTGAAATCATCATACTCAATTCTATTAAATTCAGACCCAAACCCATTTAGATCTAATTTCCTCCTCTATCAAATCTAGGGTTTTCTATTGTTTTCTACTCAACCAATAGAATATCTAGATTCCAGTTTAATTATAGAGTCAATCACAAAGAGTATTCAGACACATATAACAGACACGATGAAGACAGGAAAAGAAATAGTGCAAAGAGAATATGTGATTATCACGAGTGCACTTGGACACTGATACTAATTTGCCATGCCTCAGAAGTCCATAAAAAATCCCTTCCTTCTCCATCATTCGTAATTCCTCCAAGATCCAAGCCAACCGAATCCTCCAAGTGACTAGAAGTTCTAGAAGAAGCATAGAAGCATGTAGAAAATATATGAGCATATGCATCTTCTCCAATGCATGTAAGCTTTGAAGCTTCCATTTTAGCTTGAAGTTTGTAGCTTCCATTCAGCTTGTAGCTTCCATTAAGCTTGTCCAAACACACTAGGAGAGCTTTTATTTAAAGGCCTCTAAGATGCATCTAGAGTGTCTCTAGAAACAAATAGAAGATAAACATGACAACAAGCATGAGTCTTCTCCAACCTTCTAGATGAGTCTTAAGGTTGTAGACACCATGTGCTCAAATAAAATGCTAACTTCTAAGTGTAGACAACTTGTGCATTCTTAGAGTGCATACTCCTATGTTGTCTACATGACAACTTTCGAGAATTCGCCAACTCCTATGTGAGAAAATATTTAAATAATGCACATTAATTAATTTAATATTTACTTTACTCTTTCCAATTTAATTAATTTATTTATTAAATTGCATGCACTTACTTTAATACTTCCACTTTTCAATCTTAATATATTTATATTTTAATCACATGAATCTAGAATCTTTTAATAATTTTAAATATATTTTCCACTTTTAAATTTCATTTTCCAAAACTTAATTGCTAAAATATTTATTAGCTTTAATAATAATATTATTTAGTCATTTATTTAAAAATGAACTCCAAATATATTATTATTAAAATAAATATTGTCACATTCAAAATTTAAACTTTTAACTTTTATTTTCAAATTTAATTATTTTATTTAATTAATTTCCCAATTATTTAAATAAAATAAATACTAAAATACCATATTAATTTTCTATTTAATTAAACCATTAATTAAATCTTTTAATTAGGCTTAATTAATAAAAAATACTCCAAAGACTCACAAGGTAAAATACGAAAAATCCATCATAGCCAAAATACATACAAAATCAAACTAAGGGTTTATATTACGAATTATGTTATCTAACGTATTCGGAGGTACTCAACTCAGATACTTGTCCTAATTTTACAATTAGGACAAATGGCTTAAAGGGTTGGGATTTGGACTTGAGAATTTATCTCCCCTCTCTTATCATTGAGATAATGTGATAGGGTACACTCATCCTGGCAATTCAGGGAATTTGATACCCAGTACGTGCAACCTGTATAAAAAACATGCATGTACAAACACAATATATACTAAACTAAATAGGCAATGGCAAGAAGTGGTGCATCGTGTAGATCTCAACTAGCAGGTGACTACGACTCCCTTCCTTAACCACATTAGACATGCCATACAAAAGCAAACACGCAAAGCAAACACGCACACCATACACATGCAAGTATGGGGTAAGTATCCATAAGAAAACACATATGATAATAAATCATCTTACTAATCATCATTAATAACTGAAAATACTGAAAATAATCATCATGCATACATGGAATGCAAAATCTAAGTAATCTCATCATGTATTAATTGAATCCATAGCACAATATCTGATAATCTCAAAAGAATGCTGCTAACCAACAACATAAAACTAGCTCTAAAAGAGTTCAGCAATGATAACAAAATGCGAACCAAGGGCAAGCACTACAAAATAAGTTACTAATTTTTATATGATATTGGAATTTAGGTACATCATGAAGAGTGGGGGGGGGGGTGGTGTTGGGGAGAATGTTAGAATTCTTTAGAATAACTGAGAGGGGGGGTGAATCAGTTATTCAAGGTCCAAATGCCCTATTAATACCTTTGCACTACTTTTAATGAATCCATACACTTTTCATCCATCCAAACTTAAATCAATCAAATAAGCAAGTTACAATAAATCAATATGCAAAGATAAAATATGCAATATCAACACATGACACAATGATTTACGTGGAAACCCAATTTGGGAAAAACCACTAGTAACATACTACTTGATTCTCACTCTTCTGAAGTGATGCCCTGTTAAAGGCTTAAAACACACTGTTAAATGTGACCTTGTTAGAGGATTTCACCAAACTATTAGGAATGGGCCTGGTTAAAGGTCTTTAGAACATTCTCTTGGAATGTCACCTTGTTAAAGGATTTATCTTATGTCTATTAAACCAACCTAAGTCCATAGAATTTAAACTTACTGTTATAATTGCTAGAAAGTAATGATAATGGTCTTTTGATCTGATATAACTTACAACATACTTTGCAGATTTTAGATCACACTTTCAGTTCAATACTTATGCTTGGCTTCAATCACTCCAGCTCACACTTCTTGTCTTCCTCTCAAGGTTCGTCTCCTTGAGTCTTCTTACTCATTCTTTCGATGCAATCATCCTTGTGGTCGTCTATCCAAACAGAATTCTTGTGTTGTCTTCTCCCTTAGCACCTTCTTCAGTACTTCATGCTTTTATGCTTGACCACCTCTCTTTTTATTTTTTTATTTTTATTAACTTGTGTCTTCTTAAATAGAAATCTGATTTGCCTTTGCCGCTCAATTCTCCCTCTCCAATTTTAGGGTTTCAAAATGGATTAGGTAGTATACAATGTATCTACCCCATATCTTATTCTCTTCTAGAAACTTCGCCAATTATATCCTTAAAAATGTTCTACATGGTGTTCTGTGCCACCAGCTCATCATTCTTATCTTCCTTTTAATTCACAAATTTCTAGATAACAATCTTGTCAGCTTAGATCTGGCAAATCTTCAATTTCCAAAATAATGTAGCAACTCGACATTATTGAGTTACTAGTACTCAGCACCTCTGTGTTACTCAGCACCTATACCTGCTCGGCACTTGGTTCTGCTCAACACTTGGTTAACTCTGTGTCACTCGGCATCTGAACTTGCTTGGCATTTGAAGTTTACTCGACATCTGATCTTTCTCGGCATCTAAAGTTTACTCAACATCTAAAGTTTACTCGACATTAACTAGGAATTTGCTTGGCTCATACTAGCTTGCTCGACTCCTTCTCTCTAATGAACTTAGTTGAGCTTTATAAAAGACTTAGCTAAAACCTTAAATATTTGATATGTTTCAGTGTTTCCATTCTATGTATCTTATAGTATGTCATCAAATACACTTTTTCATCAATGGCTAAGCTGATCCTTGTACTTCATTACAACATGTAACTTCAACCTTTCTCTAGGTGTTCTAGTTACATCTTATTGATTGTCTCCTCTTTGAAAATCAACTAATTGATAGTATTTGGATCACTAAAGCAATTGTCATTCCTGCAAGTAGCAAGTTTGACATCAATGACAAAACAATGATTGAGGACATTCTTTACCAGTTCCATATATTATTCCAACAACTTTTCTTATGATCATTTCAATCATTTCCAAAAATCTTCCTCTTTGGCATTGATGGCAAACCAAATTGATCAATTAATCAACTTAATTACCACCAAGATTGTATACGTTGTCTTGCTTCATTTTTACTACTGATCTCATATATCTACCTCTTTCATATATATCTTCCTCTTTATTTGTATTGATCAGTTTTTTGTATACTTCTCCCTCTTTGACATAAATGCCAAAGATGTGGCATCTTTATCATGCAAAATATAAGCTTTGGCTTCTTGTGGATTTTATCCCTCTATCACCATACTTGTGACTGATTTGGAGTTTCTTCTCCCACTGTCATCCTTTGCATCAACCTATTAATATTTCAATGATGTATTCCTGTTGATGCAGAGTAGCTTCCTTGTTGCCTTAAACTTCTTTAGTTAGGGGTATTACCCCCAACTTGCCTCTTAGATATTCATAGGCATCCTTGGGCAATGGTTTGGTGAAGATATCTACAGTTTGTTCCTTTGTGTGAATGTATTCCAACTTTACTTTTTTGTCTTCTACCAATTCTCTGACATAATGATACTTGATTGCAATATGCTTGGTTTTTGCATGCATCACTAGATTTTTGGATATGTTTATAGCACTTGTATTATCACAATACAATGTCACAGGTTTTGTTACCTCTTCTTTCATTCCTTCCAATAGATGTGTGAGCCATACAATGTTTGTGCAATTGACTGCAACTGCCACATATTCTAATTCTGCAGTGGACTAGAATGTACATGTTTGTTTCTTGCTAGTCCAGGTGGCCAGCCTTTTACCTAGAAATAATGCACCTCCACTTGTGCTTTTTCTATCATCAATTTTACCTCCCCAGTCCGCATCTGTATATGCATTGAGCTCAAATTTTCCATTCTTTTTGTAGTATAGACCAAAGTCATCAGTTTCTTTAAGATATCTCATTATTCTTTTCACTACTATGAGATGATTTTCTTTAGGATTAGCAAAGAACCTAGCCACTATTCCTACTACTAATGCTATATCTGGTCTACTATGTACAACATATTATAGTTTTTCGATCATGGATCTGTACATTGTTTGATTGACTTCAGCTGAATCATCATTTTTGGATAGCTTATTCCTCCAATCAAAACATGTTAAGAATTTTTTTGATGTATTTTGATTGTGTAACAAATATTCCATGTTTGAGTTGATATAGTTGCAACCCAACAAAAAATTTGATTTCTCCAAACATAGACATCTCAAATTCATGTTTCATTTTTTCAGCAAAGCCTTTGCAAAGTACTACCTTACCACCAAACACTATGTCATCCACAAAGATTTTAGATACAATAATGTCTTTACCTTCTTCTGCTTTGATGTACATGTTGCTGTTATCATCAGTTCTTTCAAATCCAATTTGCACTAGATACTTGTGAAGTCTCTCATACCATGCTCTAGGTGCTTGTTTCAAACTATAGAGTGTTTTATGTAGCTTACACACCATATCCCTATTGTTTTCATCAACAAATCCTTTTGGTTGTTCAATGTAGACTTCTTCTTCTAGTATACCATTTAAGAAAGCAGATTTTACATCCATCTGATATACTTTAAAATCTTTGTAGGAAGCATATGCAAGTAAAGTTCTTACTCCTTCCATTCTAGCAACAGGAGCAAATGTTTCCCCATAGTCTATTCCTTCTTCTTGAGCATAACCCTTGCATACTAGTCTAGCTTTGTTTCTGGTAATCTCACCATTCTCATCTAGTTTGTTTATGAATACCCATTTGGTGCCAATCACATTCTTGTCAGTTGGTCTGGGAACCAAACTCCAAGTTTTGTTTTTTCTTATTTAATAAATTTCTTCTTCCATAGCTTTATACTAGTCATCATCTTGTAATGCACCATATACTGTCTTGGGTTCAGATTTACTGATAATACATGATTCTTGTCTTAGTCTACTCCTTGTCATTGGTCTTGCATCTTTGTCACCAATTATCTGTTCACTAGGGTGATGTCTTTTTACATATTTGGATAATCTTGGCTCTATCCTTGTTTCCATGTTTGATCTTCTAGATTCAGGATCACTATGCACTTCGTTGTTAGGTTGTTCTTCATTATGTGTACTATCTTCAGAATCAGATTGTCCATTTCCTTCATTCTGCAACTCGGCTTTTGAATGCAACTCGACATTCACTAGTTGAGACTCGACTGAGAGTAAAGTTTGTTGTTGAGTTTCAATTTGATTGACATCATCCTCATCAACGGTCATTCCTTCATAAGAATACACAAAGGTTCTATACTCTTCCATTTTCTTTGGTACTTCAGCTTGGACTTCTGTGTGCTCATCAAAATTTACATTTACACTTTCCACAATTTTGTTAGTGTTAATATTCAAACACTTATATGCCTTACTTCTAGTGGAGTAACCAAGAAATATGCCTTCATCACTTTTTGCATCAAATTTTCTATTTCTAACATCTTAAGGATAAAGCATTTGCAACCAAACACTTTGAAATATTTTACATTGGGTGAGTAACAATACCATAATTCAAAAGGTGTTATATTTGTACCTTTCTTGACTTGTACTCGGTTCAATGTATGAAAAGCTACACTTACTGCTTCTCTCCAGTATTTTAGAGCAATAGTCTTTTCCATCATTAATGTTCTAGCACAGTCAATCACAAATCTGTTTCTTCTCTCAGCAATTCCATTCTATGGTGGAGATCTAGGATCTAACATTTGTCTTTTGATTCCTTTATCATTACAGAATATTTCAAATTCATTTGATGTAAATTCACCACCTCTATCTGATCTTAGGCATTTCAAGCTTTTTCCAGTTTCCTTTTCAACTCTAGCCACATACCACTTAAACATTTGAAAGGCTTCAAATTTTTGTTTTAAGAACATAATAGTCATCATCCTAGAATAGTCATCAACAAATAGCATTATTTATTTATCTCCTCTATAGCTTTGTATTTCCATTGGACCACATAACTCAGTGTGAACTAACTAAAGTATCTCTTTAGATGTATAGTTTTTGCTTTTGAAACTTGACTTTGTCATCTTTCCTAGCTGACATTGTTTGCACATGATGTTATCAAGCTTCTTCAATTTTACTAAGCCTCTGAATTTTTTCATTTTACTGATGTTGACTAGATTGTCAAAGTTGACATGACATAATCTTCTATGCCATAACCATTCATCATCAAATTTTGCAAATAGGAAAGAAACATCATCCATATCAAGGTAAAACCAATTACTCTTTGTTTGATCTCCTTTTCCTATTAGTTTACCATCAGTATCATAGATTTTTGCAGTTTTGTTTCCAAATTCCACTTTGCAACCTATATTGCCTAACTGTGAGACACTCAGTAAATTGTAGTTTAATCCTTCAACATAGTATGCATTGTCACATGAAATTTGTTCTGTGAGCTTAATGGAACCTTTTCCTTTGATTTGACATGGAGTATCATTACCAAATCTAACACTATTTCCATCATATTGAGTAAAGTTAACAAACTTACTTTTGTCTCCTATCATGTGATGTGAGCATCCACTGTCTATGATCCATATGTCATTCTTGTTTATACATGTTACCAGTGATGTGGGCTCTTCTTCATCAGATTGGTCCTTCATGGCTACATAAGCAACTTCATCATCATTGTCATCAGAATTTTCTTCAACAATATAACACTTCTTACCTTTTTCTTTGTAATCTCTCTTGTCATCATCTCTTCTGTACTTGTATTTTTTGCCTTCCTTGGAATCCTTTTTCTGTGGACACCTTGCAGCAATATGACCTACTTCATTGCAATTGAAACAAATGATAGGCATCTTACCTTTGAATTTTCTTTTGCCCCTATGAAATCTTCTAGCAAGCAACGCCTCCAATTGTTCAACATCTTCCTCATCAGTGCTACTGTCACTAGATACATACTTCATTTTTCTTCCTTTCTTTGATTTCACCTATTCAACATCTTTCAGTTATAACTTGGCCTTAAAAGAAAATTCAACATTTTTAGGTTTGTAGTTGTCAAAGTTAGATAACTCAAATGCAGTGAGTCTACCTATTATACCTTCAAAACTTAGATTGTTTCCTAGTATACATCTTAGCTCTTGTATTGCTGATACTCTAATAGCATAGATAGGGAGCAAGGTTCTTAAGAACTTACTATTAATAGTATCTTCATCTAGTTGACCACTCAAGCATCTTATTGCACTTACCACTTCCTTTATTCTTGCACCATACTGAGCAGCATTCTCATTTTCTTCCATTATCATGTCATCAAACTTTCCTCTGAGACTTTCTCTTTTTGCTCTTTGTACATTCTGATCTCCTCCATAGATGTCTGATAGGGCTTTCCACATTTTGAATGTAGTGTCACATCCTTTGATATCATCAAATTCAGCATAGTTGAGTGCAAACGCAATTTCCAGCATTGTCTGATTGTGTTCTTACTTGTTTTTCATGTCTTCTATAGTAGGAGCACCTATTGGATCTACATGTTCAGTGACAATTAAATTTTGGGCATAATCTCCTATGGATCCAAGATGTAGCTTCATCAAACTTTTCCATGCAACAAAGTTGTCTTTGTTGAGCTTGGAAACTTCTCTCTTTGGCATTTTGATCTTTTCTGCTTGTAGTCCCTTTAAACTGAATTAGTAGTCAGGCTCTGATACCAATTGTTAGAATTCTTTAGAATAACTAAGAGGGGTGGTGAATCAGTTATTCAAGGTCCAAATGCCCTATTAATACCTTTGTACTACTTTTAATGAATCCATACACTTTTCATCCATCCAAACTTAAATCAATCAAATAAGCAAGTTACAGTAAATCAATATGCAAAGGTAAAACATGCAAGATCAACACATGACACAATGATTTACGTGAAAACCCAATTTCAAAAAAACCACCAGTAACATGCTACTTGATTCTCACTCTTCTGAAGTGATGCCCTGTTAAAGGCCTACCCTGTTAAAGGCTTACAACACACTGTTAAATGTGACCTTGTTAGAGGATTTCACTAAACTATTAGGAATGGGCCTGGTTAAAGGTCTTTAGAACATTCTCTTGGAATATCACCCTGTTAAAGGATTTATCTTATGGCTATTAAACCAACCTAAGTCCATAGGATTTAAACTTGCTGTTACAATTGCTAGAAAGTAACGATAATGGTCTTTTGATCTGATATAACTTACAACATAGTTTGCAGATTTCAGATCACACTTTCAGTTCAATACTTATGTTTGGCTTCAATCACTCCAGCTCAGACTGCTTGTCTTCCTCTCAAGCTTTTTCTCCTTGAGTCTTCTTACTCATTCTCCCAATGCAATCATCCTTGTGGTTGTCTATCCAAACAGAATTCTTGTGCTGTCTTCTCCCTTTGCACCTTCTTCAGTACTTCATGCTTTTATGGTCGACCACCTATCTTTTTATTTTTTTATTTTTATTAACTTGTGTCTTCTTAAATAGAAATTTGATTTTCCTTTGCCGCTCAATTCTCCCTCTCCAATTTTAGGGTTTCAAAATGGATTAGGTAGGATACAATGTATCTACCCCATATCTTGTTCTCTTCTAGAAACTTTGCCAATTATATCCTTAAAAATGTTCTACATGGTGTTCTGTGCCACCAGCTCATCATTCTTATCTTTCTTTTAATTCACAAATTTTTAGATAACAACCTTGTCGGCTTAGATCTAGCGAATCTTTAATTTCCAAAATAATGCAGCAACTCAACATGATTGAGTTACTGGTACTCGACACCTCTGTGTTACTCAACACCTATACCTGCTCGACACTTGGTTCTGCTCGACACTTGGTTAACTCTGTGTCACTCAGCATCTGAACTTGCTTGGCATCTAAAGTTTACTCAACATTTGATCTTGCTTGGCATCTGAAGTTTACTTGCCATTAACTAAGAATTTTCTTGGATCATACTAGCTTGCTCGAATCCTTCTCTCTAATGAACTTAGTTGAGCTTTACAAAAGACTTAGCTAAAACCTTAAATCTTTGATATGTTTCAGTGTTTCCATTCTTTGTATCTTATAGTATGTCATCAAATACACTTTTTCATTAATGGCTTAGTTGATCCTTGTACTTCATTACAACATCATAACTTCAACCTTTCTCTAGGTGTTCTGGTTACATCTTATTGATTGTCTCCTCCTTGACAATCAACTAATTGATAGTATTTGGATCACTAAAGCAATTGTCATTCCTGCAAGTAGCAAGTTTGACATCAATGACAAAACAATGATTGAGGACATTCTTTACCAGTTCCATATATTATTCCAACAACTTTTCTTATAATCATTTCAATCATTTCCAACAGAGAATTCCTAAGATTTATGATGTATTATGATATAAAATGTGAACTTTTTTTGTATATGGTTTTTGTAATAATGAAAAAGATAGGTTAAATTAGTTGCACATTCTAATTTTCATTTTGGTAGGTTTTTGTAATAATCCATAAAAGTGCACAAGAATGAAATTCTACAATATTAAAGGATGCTAGTCCCTTTGCATACAACCTTTAGCATCTCTAGAAGAGCAAGTGATGTTTGTGTGGATTCAATATCACCCAAACATGTTGAGCCCTTAGGCACACCCATTTGAATTAGTAGGAAAATTGATTGGTTATCCAACAATTCTCATGCTAAGAAAGCTTGTTAATCAATCACATACCAACCATATATCATCAAAAAAAAATCAAGTAACGCATACATGAGGTATGCACAATCATTAACCATTCCATGCACTTTTTTATGACATCAATACATTGAACACTTGTGTAGAGCACCTAATAAGCTCTAGGGATAGATCTAATGATCTCCCTGTGACCATCCACATTTGTAATGGACACAAGACCCCATGATGCAACTATAAGCCTTGGGCATCAATTGGTCCAATAAAGTGGATTTTGGTAAATTCCATATTTTTTATGTAAGTCTAGATGTTTAGAACATTATTAGAGTCCCTAGGAGTTTGTTCAGATTTTTCACATGTAGTACAAACCCAAATGATTGAAGAGCGAACTTTTTGCATTGATAAGTTGGCACAGAGAACATCCATCATCCATGGCCACCTCATATCGAGGAGTCTCCAAGGTGCTCTAAGTGCATTTTGAGGTCAATCTTCTGAGGGTCATAACTCGAAGCTCGTGAGGGCCATCGATGAAATGTTGAATTCTACAGGATAGTGATGCTAATACCTAAAATAACCTATCTCATTTTTTAGAGATCACATTCCTTTTGGATTTGGTACAACGATCTCGCTCGATGCCAAAACTCACAGTGTGCCTCAGTTCATAGGTACACCAAAGCATAACTCTGAAATTGCTAATCTTGGCATTGAATCATTAGCACCATTAGCTTTGGGTGGGCGGGTGAACCCTAGTGACACCCTTGTTGTAGTAATAGAGAACATCCATCATTCGCGGCCACCCTATACCTAGAAGTCTCCAATGTGCTCTGAGTGCATTTTGAGGTCAATCTTTTAAGGGTCATAACTTATAGCTCATGAGTGTTATCAATGAAATGTCAAATTCTATAGGACATTGATGCTAATACCTAAAATAACCTATCTCATTTTTGAGAGATCACATTCTGTTTGGATTCGGCACAATGATCTCGCTCGATGTGAAAACTCACAGTGTGCCTTAGTTCATAGGTACACCAGAGTGTAACTTTGAAACCACTGATCTTGACATAAAATTGTCAATGCCATTAGCTTTAGGTGGGCAAGTGAACCGTAGTGATACCCTTGTTTTGGCCACGGAGAGCATCCATCATCTGCAGCCACACCGTACCGAGGCATCTCGAATTTGCTCTAAGTGCATTTAAGCTCGATCTTCTAAGGGTCATAACTCAGAGCTCATGAGGGCTATCGATGAAACATTTAATTCTATAGGATGGTGATGCTAATACCTAAAATAACCTATCTCAATTTTGAGAGATCATATTCTGTTTGGATTTGGCACAATGATCTCGCTCGATGCCAAAACTCGCAGTGTGCCTCAGTTCATAGGTGCACCAGAGTGTAACTCTAAAACCATCTATCTTGGCATCAAATCATCAGTGCCATTAGCTCTAGGTGGGCATGAGAACCCTAGTGACACCCTTGTTTTTGCCACGGAGAGTATCCATCATCCACGGCCACCCCGTACCAAGGAGTCTCCAAGGTGCTCTATGTGCATTTTGAGGTCGATCTTCTGAGGGTCATAATTTGGAGCTCGTGAGGGCTATCGATGAAACATTGAATTCTATAAGACAATGATGCTGAGGCCTAAATTAACTCGAAGCTCATGAGGGCCATCAATGAACTGTCTAATCAAGTCTCTTAAATTGAGATATTTTGAGGTTATGTTGAAATTGAAAAGTTGTAGTATGCAGATAGTAACAAAGTGAAGTGCTAGTTATCAAAGATTATGAATCTAGGAATGAGTTTGTGGTTGGGAATAGAATCCATGGTTGAGGAGTGGAGTCCTTAACTATGTTGAGATTAGATTTGAAGCCAAGAGTTAGTTTCAAGGTTGAAGGTGGAGTTTAAAATCAGATTTGGGGTTATCTGAACCTTGTGTAGGAGGTTAACAAGTGTGTTTGTCATGATAGCACTTCAAATTAAACATTGCATCAAAATTTGATAATAAAGGTTGTTAAAATTTTATTAAAAAATTATTGCATTTGAATCAAATATAACAAACATAATCAAAATTAATGATGTTCCATAAACATGAACAATACACATGATCCATGATAAATTGAACAATACTAGATACTAAATTAATATGTATATCATTGTGCACATAAATGACAAAAATATATATCAAAATACATGTATCCATAAATTTTTTTTTACACATATATATCAAAGATCATGTATCCATAGAAAAATTACTCAAATATATATCAAAATACATAGATCCATATACAAAATGTGGCCGATCATGCCATTGGAATGTGTATAATATTAATGTTTCTGTATACAATGCGGCATATGCCATCTCAAAATGTCTCATGATGCATCCTATGACAACTATACTATTCTAGGGTGCTGGTGGATGATCAAAATGCAACCTTTTCACTACACTAGGTGGCTCAGATGCCTTCTACATAAACAAAAAAGGAAAACCCAAAGTTAGATTACTAAATTTATATGATTCTTTGTATCTAACATTGAATTACTCAAATGCATAATGATCTTTTTTGTAATGAAGATTTCTACTATCAAAATTTTATAATAAATACCTCTCTTGTTGACCTCCTGCACTAGTTAGGAGTCCTCTTGTATGCCCTTGGTAATGCTTGTACCTCGCTGATTGTGGGCTATGTATGTTTAAATACATTTTTCAGATGAATCTAAAACTTAAACTATAACATTATAATTTAGAGCATGCTAAATTTATAACATATTTAATTATGAATTCAAACTACAACTTACTATTGTAGGCTCCTTCTCAGGATAGAGTGGCCGCATCATCAAATCTACATAACTCTCCTGTCAGACCTCATGTGCACTAGGAGTCTCCTATGAGATACAAAATAATAGTTGTTAATATCACGGAAATAATTTTTGAATTTATTTATGAAAATAAGAAAAATAAAAAATAAATGACATTTATACATACAATGGGGTTCTCAGTGCAAATGGAAATGCTTGATCATCTATGATGCGAAATCTATATAGGCTCATCACCAGTAGCCATGCTGTATATACAATAAAGAATGTAATTAAATTTCATTACCACAAACATTTTACAAGAATGCATCAATATTTAATCAAATAGAAAGCACCTAATTATCTTTCCTTTGTCAATGCGTGTTGGTTCATTTGCCGCACTTTGTCCCCCTGGGACAAGTGGTACTTGCAAGATAAAAGAAAGATTAGCAACCATATATGCTACAATATCAAATAGAAAAAATAATGCGAACACAACATAATGTATCGTAGATGTCTCAAGGCCAAATGAAATGGCTAAGAGCCTAGCATCATCAATTTGTCTAAGCTCATCCTCAGTCATCAACTAAACATGAATGAAGATCACATACATGTATAAGTCAGTATGGCTTAAAAATTAAAATTACTCTATTATAAAAATTAACTTTAAATCGCATATGTCATATCAAAAAAATGTATACATGTACCGACATCGAAGGATTCAATGCCTCTGTATTCCCCTCCTCTCTCGCATTAGGGTTTGTAGCCTCTGTGCGTGTGTCTAGTGTATCCTCGTCTAATACAAAATGATACTCAGGAAGATCACCTATGGGACCCAGGAAAATATTCTTGCACACAATATAGGTTTGAGGCAAACAAATGTGTGATGAGCTAGCCGATGATGAACTGGCATCGACATCATCAACACAAGGAGAGAGGACTGACCTAGCCTAAGATATCATTAGGCTACTCAGCCTATGAATGGCTCTGATGGTTTGAGAGCTAGCCTCTACCATAATATCTGGATGTTGCACTTGAGGAGGGGAGGAGATATCAGTGGGGGGGACAAAAGTGCCAGCTTTCTTCTGCTGGGAAGAGGGTCTATCCTAAGGAGCTCCTAGTCCTACAACCATGTTGGTCTTCATGCTCCAATAGTTCACTTTAAGTTTCAACAAAAATTCTGCATAATTTTCTAAGAAAATAAAATGGCATGTATAAATTGCTATGTGGAGGGATATCAAAGACCATCCACCAACGATCCCAAAAGTTTTCACGTATGGCATCATTTGTGCAGCATTTAATCGATAGTTTGGATTTTTTTGGGTTGACTGGTATACCCATTTTTGGGTTTGCAAAAAGCCTAGCCAAATGCTCTTTGGTTATATTGAGGGCCACAACCTCATCATAGTCCAAACCATCATCAAACATCTCGTGCATTTCATCACGCCAACGAAGAGTGACATTTTGTTGGTTTGTAAGGATTTCAATGTTATCCACTATGGTGTTTAATGTGGATAACATAGGAGCCAATGCAGGTACATTATTATATGTTCTATGCAATCCCCTCAATTTGGTGAGATTTTCATTTATCAAATCCTCGATTCGAGGAGGGTTTTGAGGGGGTAGAGGATCCTCTGGTGGACGGTTTTGTGGGGGCACTGGATTGTTTGGTGGGGGGTTATGAGGAATATTATTCCCTACCTAAGTGTCATCATTTTGATTAGCCATTCCTATTGAATTGCAAAATGTAATATATATTACAAAAACCTTAATTTTAACAATTTTTTTCAAAAAAACCCTAGATTCAACAAAAACAAACAAAATCATGATAAAATTTATTGAATTTAAGTTAAAAATGATTTAAAAAACAAAAAAAAAAACCTTATATTTGATATCTGATTTGATATTCGATATCCGATCGTCGCTCCAAATACTGGAACCCAAATAAGCAAAATAAGGGCCCACAGGTCTGTGTTCTTTTTAATATTGGGACATAGGTATCAGATACCCCATACAATATCAGATATCCGATATCTATGGTGTTTAACACAATGCGTATATTATAAATTATATTGTAATATATTACTTTTCATTATTATATATTATATTATAATATATTAGTTTTTTATTATTATATTATATTTTTATTTATATTATATTACATTATATTATATATTATATTATATTTTATATATATTATATTACATTACTATATATTATATTATAATAATATAATATTATATTGCATATTATTATTATATTATATTATTAGAATGCATTATATTATATTATTATAGTTTATAATATATTATACTATTATAATATAATATTATTATATTATTATAATATAATAATAATATTATATTATAGTATAATAATTATATTATATTATAGTATAATAATTATAATTATTAGATGATTATATGTCATGTATCAGATATCCGATATCTGATAAGGCTCAACCTTACTTTCTAAGTTTGGTGCCTGAATAGGTAAAAAAAAGTCAGAGCGAATTTTGAAGTGCTTTTAGATGTCTTTAAACTCTATTTTTTTTACATCACCACTTTTTGGCACACCATGATCCTGCACATACCCAAATAATTAATAAAAGAATAAGAGAGAAAATGCTATAATACTTTATAATTCACAAATCTCCTTTATTATTCTTTCAAAACCTCTCCTTCTAGAATAAGATAAAACACTAATTTAAATACAAATCCAAAATTATCTTTTTTGACAATTTGTTCATAACATTGTATTTTTTGCCATTTTCAGTAATTTTCAAAAGAACTTCTTAAAAGCCAAGTTTTTTTGCGAAGCTTCCTAAAACTAAGACAAGATGAAAAGCCAGCTAAAATTATAAATTAGAAATAATATTTTGAAGTTATTAATAGAAATAACTTAAAAAAAAACTCAGAAAAACATTAACATCTTAAGAGCCACTAAAAGCTAGGCCATCAATAGTGGTAATATCAGATAGAGTAACTAGTATTTCAATACTAATTACAAATTTTTGTGGTACCTCCACTAAATCAATTATCCTCTTTTCTTTTTTAGTTTTTATTTGAATTATCCTGTGTGTGATCAAACTTAAATTTGCATTATATTCCATTACAATGCTTGAGACTTGATCAAATAATTCAATCAAAATGTCAAGTTATTTTTGTGCTCCGTTGTTTCTCTTCTCTAGATCATCAATAAACTCTAATAGTTTGACAATTTTTTTCAATGATTTCCCCACATATTTTAGTGTGAATTTTACTTAACATATTCTAACAAATTTTATGTGCTTGTCTATTGTCTTCATCAATTGTTTAATCTTTTTTCTTATATCCATCTTCCATTAACTTTATTATAGCTATCTCTAACTCTGGAACTTTTTTTTGTGATATATTTGATTAGTGTGTTCATATGATCAATCATACATGTATCAAGATCATAGCTAAAATTAGGTACTAACTCTCCTACAATATCTTTTTCTATCTGCATCACTTTAGCTTTCTCATTCTTTGTTCTCATCTTGTCCCTTGGAGCTTTTAACCTTTAAATTCCTAGAATATTCAAATATTTATTTGTGGTTTAATTTTTTCATGTAAACATTCTTCAAAGCCTCATCTTATCTTTCTTCCTCTTCCACATCTTTACTATCCTGATGATAGGTTTACTCCTTTTTCTTTCACTTGTGCTACTAAACTCAAATTTCTTTTCATTTTAATAATCCCTAAGTAGTTTCAATACTTTCCTCCTTTTGTTTTGTTATTAGTTGACTAGGATGTACCTTAAGACTATAATAAACCTCTATATTTGGAATATACTCTATTATCATTGTATCATCACCAATTTTTTTTCTTATTGTGTCTCATGACCTTTTTTAGGTATCTTAGATTTGACTTGGTAAAAATTTTCTAATGGAATATAGGTTTGAGCTAGCAGTGGTTTGTCTATTCTACTTGGCTCATTAATAGTCTCATTTTCTTCTGTCTCCTTTTCAAATTTATCTTATGCATCCTTCAATTGCATCTATGCCTCCACTATTTCAATGTGCACATTTTAAGTATCTCTAGTTAAAATTCTCACAACTCTATTTCTCTTTTCGAACTCTTGTTTATGGGCTTCAACCATGACCTTAATATCTGCAAGATCCAATTCACTAGAAATTTATATAAGTTATTTTTCTATTATCTCTTTATCACACTTTAATTCTACTTTCCATCTATCAATAGTTAATTCATAAAGGGATTTGGGAAATATAGTGTAAACTTCACTTTCTATTTTGCAAAACTTGTGCATACATTGTATACCTAACTCTTCTAACCTCTTCTTGTATTTATCATTGTAAAGCTCATAGAATCTTAAGATGTCATCTACTCTATCATTATTCATTTAATATTTGATAATTTGATCCATATTGGGGTATTTTATCATATTATTTTCTTGTGATTCATTTTCTTCCTTGACTAATTCATATTTCTCTACATCTTCTTAACTGATTTTCTCTTTCTTTCTCTTCCCTTTCTTCTTTTTACTAAATTCTATACCTTTTTCTTATTTGGTTTTCCTTGTCGTGGGAGGTTCACATGATCTTCCTTTACACTTCCTTGATATTTCATTTATTCTAAATGTATATCCAATTCTTCTTTTGCTTCACTTAACTTAATTAGAGTTTTTTGTTCTAATCCAAGTCAATAGAAACAAAGACAACTAGAGTGCTAGATTGCAAAGTACCAAAATTTTAAGTCAACTTTCTTATCATTCTTGTTGACTTCTATTGTATAACTAATTTCTTTAACTCCATATGAATCTTATAAAATAATTCTTTCATATCTATCAAACCTTTGTCTTGTAACATCAATAGGTTTAGAAAGTAATCTATTTGAATACATTCTTACTATATTCTTATCTTCTTCATAACCCATAGAGGGTAGCAAGAATGTTCTTGGTTGAATGAATTGCAAGGTACAAGTATCACTATCAAAAATAAAATATATGTCATATTTGTATTCCTTAAGCACATTAGTGGGAATACATTCTCTTTTGTACATCCTAGCTTGAAAATATTTAAAGTATACCCATATGACACTATGAAAATTATGATCCAACTCTCTAATGAATTTACTTATTTGCATCATCACCGCGTTATTAGTAGACCATTGTACTACCCATATTTTTGGAAATAAATTTTATATATGGAAAATGATACATACCAAAATTTCTCCAATCTTGAATGATTTTTTCTTGTCCCTCTTCACCTTTTTTTTGCTAATCAAATGTTGACTCCTTACGATCTTTTACAATTCATAATATACATCCTTATTCACCATTTGATAAGATGCATGAATAGATCCACTAGGCACATTGTTTAATCAACTAGACTAGTATATTCTATAAACTATTATCATATATGTATACTTAACTTCTTTATTCTCAATGCTTTTGATTTCCATGGCTTGATAATCTGGTTTAGCTTTGGTTAGACATGTAACCATGTTCATAGTAATTATTTGCATTGTAGTAACTCATTGATTTCATGCAATCTTGTAACTACATGTATAATATCCTTTGTACTCTTGTGAGATTTTCCCAACTATAGTAATACCTTGTGTAATCTTCTCAACACAAATCTCATCCATTTATGATGAAATTTATTGGTGTATCAATCACATGTGCTAAACCCTTTGCTTTCACATATTGGTGCACATTATTCAACAAACTATGCTCACACAAGTTTCCTAATCCCTTGTTGATATCTTCCCCACCCAATTCCTCAATATTACGATGAATGTATGGACATATATTCTTAATCAGTAATACTACAGGGGTATTGAAGATATGGATTCTATCATATTATTTTCTCTCTACTTCATCGTATGTATCTTAAATATGAGTTGAAGTTTTATGCAAGTATGCACTATTTGTGTCATGATTCAATACAGATATGTAATCAAAAATCTTATCATGATTTTAAAAAAAATTCAAGCTTTGCTGATTAGTCATCTTTGAAATTAATTTCACCTTTTAGTTCATAATCTACATATTATACAAAATTATTCACGCTAATTGTGTTTGATAGTTTCACAAGTGCACTAAAGAAAGCAATATGAAAAATGAACTCACTTTTCCCTTATTCTTGAGAATACTCTTTACGCCTCTTCCAATTATAAATAATATTTTCTATTTGAAACCACTATTCAAGTGTTATACCCATTTTCTTTACTAGTTAGAATGTAAACCTTTAACATTTATCACTTTAAAATTTATTGTCACCTTGAAAAATCATCAAACTTGGTTCCAAACATCAATTTACATCTCATTATGTATATTTAAATGTGATCTCACATAACTTTAGGGGAGTGATGAATTATTTTCCATTAGGTACTCCCCCTAAGTCAAAATTTGACTTAGTTTAATGAAGAATCCATCATAGTAGAGGATGATGACTTATGCTTTGTGGTATTGAATTCTTCCTTGTTGTCTTCTTTCTTTACCCGCATCTTATTCATCCCACTTCTTACAATCTTAGTGCAGGAGCACCTAGGCTAACTCTTAATCCCAGTCCTAGGTTTTTGATTTTTGGATTGTATTGACCTTAGCCAAGTCAGTTAGGCATGGTTAGACCTTAGGAGGTCATGGATGAGTTTTTTCCTAGGTGGAGTTGACTAGGTTCAATCCACTCTTGCTAGTTATAGTTTACTTGCTTTATGTTGCTTGTGTTTAGGTTGTTAGGAGTTATGGGTCTTAGACAATAAAATCCTGAAGAAGGTATGATTTTAACCTATCCTATCCTCTATGATGTTTTGACATCCTCTTGCATAGGTTGGAGATTCTACATATCATTTGGGGCAAAAAGTTGAGAAAGAAATCAATTATTGCCAAAGTTGTCAAATAGGTCAAAGTGGTAAAAAAAAATGTGGATTGATTCTCTAAAGGAAAATGATGCCTAGATATCAAAAATTAGAGTAAACTTTAAGAAAGTCACCTCCAAAAAAAGATATAAAATATTGGCAAATATTTCATTATTTTGAAAAAATACAAAATTATTTCTATTGGTGAATCTCTCAATTTTTTATTCTAAATATGATTAATATTGACAATTATTTTTGAATCATAATTATTTTGTATAAAATATTGACGAATCTCAATAATAATTGGAAGTTCATTAATTGCCATGGAATATTACAAATCAAAATTGAACATTTTTTAACCTAGCAAAATATTATGAGGATTGTTACATATACTTTAAATCAATAGTGAAAACTAAATATTGGTGATATATCCCTAAAGTAACTAATATTTATGATAATTATTGATCAATTCAATTGAATTTTTCCAATAATATATTATATTTAGGTGACTCAAATCTAATCATGTAATGAATATTGTGGTGAATATTTTATTTTAATTTTTTTCAATAAAATAAATTATTGAGCGATTTTAAATATTCTAGAACTAAATTTTATAAAACTATGACAATTTAAGTTGTATCAAATCTTAAATTATTAGCCAAATTACTAGCCAAACAATTTTAAAATTAGCCAATTTATGAATATTAGCCACAAAAAATACCTTGTCATAAATGGACCATGTTAGACCTACTTGGAAGGTTCCAAGTGATAGATGTCCTAAAATTGTAAAAAAGAAAAAGTTGTTAGCAACTTTGAAAAGTTGCATGACAACATTTGAGCAAGAATTGAACATGTCATGGATATGTGGTTGATAGTTACTATAAATATTTGAAACCTCTTGGTAAAATTATAAAACCATGAAATGAACCCATTCCAAGGGTTGGGAATTGTAACAAGTAAAGTACTGAAAGTGGATCCACGAAATATAGTTCAAAAATTGATAGTTTTTACATTTCTTGATTGCATGTATAGATCAATGGATTGAAAGTCTCATTTTTGTGTTTGATTCTTGTTGCTCATACTAATTAAATACTTTTTCTTTTAGAGTTCAAGTTTATTAGAGTCCATCTATGCATAGTTGGAAAACCACTTGTATATAGGTTGTTCACTATTTTGGCTTTGACAATTTTTGGGAAAATCGCTCCCGGATGAGTTTCTACCATGGATTCATCATGGCCTTAAGGGGAATGGAAATGGATCCATTGGAAATAATGTATATAGTTTCTTGGACCCTAAAAATATGGTTAGCTACTTTTCATGTGATGCCCTAGGCAAGTCATAGGCACTTTATTAGGCACACACAATATTTTCAAGAAGCTTTTGGAGCTTTGAATGTGTTAGATAGTTCAAGCCATGAGGTGCATAGTGGGGAGGGGTGAGTGATGTTTCTATACGCAAGAGGAAGAAGTTTCAAATTTTTTTTTTCTAGGTCTTTGAATAGACCCCATTCAATATTGTCATTCTTAATGTGAAACCCTTGATTATAGGGATAAAAGTTTCTTTTAGGTATACGAAGGACTTGGAGACCTAAGACCCATAAAATATTTTATTTTTTCCAAAAGGATATTCGAATACATGATTGAATTACCACCTTTTTCAAAGAAGTTTGGAGATATAGTCCAAAAACCCAATTTGGAGGGCTAATTCAATTAGGCCTATGTTTGATAGTTTTAGAAAAGGTGCAAGGAATTTGAGGAAATATTGTGTTATTTGTGTTCAAAATCCTAGGTGAAGTCAAACACCACATGTATGAACTCCTCACTCCATGTAGTTGAAAAAATCCTCAAGAAAGTCTAGGAAATGAAGTTGGCAAGTTAGTTTGATGAGATATTTGATGAATGCAAGAAGTAAAATCCTTGGTGTATCTAGATAGTGAAGAATTGAGGGATAGGAAATAGATCCTCTAAATGTTAGGGCACCAAAGTGGACGCTTCTAGAATAGGAGAAAGCCCAAGTAAGTTCTAGAGAAGAGTAGGACTAAGTAAGCAAACAATCTAGTTATACATTAGATTGGTATCAACGCATTAAAATATTGGGCTTCTAGTTAGATGTATAAGATTGAAGAATCAACAGATGAGACAAAAATGGTGACTAATGAAGAGTTAGCTAAAGAAATGAGTGAGAAAAAGGAGAGAAATAGGATCCTAGAAGAAATGAAAAAAAAATTTGAAGAAGTTGTTGAGGCAGCTAAGAAGAAAGATTGATAAGATGAAAGTAGTGATAAAGGTAAAGAGAAGATTGAAGAAGATCTCATTCTTGAACTAGACCCTCGAATAAATGAAGAACCATTCCTAAAATCCATCAAGGCATTGGGTGGAAAATTCCTATAAGGGATTCCCTTGTTTAGTGGGAAGATGGACACTGAACTTGTGATGGAATGGATTGAGGGGATGGAAAATCACTTTGAGGGTGAAGGTTTGATTGAAGCACAAAAGGCTAAGGTAACCAACTCTAGGATAAGGAGATCAACCCTAACTTGGTAGAAGTACCTCCAAGAAGAGAGGGAAAAGAAGGGTAAGAAACCCATCACAAATTGGAAAGCCATGCTGAGCAAGGCGAAGGAGTAATTTCTACTTGAAGACTATGAGATTCAATTGCATAAGAAGAGGTAGAGTTTGAAGAAGAAAGAGATGGATGTAGCATCCTATACTAAGTAGTTCCAAAAATTATGTTTGAGATCAAGACTTCAAGAAGAGGAGCTACTAAACGTGGCCAAGTATTTAGGTGGTTTGAAATGGAACATACAATAAGAGATCAGTCTGTGGAAACTTACAATTGTCCATAAGTATTTCCAATTGGCTCTTAAGGTGGAAGACATGAATAAGAAGAAGTTATACTCAGGCTTTAGAGGCAAGGGTAGAGGAAGATATAGTAGACATCAAAGGAGTTATGGTGGTAGAGGCTTAGATACAAAAACACGAGGTGAAACCAAGCTGAAAGAGAAATAAGAAAGGAACTCAAATTGAGGTAGTTATAGAAGAGGAAGAATCTCTAACTATATTGGGAGAGGAAGAAGTAGAAACCAAGGTAGAGGATCCTACTTTGCAACCATGAAGTGTTATAATTGAAACCAGATGGGATAACTTGCATAAAGATGCCTTGAGAAAGGTTCTACTTCCCAAGGGAGTTTGAAAATAATTAATTATGTACAAGAAGAGTCTAGTAGTAGTAGTAGTAAACCATTTGAACTACCCTTAGAATTAGAAGAAGGGTAAAATCTAATGATAAGGAGGACCTTGATTATTGAACCCATAAAGGATGAACCAAGCCAAATAAGATCTCTATTTAGAGTGAAATGCAAGATGATGGGGAAAATGGGTAAGGTCATCCTTGATTCAGGTTCCATAGCTAACATTGTGTTAGAGGAGGAAACTAAGAAACTGAAGTTGACAAGGATTCACCATAGAAATCCCTATAAGGTCACATGGTTAAACAAGGGGCAACATATTTTAGTTTTTAAACAAGCATTGGTGAATTTATCAAGAGGAAGGTATAAAGATAAGGTGTTATGTGACATTCTACCTATGGATGCATGCCATATCCTATTAGGAAAACCATGACAACTTGATAGGAAAGCAATGCATGATGGCAACAAGAATGCACACTCCTTTTAAAAATATTTTGTGACATTCAAGATCCAGTCCTTAGGAGAAGAAGGAGAGGTGAATTATCCAAGTTATAATATCCTTATGGTTGGTGAAAAAGAGTTCTTGAAGAACTTGGTGGAAGGAGAAGCGGTAGGTTTTTCCCTAGTGTTGAAACCTAAATAAGAGGTGGCTAATAAGGAAAGAAAGAAAACAAAGCTACCCAAAAAAGAACAATAAATGCTTGAAGAATAAAAGGATATTGTTAGTGAAGGACAACCTGCTACCCTTCCTCCCAAGAGACCTGTTAGCCATCAAATTGACTTTATTCTAGGAGCCACCCTTCCTAAGAAAGTTGCATATGAAATGATCCCTCAATAAAATGAAGAAATTGCCAAAAAAATCCAAGAACTCTTAGAGCAAGACCTAATTAGGAAAAGCATAAGTCCTTGTACTATGCCTACTATCTTAGCACCTAAAAAGGGGGGAACTTGGAGTCTCTTTAGTGATTCATGAGCCATAAATAGGATCAACATTAGGTATAGGTTCCCAATACCTAGGATTGAAGAGCTAATGGATTGTTTAGGGGAAGCAAGGTACTTTACCAAGATAAATTTAAAAAGTAGCTATCACCAAATTAGGATAAGGAATGGAATACAACCTTCAAGACCAAAGAAAATTTGCATGAATGGCTTGTAATACCATTTGGATAATCAAATGCTTCATCTATCTTTATGAGCTTATGAATGAGGTCTTGAAGGATTACATTGGTAAGTTTTTTGTTGTATATTTAGATGATATTTTTATTTTTAAAGAGGATCATATTAAACATTTGAAAATTGTTTTCAAGAAATTTCATGAGGAAAAGCTAATGATAAATTTGGAGAAGTGTGATTTCATGAAGGAGGAGCTAGTGTATCTTGGGTTTATTTTGCCTCAGTGAAGTCTTAATATGAATCCAAGCAAGGTGGATGCCATTCTCTGTTGGCCTTCTCCTAAAGCTACAACTGAGGTGAGAATTTTTCATGGCTTGGTCCTATTAGAGTGGGGTTGCTAGCCACTCAACTTATAGTACATAGGAGGTGGTTAAGCCCTTGTCACAAATCCCAAGGGGAGTGCTAATCAAATTTCTAACAATCTTCCCCTCAGCATTACCCGAGGGTCTAAAGATTCAAACCTATAACCTAACTCTGATACCACTTGTTAGAGTGGGGTTGTTGTTGCACCAAAAGACCAATCCATAAATTTATGATACAACCAATCAACTTACAATACATAGGAGGTGGTTAAAACCTTGTTAAAAATCCTGAGGGGAGCACTAAACAAATTTCTAACAGGTCCAATACTATAGAAAGTTTATCAAACAATTTAGTGCTATTTGTGCTCCTATGCTAGACACCATTGAAGGTGGAATGAAGACAAGGCTTTATTGAAATCCTAAGGAAAATGATGAGTTTGAGACACTCAAGAAAAGGATAAATACTCAACCCATTCTTGTTCTACCTAGTTTTGACAAGCTCTTCATAGTAGAGTGTGACACTAGCAATGTGGCAATTGGGGCAGTCCTAAGCCAAGAAGGGAGGCTAGTGAATTTCCATAGTGAGAAGATAAATGATGCAAAAAAGAAGTAATATTCCTATGACCTAGAGCTGTATGCTCTAGTTCGAGCACTTAGGAAGTGGAGGCACTACCTTTTTTTAAAAGAATTTGTGGTGTATTCAGACAACCAAGTCCTCAGTTTCCTCACCTCCCAAGAAAAACTCAGCAACAAGCACATGAAATGGGTGGAATATCTATAAGCCTATACTTTTAATATCAAACACAAGAAAGGGGTGTAGAATACAATAGCTAGTGAACTAACAACAATACTCCTAATAGTGCAAGAGATTCATTTCCAAAGTATTGGGGTTGATATCTTTAAGGATTTGTATAGCGATGATGAAGATTTTGAAGATATTTGCAAGGTATGCAAGGAATACAAGAACAAATTTCATGGTGAATTTTCTGACTACACTTTACAAAATGACATTTTTTTAAAGGGAGTCAACTATGTGTTCCTAGGGGATTAATGAGGGAGAATTTGATTCAAGAAAAAATAATAATGGGGCACTTAGTGGTCACTTTGGAATCAATAAGATAAAATAACTAGTTGCTAGGTTCTACTTTTGGACTAAGATGAATAAGGATATCAAACAATATGTGCAGTGTTGTATGGTATGTCAAAAAGAAAAAGGTACATCTTCCAATGCAAGTCTATATCAATCCCTACCAATTCCTAGTAGACCATGGGAGTGTTTGAGCATGGACTTTGTTTGTTGGCAAGGACCAAACATGGATTTGATAGCATTTATGTTGTGGTGGAAAGATTTAGTAAAATGGCATAATTTATCCCTTGCATGACAATTGATGATGCTTTCCAGATTGTAAACTTGTTCTTCAATGAGGTGCTAAGGATCCATGGCTTACCTTTGAGCATTGTTTTAGATAGGGACACCAAATTCATGAGTCTTTTTTGGAAAACCTTATGAAAAAGTTTGCATATCACCCTCAGACTGATGACCGAATTGAGGTGATAAATAAGAGTCTTGGAAACTTTCTAAGGTGTCTTACCAAGAAATATAGACATGCTTGGGATCAACTCATTGGGTAGGCATAGTATCCATATAATGACACATTCAATAGGTCCACTAATAAGAGTCCTTTTGAAATTGTCTAAAGGTTACATCCTAGAAAGGTGATTTAACTAAGATATATGAAGAATGGTGGACAAGGAAATGGTTATGCTAAGGAATTTTCTCATTCTATGAGGGAAGTCCATGAAATAGTGAGGAGGACTCTAACTGAGAACTTTGATAAACTTAAACAAAGAATGGATGATAGTAGGATAGAAGTACACTTCAAGGTTGGGGATCTTGAGATGGTCCATCTAAACAAAACAAGGTTGCTAAAAGGAGTCCCTCATAAAATTTGGATGAGAAAACAAGGACATTACAAAATCCTAGCCAAATATGGCATCAACACCAATAAGGTGGAACTACTTGAGGATATTGGATTTTCACCTATTTTCAATGTTGAAAACTTAGTGATGTAAAAAGGTCCTATTCTAGATGCTGGTTAGAGGCTTAAGGAAGTCACTCAAGTAGTAGAGGACCTAAACTTAACTCCTCCACCACCTAAAAGAGAAGATGAGGTACTTGACTCAAGAGTTTACAAATAAACTAGGACCAAAACCTACTCGAAGCATCTTATCAAGTGACATGGTATAGATGATGTAGAGGCAACTTGGGTTAAAGAAGTCATGGACTTCAAAAAGTTGGGAATCGACCCTGACTTACTCAATCCAAATGTAGATTAACATCTTTTTATTTTGGGGAGTATGGTGCAGGAACACCTGGGATTACTCCTAATCCCAGTCCTAGGTTTTTTAATTTTTTCTTGTACTGACCTTAGCCAAGTCAATTATATGTGGTTAGACCTTAGGAGGTCATGGTTGTGTTTTTTCCTAGGTGTTCACTATGTTCAATCCACTCTAGGTAGTTTTTGTTTACTTGCTTTATGTTGCTTGTGTTTAGGTTGTTAGGGGTTATTTGTCTTAGACCATAAAATCTTGAGGAAGGTATGGTTTTGACCTATCTTGTCCTCTATGGTGTTTTTAAATCCTCTTGCATAAGCTAGAGATCCTACATACCATTTGGGGCAAAAAGTTGAGAAAGATGTCAAAATGATGTCAACTATTGCCAAAGTTGTCAAACAAGTCAAAGTGGAAAAAAACATGGAGATTCATGCTTTGAAGGCCAAATCATACCTAGACATCATAAATTGACCATGTTAAGCTTTCTTGGAAGGTGCCAAGTGATAGATGTCCTAAAATTGCAAAAAATAAAAAGTATTCAGCAACTTTAAAAAGTTGCATGACAACATTTGAGCAAGAATTGAACATGTCATGGATCTAAGGTTGTGTTGAGAAAAGATTGATACACATATGAGAATATGTTTCAATCATTATTTTGTCACTGATGTCCAACCAACTACCTGTTGGTAAGACAATTTCTTAGTTGATTAGAGTGCTATCATTTGTTTGATTTATGAAGAGGATTTGATCAAATGAGATAACAAGAGCACCTAGAGGAAATGTTGAGTTATGGTATGTCAAAGGAGTACAAAAACCAGTTAAGAAAATGGTGATATATTCTATTTTTTATCTACTTAAGGCTATAAAGGATGGATACATTGATTAAGTCTAGAAGAAAAAATCGAAAGAAGAATTGTGTCTGCTAAGCTTGACCAAGTGCATAGTAGGTGTCGAGAAATGTTAGTCCAAGTTGAGCATAAAATCAGTTGGAGCTGAGAAAAGTGAAGATTCAATTTATGTTAAGTGAATAAAATCTAAGTCAAGTAAAGTTTAGTTGGTGCTGAGCATCAGTTAAATTTAGTATGTGTTGAGTGAACTATTAGTGGATGCCAAGAAACATAGTGTGTGCCAAGGATAAGAGGTTAGTTAATGCTAAGTGACAACATTATGAGTTAGATTGAGAAATCAATGAATCTGAGCTAACAAGTTGAATTCTTTGATTATGTAAAGCATGTGGAAGATAAGATTGATGAGTTGGAGGCACATAATTCAAGGTAAACCATTTTGAGGAAATTTTAAGAAAAATTGCAAACGAAGTCTCTAGAGGTAGCTAAACAGAAAGATGGTTAGATTCAATGAACCCTAACTAACCCTAGAATGGATGATTGTGGTTGAGCCAAAAAAATCTAATTTCTCTTTATAAGGGGATACAAGGCATGAAGAAATAGTTGGAATTTATGAGAACCCAAGGAAGACAAGGAGTCTAGGGTGTTGCTTCATATGGTGGCTAAACTATAGAGTTTGCAATTGGCATGCAAAGCAAGAAGGCTAAAGGGGATGCATGCTTGAAGGGTGAACATGCTATCAGAGCTGAAGTGAATGAAGCCAAGTAAAATGGAGGAATGAATAAAGATCTATAACCTGCAAGTGAGTTGTGATTTGTTATCAGATCAAGCCTTATTATTACTCTCTAATCATTAGCAGTTTAAGGTAAAATCCTTTGGATAAAGGTTGACCTAATAGTCATTTGTAAATCCTTTAATGAGATGGCATTCTAATAGAATGACCTAAAGTCCACTAACAAGGCTCACTCCTAATAGGGTGATTGAAATCCTTTAACCAAGTCACATTTAACAGTGTGTATTATAACCTTTAACAAGGTTGGCCTTTCATAGGGCATCACTTTAGAAGAATGAGAATCAGTTGCATGTTACTGGTTTTTTTTGCAAATTGGGTTTCCACATAAGATCCTTGTGTCATATGTTTGAATGATTCTTTTATGTTTCATGTTTACATTTCTACAAAGTGATTTTGACCTAGGACAATAATCTACAAGTTTAAATTTTGAGTGATATAATGGATGCATGCAAGATACATGTTAAGGAGATATATGTATGTGTTTTGTTAAGCACTGAAAAGTTTAATTGGGAGTTTTGGACCTTGGATAATTGATTCACCTCACCTTGCAGTTATTCTAAACTATTCCAACAATTTGATAATTATTATGACTATATAAACCTCTTGGTTAACTTATAAAACCATGAAATGAACCCATTCCAAGGGTTCAAAATTGTAACAAGTGAAGTTCTACAAGTGGATCCATGAAATATAGTTTAGAAATTGACTATTTTTGCACTTCTTGATTGCATGTACGAAGCAATAGATTGAAAGGATAAGTTTTGTGTTTGATTCTTGTTGTTCACACTATTATAGTACTTTTTATTTTAGAGTTCAAGTTCATTAGAGTCCATCTATATGTAGTTGGAAAACCACTTGTATATAGGCTATTCACTATTTTTGCTTTGACAATGTTTGGGAAAATGACTCCCCCATGAGTTTTTACCATGGATTCATCATGAACTTAAGGGGAATGGAACTTGAGCTAGTGTACATAATGTATATAGTCACTTGGGCCCTTAAAATATGGTTAGCTATTTTTCATGTGATGCCCCAGGCAAGTCACATGCACATTATTAGGCACACAAAATATTTTTAAGAAGCTTTTTGAGGTTTGAATGTGTTAGATAGTTCAAACCATGAGGTGTAGAGTGGGGAGGGGTGATTTTTTTTTCTATATGCAAGAGGAAGAAGTTTAAAAATAAAATTTTCTAGGTCTTTGATTAGACCCTAGTCAATATTGTCATTCTTAATGTAAAACCCTTGTTATACACATAAAAGTTTCTTTTAGGTGTATAGATGACTTGGGGACTTGAGACTCACAAAATATTTTAGTTTTTCCAAAAGGGTATTTGAATCCATGATTGAATTACAACAATGTTCAGAGAAGTTTGGAGATACAGTCTAAAAACTCAATTTGGAGGTCCAATTCGATAATTAGGTCTATTTTTGATATTTTTGGAATAGATGCAAGGAATTTGAGGAAATCTTGTGTGATTTATGTCCAGAAGCATAGGTGAAGTCTAATGCCACATTTATGAACCCCTCACTCCATGTAGTTGAAAAAGTTCTCAAGAAAGTCTAGTAAATGAAGTTGGAGGGTTAGTTTGAAGAGACATTTGGTGAGTGCAAGAAGTAAAATCCTTAGTGTATCTAGGTAGTGAAGAATTTGGGGATAGGAAAGAGATCCTTTAGATGTTAGGGCACTAAAGTGGACCCTTCTAGGATAGAATAAATCATAAGTACATCTTAGAGAGGAGTAAGAATAAGTAAGAAAACTATCTAGTTATACATTAAACCTCCACATTAACAATCCTCTTTCCTTTCTTATATTTTGATAGGTTAGGATACTAATTATCAAACCTTTTGTCCCTTGAAGATGACCAATCTTGTGACAAGTAAAACATGTCATATATTTTTACTTCCAAGGACCAAAATTCATTCTCAATGTTATCCTTCTACAACTCACATCCAACTATCCATAGTTTCCCCATAATGAACATGTGATTTAACTATCATTCCCTTCCAAAAGTATTAAGTGATTCAACTATGGAAGAAGGAACTTGTGCTTTTGACTTGTAGCCTTCATCTTTGTGGGCATATTTGTAGCATGAATAATAATTAACATCAAATTAAATACCACTAGATCTAATTTATTGATACATGACCAACACTCATATGCCATATGACCAAAATTTCCATAATTGTAGCAATGACCATTAAATCTTAGTAATTACTAATATGCTCCTATATACATTAGTAGTATGACCAATATTTATCTAATTGAAACATATATGTTTATTTTGGTTTATTATCGATATTTCTTGCTTGTCTATTCAGATCCTAACGAGTCTCCTTGAAATTTGATATTTCTTTGGCTTCAAATATAATTAAAAAATCAATACTATGTTTATAGTAATGAAGTCCAATAATAGTGTTTCTATTGAATCACTTTAATATCTATAAAATAATAAATAATAAATTGATACATAGAGTTATATTTATAGGAAGATATATAGAGATAAAGTTATAGAGAGAAGAGAATATAGAGAGGAGTGTAGGGGAGTTACATATAGAAATATACATGCATATATAGGGTATAGATAGAGTAAATGAAAGAGAAAGAAATTTAGATAGCGATATATGGGGAGAGGAGAGATAAGATAGTTAAAGAGAGAAATAGAGTAGGAGAGAAGAAGTGAATGATAAAGGATGGAGAGAATGGTGCACACACCCACCCACCCACCCACACACACACACACACACACACACACACACACACACACAGGTGTGGACATATAGAGCGTAAAGATGAAAAGAGATAGAAAGGTAGATAGAGCTAGAGAGATATCCCTAGAAAAATATAGAAATATGTGGCTAGACCTAGAGGGATAGAGGGAGGCAGAGAGATGTAAATAGAGTTTAAGAGAAATAGATAAATTTACTAAGAGAGTTAAAGAGAACAAGATAGAGTTATTCAAAAAGAGTAATGTCATTGATCTCTATATGCCCATCTCATCTTTATTTTATTTTTTCATAAAAAATATTCAATATATTTTCAACATATCTATTGCAAAACAAGATGTGATTAATAGATTTTAACTATTTCTCCTTTTCTAATCCTAACATTGGTTAGTCATAAATTTACGTAGGTTTTTTCATAATCAATGATCAATTAATAGGTTAATAATTTACAATATCCCCTAATATTTGTGTTCAAGATATTTACAGGGAAATAAAATCATACAATTTATTATGTCTATGATAATTTCCATAAATAAAGGGGGAGAACATATTCTATTTACAATTTTAAATGATATTGATATCCAAAATGCTCACGAATATCCACCACACGAAAGAAAAAACAAGAATAAGAAAGAAAGGTTTCTTATCCTATCAAGATTGCTTCTCTTACACACTCCCCTAGAATAAATGTCAAATATTTCTTATAGGTTAGGATAATAATTAAGAGGCCAAGCTGTTGGGAGATGAGTGTTGTAATTCATGCTCTACTCATGGGAAGGAGATTAAAAAGATGAAACATGAGTTGTGGATCATGGACAAAAGCTTCAATGTGCTAACTCACTTTGTGATCAAGGATATACATTCTTTGGTGACCACCCTTAAAATATTGTAGTAGGATAAGGTTATTAAGTAGTATGTGGGTGATGGTACTATAAATGATTTTTTTAAAGTTCCTTATGGGTGACTAGACAAAGATTTTGTTGTTTAGGCCTAGGGAGTGAAAGAAGTTTTGATATTTGTTCCTATTTTTGAGTTGTCTATCACTGGATGGATTGTAATCATCTAAAAATGGTCATATAGACTATTAGCCCCCTTCTCAGCATTTTGGCTAAATTAATTAATTATCTCCCTAGGCCAAATTGCTAAAAAAAATTAATTAATTTTAACCAATAGTTTGACTATAAAATATAATATCCAGATTTGTCTAGAACTTCTCTAGGATAGCACATCCTATCACTTCTCTTCAGAGGAAAGGTAAGAAGTTTGTGTGGATAGAGAAATGTGAGGAAGCATTTCAGAGGCTCAAGGAGCTTTTGACTAGTGCATCGATTTTAGCTATACCTGATCCAGAAGGTGATTTCATGGTGTGTACAGATGCTTCTCTTGAAGCAATTGGAGCAGTGTTGATGTGGAATGGACGGGTGATTGCGTATGAATCACACAAGCTCAAGGATCATGAGATAAATTAACCTACACATGATCTTGAGTTAGCAATAGTAGTTCATGCTTTGACAAGGTGGAGACATTTCTTGTTGGGGCACAGATTTGAGCTACATAGTGATCATCATAGTCTTCAGTACATTTTTACTCAACCTAATTTGAATGCTCACCAGAGATGATGGATGGAATTTTTATGTGAGTATGATTTTGAGGTTAAGTACATTCAGGGTAAGGAGAATGTGGTGGCAGATGCTTTGAGTCGTAGGAGACATGTGGTAACATCGACGACTCTTAGTGTGGATTTGAGGAGTCAGATTCTTCAGGCACTTCCTACGGAATCCTGGTATCAAGAAGTGTGCAGAGAGATAGATTCAGGAAGACCCTTGGAAGGTAAGTTTGCAAGTTATGTTCGAGAATCAGATTTTCTTTTGAGACATTTGGGGAGGATTTATGTGCCATTACTGGATGAGCTTTGCACCTTGATTATGGCAGAAGCCCATCGTACACCTTACTCAACACATCCAGGTGTCAAGAAGATGCATGTTGATTTGAGACATTTGTTCTTTTGGTTCGGGATGAAGCGAGATATTGCTGATTTTGTGGCTAGGTGTCTTGAGTGTCAAAGATTCAAGGCATAACACCAGCACCCGGCAGGACTATTGCAGCCTAATCTCATTCCTTCTTGGAAATGTGATATCATCTCCATGGATTTTATAGTAGGATTACCTATGACAGTTCGACGTCATGATGCTATCATGGTTACCATTGATCGGTTGACTAAGGTGGCACATTTTTCACCGATCAGGTCTTCCTACATAGCAGCTTCTGTAGCGAATGTCTTCATGCATGACATTGCGAGATTACATGGTATTCCTAGAAAGATCATTTTTGACAGGGATCCTGTATTCACATTTGCATTTTGGACATCGTTGCAGCATGAGCTTGGAGCGCAGCTAAACTTCAATTCGGCATATCATCTAGAGACTGATGGTCAGACAGAGAGGGTGAATCAGGTTTTGGAGGATATGTTACGGATGTATGTGATGGATAGGTAGACACATTGGGAGGACTATCTCTACCTAGTGGAGTTTGCTTACAACAATGGGTATCATAGTTCTATTGGCATGGCACCTTTTTAGGCATTATATGGATGTCCTTGTCGTACACCATTGAGTTGGGACATCCTCGAGGATCACATTCTATTGGAACTTGAGATGCTTCATGATATGGAGCAATAGGTAGTGCGTATCCGTGAGCATTTGACTATGGCACAAGATAGGCAGAAGAAGTATGCCGATACTCATAGGATTGATAAGCAGTTTACTGTGGGTGATAAAGTTTTCTTGAGAGTGTGACTATGAAAGAGTTCAATTCGATACGGAAAGGGTTCTAAGCTAGCACCTCGCTTTGTGGGACCATTCGAGATTTTGGAGAGGATTGGCCCGTTGCTTACCGTCTTGCTCTACCGCCTAGCCTAGCTCACATTCATGATGTTTTCCATGTTTCAGTGCTTAGGAAGTATATTCTTGATATTTTGCATGTTCTTGATTGGAATGCGTTGTAGGTAGAGGATGGGCAACTAGCTTTGGAGGCGGTTCATATTCTGGAGCAGCGGGATTTGACCCTCAGGGGTTGAACCATCGAGCAGGTAAGGGTCCAATGGGACCCTACTGATGATTCTTCAGCTACTTGGGAGGATGTAGCTAGATTGAGGGAGTTATATCCCTATTTGTTTGTAGGCTTCCAGGAGTAAGCCTAATCCAAGGGGGGGTGGATGTAGTGCCTACCCTTGTTCACATCTTTTCTAGACTTATTGTTATCAAACTATGTAGACTAGTTTTATGTTGATGGTTTAGTGGTGTTGTTTTGACACTATCAGATATTATGATAGGGATTCAGTTGATATATGATGAGATCATTTAGACTTTACATTTCATGTATGTATGATGATCATTACATTGTTTTCAGTTATTAATGATGATTAGTTAGATGGTTTATTATCTCATGTGTTTTATTATGGTTACTTACCCCATACTTGCATGTGTATGGTGTGCATGTTTTCTTATTGTATGGTGTATCTGATGTGGTTAAGGAAGGGAGTGGTAGTCACCTGCTTAGTCGGGATCTACACGATGCACCACTTTCTGCCATTGTCTGTTTAGCTTAGTATTATATATTGTATGTACATGCATGGTTTTTCTGCAGGTTGCAGGTACTGAGTATCGACTTCTCTAAATTTTCAGGATGAGCGTACCCTATTATACTATCTCAATGATAAGAGAAGGGAGATAAATTCTCAAGTCCAAATTCCAAACCTAAAAAAAAAACCATTTGTCCTAGTGAGTTAGGACAAGTATCAGAGTTGAATACCCACCGAATGTGTCGGATGACATATTTCATGATTTTTAACCCTTTAGATTGATTTTGTATGATTTGTTCTATGATGGGTTTTCATATTTTATCTTGGAGGTCTATGGTGAATTTTCCATTAATTAAGTCTTAATAAATAGATTTAATTAATAAATTATTTATTTGAGAAAATTAATAAAATATCATTGTGATTAATTAAATGTGAATTATTGAGGAAAGGAATTAAATAAAAGAAAACTAGAAATTGAAATTAATAATAATTATAAAATAATAATAAAGTAATAAATAAAATAATAATAATAATAAAAGTTATAAAAATTAAAATGAAAATTATAAAATTTAAATAGAAATTATTTAAAAAGTAAATTAGAGTTATAAGTTTTCATGGGAATTAACATGTGTCAACAACACGGGGGTTAGTGCATCAATTAAGCATAAGGTGTCTACAATTCTATGACTCATCAAAAAGGTTGGAAAAGACCCATGCTTAGTTGATGACACCTTTCAGCGGTTTCAAGAAGCATTCCAAAGGTTTCTTGAGAGCTCTTTATATTCAGGCATTCATAGAAGCTTAGAGAGAGAGCATGGAGAGCAATTGGAGCATTGGAGGACTCAAGAACTTTGAAGAAGGGAGCTTGCTCTGCGAGTTTTGTGAAGAAAAGCGAATTAGCATTAGAATTCGGGTAGATTCTTGTGATTTTTCTTATGCTATTTTCGCATCATGCATTCCTGTCTTCATCGTGTCTTCCATATGTCTTCTGAAGAATTTCATATTTTTATTGTATGCATTTTCAATTTGGGCAATTAAATTTATTTGAGAATTTTATATGCATGGATTTAAAAAAAAAGAGAAAACGGGGCTAGGGTTAATTCATAGCCAAACCCGTTAGATTATTTATTGGATAAATTTGAGATCAAAGTTTATAGGAAATTTTTGAAAATTAGAATTTCTAAATAAACTGTGTATATACATGTTTATATTTTTTAATTTGCATACACACACACACACACACACACACACACACACACACACACATATATATATATGCATATGCAATTATATATATAAATATGTATACATGATTATATGCTGTGATGTTTTTTTTTAATTCTGCAAGTATATATATATACACATATATATATATACATATATATATATATACATATATATATATATATATATATATATATATACATATATATATATATATACATATATATATATATATATACATATGTATATACATACATATGTATAGATAATATATATATTTAATTAGAAAAAAAAAAACAAATATCATTAATCGAAAACATTTTTTTGAAAAACATTGAACTTTATTTAAAAATCGAATCGCATACTCGTGAATGGAAATCGCATAAGCGATTTAAAAAAACAAAATAAAATTTTAATGCAAATTGAGGTGGGCGGGGAGGGCTGAGCCCGTACCCCCACCTCACTACGTATATGTGGCAGAGGCCGGCGGCACTGCTGCCGCAGGGTCTGCGACACTGTCACAGGCCTGCGACAACAGGCCCGCACAATACCTCCTCTGTGCAGTGATATAGATATATATGAATTGACTTCCAAGGTTGTGACGCAATTTTGTGATTTGCGATTTGCGATTTGCGAATTGCGGTTTGATTATTATATTGTTTTATAAAATGTTATTTTTTTTATATGTATAGATGTATATATATGTGTGTATATATATATATACACATAAATATACATCTATACATATAAAAAAAAAACATTTTATAAAACAAAATATAATAATCAAACCGCAAATCGCAAATCGCAAATCGCAAAATTGCGTCACAACCTTGGAAGTCAATTCATATATATCTATATCACTGCACAGAGGAGGTATCGTGCAGGCCTGTTGTCGCAGGCCTGTGACAGTGTCGCAGAGCCTGCGACAGTAGTGTCGCCGGCCTCTGCCACATATACGTAGTGAGGTGGGGGTACGGGCTCGGCCCTCCCCACCCGCCTCAATTTGCATTAAATTTCTTTAAAAAAAAAAAAAAATCGCTTATGCGATTTCCATTCGCGAGTATGCGATTCAATTTTTAAATAAAGTATATATATACATATATATACACTTTATTTAAATAAACTGTGTATATACATGTTTATATTTTTAATCTGCACACACACACACACACACACACACATATATGCAATTATATATATAAATATGTATACATGATTATATGTTGTGATGTTTTTTTTAAATTTTGCAAATATAATATTTAGTATATATATATACACAATATATATATATATATATAGGACATGTATATATATACTTGTCCTATATATATGTGACATATACAAAAAAATAACATTTTATAAAAAAAAATATAATAATCAAACCGCAAATCGCAAATCGCAAATCGCAAATCGCAAAATTGCGTCACAACCTTGGAAGTCAATTCATATATATCTATATCACTACATAGAGGAGGTACCGTGCGGGCCTATTATCACAGGCCTGTGATAGTGTCGCAGAGCCTGCGGCAGCAGTGCCGCCGGCCTCTGCCACATATACGTAGTGAGGTGGGGGTACGGGCTCGGCCTCGGCCCTCCCCGCCTGCCTCAATTTGCATTAAATTTCTTTTTAAAAAAAAAAAATCACTTATGCAATTTCCATTCGCGAGTATGCGATTCGATTTTTAAATAAAGTTCAATGTTTTTCAAAAAAATGTTTTCGATTAATGATATTCATTTAAAAAAAAAAATTAAATATATATATTATATATACATATGTATATATATATGTGCGTGTGTGTATATATATATATATTTGCAGAATTAAAAAAAACATCACAACATATAATCATGTATACATATTTATATATATAATTGCATATATATATACTTGTCCTATATACATGTTTATATTTTTTAATCTATATATATATATATATATAGATTAAAAAATATAAACATGTATATAGGACAAGTATATATATATATATATATCAAGAATAATAAAAATTTAATATTATATTATTAAATAACAAAATATTATTTATCTCAATATAATTAATTAATTAGAAATCATATAAATATTAAATAAACCATACATTATAAAAATATTATTTATAATGTATGGTTTATTTAATATTTATATGATTTCTAATTAATTAATTATATTGAGATAAATAATATTTTGTTATTTAATAATATAATATTAAATTTTTATTATTCTTGATATATATATATATATATATTTATATATATAGTTTCTAATTTTATTATATATAATAAAATTATATATAATTTTATATATAATTCATATAATTATTATATATATATAGTTTTATTATCATATTATAGTTAACATTATTCTGATAATTCAAATATATATATAGTTTTATTATAATTATCAGAATTATTCTGATAATTATATATATATAGTTTTATTATATATATATATATATATATATATATATATATATATATATATATAGTTTGATTATTTATAATTAGAAACTATATTATACCTTTTCCTTAATATTTAAGAAAAAGAAAGATCCTCATAGTTATTAATATTCATGATAGTCTTTATATAATGTACTATCTAAAAACTCTATATTACTAATATATATAATATTTTTGTAGATATTTATATTCATTTAATATAAATATATATATTAAATATATATTTATATTCATTTAATATAAATATATATATTAAATATATATTTATATTAAATGAATATAATATAATTCTAATTATATTAATATTAATATTCATAATAGTCTTTATATAATGTACTATCTAAAAACTCTATATTACTAATATATATAATATTTTTGTAGATATTTAATTATCAGAATAATTTTGATAATTATAATATATATATATATAAAACCTACCAAATTTTATAAATATATTTTTCCTTATTCTGATAATTCTGATATATATATAAATGTTATAAATGTTATAACCTTCAAATGTTATAAATTTATTATTATATATATATATATATATATATAGTTTGATTATTTATAATTAGAAACTATATTATACCTTTTCTTTAATATTTAAGAAAAAGAAAGATCCTCATAGTTATTAATATTCATAATAGTCTTTATATAATGTACTATCTAAAAACTCTATATTACTAATATATATTTAATAATATATAATATTTTTGTAGATATTTATATTCATTTAATATGTATAAAATATTATAGATTAACTATACTTTAATATTAATATACTTACATACATACATAATAATATATTTATATTATTATAATATTATTATTATAATATATATTAAATAATTAAGCAAGTATATATATATAATAAAACTATTATATATATATATATATATATATATATATATATATATATATATATATATATATATATATATATATATATATATATATATATATATATATATATATATATATATATATATATATATATATATAAAACCTACCAAATGTTATAAATATATTTTTCCAAATGTTTGTCAGGCATAATAAACGCCAGTGAGAATGAGAGAGCATTGAATATAATGGAATAAATCATATGTGTGGGGATCTTTCCTCTGCTTCTATTGTATTCTCCTATGTTGATTTACTATTATTAACAATAGAATCTATAAACCAAGTCAAACATGGGTTATTCATTCTCTCTCATCAGGTAATCATAGAAAAATTAGTTAATATATTTACTTAATCTAATAGTCTTTATATAATGTACTATCTAAAAACTCTATATTACTAATATATATTTAATAATATATATAATATTTTTGTAGATATTTATATTCATTTAATATTTATAAAATATTATAGATTAACTATACTTTAATATTAATATACTTACATACATACATAATAATATATTTATATTATTATAATATTATTATTATCATATATATTAAATGATTAAGCAAGTATATATATATATATATAATAAAACTATAATATATATATAGTTAACTATTATATATATATAACCTACCAAATGTTATAAATATATTTTTCCAAATGTTTGTCAGGCATAATAAACGCCAGTGAGAATGAGAGAGCATTGAATATAATGGAATAAATCATATGTGTGGGGATCTTTCCTCAGCTTCTATTGTATTCTCCTATGTTGATTTACTATTATTAACAATATAATCTATAAACCAAGTCAAACATGGGTTATTCATTCTCTCTCATCAGGGACTAGGCTATGAAAAACATTAATCTCAAAAGTATTTATAATATTCATAATATAATATTCTTATCCATATATTCCTTATCCATAGTCAATCTTTGGAATTACTATCTCTGTGTCTAAGTCAATATCTTTTAGAATTTCCTTTCTAGTGATCAGAAGTCTTATTATTACTAATAAGTAAATTTTCATAGTCAATCTTTGGAATTACTATCTCTATGTCTAAGTCAATATCTTTTAGAATTTCCTTTCTAGTGATTAGAAGTCTTATTATAATATATTTAATACTATTATAATATGTATTTATGATATTCATAATATATTTATAACATTTGGTAGGTTATATATATATATAATAGTTAACTATATATATTATAGTTTTATTATATATATATATATATATACTTGCTTAATTATTTAATATACATGATAATAATAATATTATAATAATATAAATATATTACTATGTATATATGTAAGTATATTAATATTAAAGTATAGTTAATCTATAATATTTTATACATATTAAATGAATATAAATATCTACAAAAATATTATATATATTATTAAATATATATTAGTAATATAGAGTTTTTAGATAGTACATTATATAAAGACTATTATGAATATTAATAACTATGAGGATCTTTCTTTTTCTTAAATATTAAGGAAAAGGTATAATATAGTTTCTAATTATAAATAAATAAATATATATATATATATATATCAGAATTATCAGAATAATTCTGATAATTATAATAAAACTATATATATATTTGAATTATCAGAATAATGTTAACTATTTTTATTAAATATTAAGGAAAAGGTATAATATAGTTTCTAATTATAAATAATAAAACTATATATATATATATATATATATATATATAATAAAACTATATATATATCAAAATTATCAGAATAATTCTGATAATTATAATAAAACTATATATATATTTGAATTATCAGAATAATGTTAGCTATATATATATAATAAAACTATATATATAAAGTATATATGTATATACTTTATATATACATGATAATAATAATATTATAATAGTATAAATATATTATTATGTATGTATGTAAGTATATTAATATTAAAGTATAGTTAATCTATAATATTTTATACATACTAAATGAATATAAATATCTACAAAAATATTATATATATTATTAAATATATATTAGTAATATAGAGTTTTTAGATAGTACATTATATAAAGACTATTATGAATAGTAATAACTATGAGGATCTTTCTTTTTTTTAAATATTAAGGAAAAGGTATAATATAGTTTCTAATTATAAATAATCAAACTATATATATATATATATCAGAATTATCAGAATAATTCTGATAATTATAATAAAACTATATATATATATATATATATATATATATATATATATATATATATATATATATATATATATATATATATATATATTTGAATTATCAGAATAATGTTAACTATTTTTCTTAAATATTAAGGAAAAGGTATAATATAGTTTCTAATTATAAATAATCAAACTATATATATATAATAAAACTATATATATATTTGAATTATCAGAATAATGTTAGCATTATAAAAGTATATATGTATATATATATATTATTATAATGTATATATATATATGTATTATATATTATAATGATATATAATATATTTGAATTATATTATATATATGTATAATAATATATTTGAATTATATATAATAAAACTATATATATATATTTGAATTATCAGAATAGTATTAACATTATATATATATATATATATATATATATTATATATATATATATATATATATTATATATATATATATTTGAATTATCAGAATAATGTTAACATTATAAAAGTATATATATATATATATATATATATATATATGAATTATATATAATAAAATTATATATATATTTGAATTATCATAATAATGTTAACATTATAAAAGTATATATGTATATATATATATATATATATATATATATATATATATATATTATTATAATGTATATATATGTATTATATATTATAATAATATATAATATATTTGAATTATATTATATATATGTATATATATATATATATAAATAAATAAATAAATATATATATATATATATATATATATATAATAAAACTATATATATATTTGAATTATTAGAATAATGTTAACATTATAAAAGTATATATGTATATATATATAATTTACTATTAATATATATAATTATATTAGTGTTTATATAATTTCGATTAATGCTTCAGAAATCATATAAATATTAAATAAACCATACATTTAAAAATATAGAAATTTATTTTTATATTTAGTTGACATAAATATCTTGATTGATATATGTATATATATATATATATATATATATATATATATATAATAAAACTATATATATATATTTGAATTATCAGAATAATGTTAACATTATAAAAGTATATATGTATATATATATTATTTACTATTAATATATATAATTATATTAGTGTTTATATAATTTCGATTAATGCTTCAGAAATCATATAAATATTAAATAAACCATACATTTAAAAATATAGAAATTTATTTTTATATTTAGTTGACATAAATATCTTGATATATATATATATATATATATATATATATATATTGCTATTAAGCTTGTCAATTATGAAGAGATATTAATAATTAATTTAATTAAACTTAGTTTTAATTAAGATTAATTATTAGAATAAATAATCGAAGTTTTGTTCATAGGAAATGTCAATCTTCAAACAAAGTTTATATAAATAAAATATTATTAGATCAATTAGAAAATTGAGTCTAATGGAGAAACTTTTTATCTATCAAACAAATACATGGGTTAGGTAAAACGTAAAATTTCTCCACTTGATATAGTTTGGGAAACGTTAACCGAGACTTTTGCATTTGAATTTGAAAACTTAGCAAAACCAAATCATGTGTTTACATTGTGTATTCTTTATGCTACTGTTTTGGGTTTTGGGTTGACTAGTGTTGACCAGTTATAAGACGTCTACCAGAGGCTTGGGAGCTATGTGATTGTGATGTCATGATGATGTTTTAATCTTGATCTTTATGAACCCAACCATGGTTATGTGATGGAATGCTCTATGTATTGGTTGTAATACTGATTGTTATAGTTGAGATTCTTATTTATGAGACTTAACCATTATTTTTGGTCATCGATCAGTTATCCTTGATTATTTTCTAGTCGCCATGATGAGGCTGAAATGTGGATTTATTCTTGATGATGTCATGTTGTGACATGTTTGACTCAACCATTTTTGGAGTCTTCGATCATTGAGTTTGAGATATATTATTGGTAATTGAGAACCATTGGATACTTTTGATTATCAGTGATGCTTTAGTTGCCAATAGAGAGCTGTTGTGGTCATGATTTTCTATGGATGTTTGCTCATGGAGATTTGATGCTTTTATTTGATGATTTTATTATAGATTATTTTTGTGATTTTGAGATTTATGATTCCATGAGCATTAGGGTAGGATATCTGCATGTAGTGTCGAGAAGTGGCTTGCAATGGGGGCCGGGGCCCTAAGAGGCTGCCAGGGTAACTCATTGTAAGTTGGATTAATAAGTGATAACATTCACACCTAATACTAATTGAATGAACCTAAAAAGATAAGTGTTTTGTTCTCGCCCATACCTTGAGCACTTGTACAGGCTAGGATGGGAGTAGTGAGACGCATGGTTGTGACCTTGCATTCCATAGTATGCCTTATCAGTATGAGAGGATACTAGTGGCCGCATGAGATCAGTATGGACCCATGGAGTTTAGCTAACTACCAGGGTAACTTGTACATGATAAATGCAATGACACTTTCCCGCTTGCATAGTAGGTTTCCTACATGTCATTGTGTGCCTCTGGGATTAGATGTCAGTTTTGTGATTGAAACCTTTGAGTTAGTATACTTTTAGGATTCCTGGATTATAGGGATTTATGCTATGTGATTTTGATAACCTGTTTGGGACTTGAGATTATCTCCTCAGCATGATGGGAGTGGACCACTTAGGTACCACGCGGTCAGGAGGTAGTGTATTTTCCACTCTTATCATTTGAGATTCATTGAGACATCATGGCTGATGCATCCTTCGTGATGGTGGATATGTATCCTTTCATTGATGATTAGCATATGTTAGATGATGTTATCTTATGCTTATATTTGCATGTTAGATTACTTTCTACATATGATCTTGTATATGTTAGGAGTGACATTACTACTATGTTAATACCAATGATCTCTTCAGTGATTTGGGATGTTACGCACAGAGGGATGGCTAGGGCCCACGATGGTCTAATGATGCTACTAACAGTTGGGAGGAACCGTGCACTTAGTTAGTTATGTTTGATCTTATGATGGATGTATATGTATTCTATGATGATGTATCATGTATATCATGTGATTGTCTTTGATGTATCATGGATTAGAATAGGATGATGTACCTTATTTCACATATGTATATTCTTTTAAGCCTTCATACCCTGTGACATGTACAGTGGATTGAGCATTTGGAAATGTAATATATGAACATTGGACTTATCATTATTATTTCATGTGGATGTTGTACTAGATGGATTCATGTATGTTAGTTAATTTAGATGTAACTCAAAGTTAAGGGATTCTTAAAGAATGAAATCGGTTATGTATGTTATGTTTACTTTTAGATGGACATTGCTATTGCTTCCGTTATTATGTACAAGATATATGTTGTATTTAATTTCATGGTATTTTAAAAAAAAAAAATTATCTTTAAAAATTAGGAAAATACAACAATTATTATTCAAAATAATTATTAAGAATTATAATCCTAAAGTACTTCCATTTCTACACATTTCATTAGTTTACTTCATTTCAAATTCTAAATAATAATACCAATCTTATGTCATTGAAGTTGAACAATTATACTTTTGTTAGCCTTTTCCTTTACAGAAGGGTGAAACAAGTTTATGCTTTTACCCCCCCCATTCTTCTAACCCACTTAATGTGCACACATAAATTCTTTCTCCTATTTACAAATTAAAACAAAAGGCTTTTGCCTCACATGAAAAGTAAACTTCTCTTCATTGGTTGACTTTCTCTTACACATGGATCATGCCAAAAGCCAACCCTCACCCTTGATCATCAATTTCTTGATATTGATCTCTCAATCGTCTGTATACCTTTAAAAGGAAGATCTCTCTCCCTCTCTAAGGATCCCAATTTTGAGCTAATATTATGTTGTAGGTTTCTTGAAGCTTTTTGGAGAACTTCTATTCTTCTCATCTAATTCTTTTCATTTCCATACTAGCTTAGATCCATTTGCAAGTGGTCTAATTTCTTTTGCAATAGCTTATATAGACCACCTAGTTTAATTAAAATGGTTGTAATATTCTCATCTTTCTTAGTTTAGTCTTTGCATGTAAGATGACATTCAAGTGTTCCAATCTATGAGATACCTTGGATAAAAGGGTTAGAGAAGTGTACAAACTTAGTGAACATTTTTGGCAACCACCATGGGGTAGAACATCCTAGTTTTGCCTCTCAATCTGCACTTTTATCTTGCATTTTCCACTTATTCTATCTTTTTTTTTTTACTGAAGTTGCATTTATCGTGCAATACTTTATTACTATGGTGCAATAATTCTCGATACTATTGTACTATACTTTTCTAGTAAAAGTATCATACACCTATAAAAAAACTCTATCGTACTAGTACACAAAGTTTTATCATGCTAATATAGGGAGAAATATTGCACACTATAGAAGTACCATAGTGCTATACTAAAAAATATCATACAATATTATGTGAGCAAAAAACTATCACCTAGCTTGGAACTTGTTGCTATTTGAGTTGCATTATCAATTTTGGATCTTTGACATTCTATTTTTCAGATTTCTTGGTTTTACTACTGTCTAACAAAGGTTTTACTATAGATTTTTTCATTATTTTGGACTAACCTTTTGTTGGACTAACATTTTTTTTTCTTGTAGGGTTTCTATAAATGCTTTAAAAATTGCCCTAAAAGAATGCATGTCAAAGCTTCAAATGCAAAAAGGCTAATAATGGTTGTATATCATCTTAAAATGGAAGCAATTCCATGATAAGAATGTTTAGCCCTTTGAGTAAGTGGTCTAGGGTCATGTCAAGTGCCTTGATCAACTCTTTGCATGGTTTTGGCTATTTCCCCCCTATTATGCTTCTCTCCCACTATTTTTAGCCTCTTTCTCACAACTTTCTTTGAGAAACTAAAGATTTTGACTTTTTGGGTCAATGATGACTTGATGGGTCAAGGTTGACCTTGACTCTAACCTAGGGTAGATTTGAACTTGAACCTAACCCCAGGTCCAAATTTCAAGTTCCAGGGGTTTCAGGATATTGGACTTCAAAAAGTTTCATTTTTTTTCTTCTAGGTCAACTATTTTAGATTTTGGAATGGTAAACTTTTAAATTGTATTTAATCTAGGTCCATTTTTAGGGGTTAAGATTAATTGGGATTCAATTCTCCAATGTTGGCCTCTCTAGAAGTTTTTTCCCTAGATCACTATATAAGGAAGCCTCCTCATCTCATTTTTGATAATATACTAGACAATCCATTATTTCCACAATCAAGCAAGTGAAATCAAGCAAGATCAAGCAAGCATCCCATCAAGTATTTTCAAGGAAGCATCCAAGCCATTGTGTCCATCCAAGTTCTATATTGAAGATCAAGGATTTAAGCATTCAATCCTTTGAAGGAATTTGGTTCAAGCATTAAAAAATCATCATTCAAAACCCAAGATCTAACCATCATGGTGGTGTGATCTTCCTTCAAGATCCTTTGTTCATCTTCAAGATCCATTCATTCTTCTCTCAAAGTGGATTCAACATATAATCATGGAGGTTTTTATTTACATTTGGTAATGTTATGTTCAAGCTTTGACATCAATATACTTGTTTACATTTCAAATACAATCACATATATATTGAATACCATAGCTTCAGTGATAGATTTTCTTCTACTACTTGCCAGCATTCTCTATTTCAATTCCATTTTTAAGGTTGATTCCAAATTAGGGTTTGAGCAAGGAAAACCCCTCATCCAAACAATAAAACCCTTTTTTTTGTAGATACAAGTGCAGGAAAATGAGTATCAATGCAGATCTAGATACCCTTTTTGCCAAACTTTTAGGATCTGTGAACATAATTTCTGTTAGAGTAGTGTATGTCAAGGTCAGAAATAAAGGGGTAAGATTGTGCCCCACTATCTTGATCAAAGTCGGCCTACTTCCAGAGAGATAAAAGTTTTTTGGGTTTTCTCTGTTGCATTTTTCTGGTCCTAAATTTGGTTGCATAATTTCCCAAGACTATACATAGGCATTATAGAACATGTATTTCCAGATTAACTCCATCATGAGGTATGTATCTTATCTTGTCTAATTTCAAGAATATCCAGATTTACATTAATTATTCAGTTTCAACTCAAAATATAAATGAATAGTGGGAATGTTAGATGCATTGTTAAAGCTCTATTTTTCACTTATTCATTTTGGTGAATTTGACAAGCTTACCCCCTCTCTTTTGTAGAATTAGATGCCCTATTGTGTTTTTAGTGTTAGATTTCCCTTCATATTATCTTATGTGTTCACCTTCACTATTCATTTTGGTGAACCCATTTATGATAAATCCTTCTTTTTGGTGTTAGATTTGCATCTTGTGTTAGACCTTGCATGTTTATAAAAATATATTTATTTTATACTCTTGCAATTATATTTCAAAAGTACCAAAGCATTGCAAATTTTCTTTAAAAATAAAAAAATATTTACATTTTTCATGCTTTGAGTGTTACTTTGTGTTCAACATGTATGATTTTTGTTTTGAATACTTTGATGAGGCTTTTATTACAAATAAGGATAGATCCCTTAATGAGGTACATGGAAGTGAGGACAAATTTTTTTCAAAGATATCTCCATTGATCCTATTCTTATTTCATCTTCCTCTACAACCTCTTCTATTGATCTTTGTTAGAGTAATTATTTGTTTGCACTTATTAATTAAATCACTTTAATTTAATTAATTAAGTTGCCTATTACTCTACTTTGCTTAAGCTATCTTGCAGGTGCATATAATTAATATTCTATTAATTATATTGTGCAACCCTATCTTTTTTAGGCTTTAGTTTCCCTTTTTGGGTTTCGTGATTCCTTTATAAGGATTCACCTCTTTGTATTTTATTCATTCACTTATTGGATTATATGAGATATTGCTCTTTGCATGTCCATAAGATGGATCTGGCTTTTCGGCCTCCTTGATTTTTTCTTGCCTTTGTTCTTTGCTTCATCCATGTGATAGGTTTATGAATGCAAGTGTTCTTGGGAGATTAGTTTTTCACCTAATCTAACATGGTATCAGAGCTAGCTTGCTGCTCGTTATTCGTGGTTTGTTGAAGCGTTTCAGAAGCTGCATTTTTTAGAGCAGTGGGAGGCCGTATGGACAACTTTTTTTAAAAAAATTTGGGGGCACTTTAGGCTCAAATGGATGCTTCCATTGGATCTGGAAGGTTGTTTGCAGTCAGAATCCATATAAAATTTGTCCATTTTGGACACCGTTGGTCTGGGAGGCAAATTTTTTTTTGTCTGACAGGGCTGTACGACCCCTTGCACGCAGTACGAGGCATCAAAAATTAAAAAAATTGCAAAAAAATCATATTGCAGCTTGTTTTTTGCTGCCACGGTTATCTAACCACTAGCGGCTCCACTGCGGTTACTGCAGCGGTCACCACTGGCGGCCCGCTTAGTGGCCACCACTAGCGGCTTCGCTGGTGGCTCCGCCAGCGGCCCGCAGTGGCTCCGCCGGTGGTTCCCGCTTCGCCCTACCCATGGCGGCCTCTGCCCTCCCACCACCTAGCCACCACTCTATCAGTGGTGTGGTGGTGGTGGAAGTTTTGTGTTTTTTTATTATTTTTTTATTAAAAAAAAAATAATTTTTTCCTGGATTCGGAGGCCCTAAAGGTTTTTTCTCCATGACTTGAGCATACGAATGTATTTTTTCGATCCAAAAAATGTGCCGAAAGGCTGGTTCCAAGACAAAGATGCTGGTATAGGAGTTTTTGGGTTTTGATGTAGTTTGTTTGCCTGTTTTGGCAGTCAAAGCTGGATGTTCTATTTTGCACTTCAGGAGGCATATCTTGAGCTTTTGATCTCCGATTTTGGACTTCTTTATATCACTAGAAAGCTCTTTTTGTGCTCTTTCCAGTGATGCTAGTTGTTCTTCTAGATTCTGTTCTAGGCACATCCTATTTAGTCTTTTTCATTTTAGCATTCTAGTGGATATTATGTTTGTTTCAGGTCTGGAGATCGATTTTGTTGCTTCAGTTGCTTCATTTTGGGCTTTACCTTCTGTTGTTTCAGCTTTATGTTTTTTTTGATCATTTTTGATATTCATTTTAAGAATCTTTATGCAACGTACTGAGATAAAGTGCCACTCTTGCATTTTGGGATCTTTTTCATCATTGTGATTCATTGTATTTGCACTATTTTATAAAGTGCCATGGGGGGGGATAGTTGTTTGTCACTTATAGGCCCTTTTTCTCTATTTTCTCATGCAGTGTCGATGACACATGCCTTTATTTGTGTTTGTACCTCACTCTCAATGTGTTTGGCTCTTGTGTTGTAGGAGATTTTTGGCCCATCTTTTCGGCTGCCTATCACCTCACCTGCCTTAAGGGGAGGTTATATTGTTGTTCTATGCTTCTTTGGTTGATGGTTCGTGCCTTTTATTTCCATGGAGGTTCTACAGATCAACATTTTGACAGAGTTTTGTGGTTCTTCATGCTTTAATGATTCTCTTCTGATCTCTTTGTTCCTTCTTCTGGAACATTCTTTGCTATCTCTTTTTGGAGTAGGGTGTTTCCCATGTGGTTTTCTCTATTTCTCCTCTTTATAGAGATTTTGTTGTGATTGGGTACCTGATCAGGCCTTGTTGCTGGGACCCAATTCTTCTTTCAAAGTTGTGCTAGGTTAGCTTCCTCCCAAGCTTCGCTTAAGGGGGGTGTTAGAGTAATTATTTGTTTGCACTTATTAATTAAATCACTTTGATTTAATTAATTAAGTTCCCTATTACTCTAGTTTAATTAAGCTATCTTGTAGGTGCATATAATTAATATTCTATTAATTATATTGTGCAACCCTAGCTTTTTTAGGCTTTAGTTTCCCTTTTCGGGTTTCGTGATTCCTTTATAAGGATTCACCTCTTTGTATTTTTTTCATTCACTTATTGGATTATATGAGATATTTCTCTTTGCATGTCCATAAGATGGATCTGGCTTTTTGGCCTCCTTGATTTTTCCTTGCCTCTGTTGTTTGCTTCATCCATGTGACAGGTTTATACATGTAGGTGTTCTTGGGAGATTAGTTTTTCACCTAATCTAACAATCTTTACCATAGGGTGTGTGCATGGTTACCTTCATGTTCCACTATTTACAATATTGATGCACCTAGAATGTTATATCCTCAAAATTCTATTCAATCCATAGAGGCCTTTAAGAAAGTCTTTTGTAATAGTAATCAAGGTGTTAATCTCCTATGTGGTATCAAACCTTTAACTCAAGAAATTCAAGATTTGGGATTCACTCCTCCTATCACCAGTGTGGAACCTTCTTCTATTCTTTTACCTAGAATTCCTACCTATACTCCTCCTATAGTGGTTACATCTCTTTAATAACTTCCTATAAGTGTTCTACTAGTGTCTTTACCTTCCTCACAACCTTCTTACCATAGTTTTCCTTATACTTATTCCAACCCTCTTCCAACCATGGTTCCAAGTGTTCCTTTGATTATGTCTTCCATGCTGACTACTTCCTACACTCTTCCTAATTGTATCCTTCCTAATCTAGTTCCTAATCCGATTCCTAATATTCATATTCCCAATTCTCCATGTATTATTCCTAGTCCTTCCCACAGTTATGATGAGGCTCAAACTATGGTTTATTATGTAGATGTGCAATAATTCTTTAACATATCCCACCCGCCCCCCCCGCTTCTTATCTAATCCATAATGATATTAAAGGGAAGAGAAAAGAAATTTTCAATTTGTGATTTTGTTTATAATTTTACTCCTCATTCTTCTCTAAAATATATATTTTCTCCTCTTGTCTCTGCACTAGGGGGTAAGGGGTATTTCTTTTAATTCTCTAAGATGCATTAAAATTTTTTTTGAGCTTAATTGGTTATCCTTTCTATATTTTATACCTATGGTTTTGTATTATGTTAATAATCATCCATAGTTTTCTTTTATTATTCAAGATATATTTTCTAATTTTTTTTTTTTGCAAAAGGTATCTCTTGTCTTCATCACTAAGGGGCAAGGTTCTTCCTTCTTTCTCTTTGTATAGGGATATGCTTTCCTTAGCTTAGTGACATTTGTTTATCTTGCAACATTTTTTCATTATAGTGAGTGATGTTTTGAATATGGATATCCCTTTCTATGAGAGCTTCTTGTCCTAGGTCATCACCTCTTCTTTATTTTGCAAATTATATTCTTTATAAACTCCTACTCTTGCTTTATGGTTAGATTTTGATTCCTTTTGTCTAAGATTCCACTTGTCTTGATTGTAGGAGGCTTGTTGATTGAATCACAAGCCCTTTTCTATTTTTCTTTGAAATATGATATTTTATCTAAAGCACTCCTCTATGATGGGGATCTTGTTCATAAGATTTATTTCTCTTTGAGGATCCTTTTTCCATAAGTGACATATCCTTTTCACAATTATCTATGTTCTTGGATGTAGGGATCAATACCCTTTGCTAAGAACATAGTGTACATTTTTCTTAACATGATATCTCCTTATGTTGTGAAGAAAGTATCCTCTTTCTCTAACTTATCATGTCTACTAGACAACCATGATAAGGAGGGGGAATATATAGGGTCTTCCTTGTACTATAATTTTTTATTTATATGCTAAATCTTTTGAAGGAAATACACATAAGTTTCTAAATCCTGAATAGACACAAATTTTTCAATTTTTAATACGTTAAATCCTTTGAAGGTAAAACACATAAGTTGCTAAATCCTGAAGAGACACACATCTTTCAAATTTTTCAATATGCTAAATTTATAGAAGGTAATGCACATAAGTTGCTAAATCCTAAAGGGACACACATTTTATATTCTATGGTGATAATAGAAGGTGGATCTTTGGGTATTCCAGAAGCCATCAGAAGACACATTACAATTGCAAGCATAGTTTGTGGGTGAACTATTAGGTTTGGCCACATATTTGGCTCTCCCTCCCTTGGTGATTCACAATAAGGTGGGAATCTTATTGGGCGAGGTAATCACTTCCTCTTTTTCTCTCTTTTTTCTTTCATTCTAGTAGGATTGGATCATGAAGCTATGTCATTTATAGTATTTATCTTGTCTTTCTTATGCAATCATTTGTACTTTTATGATAGCTTTCTAAATATGATATTAGTATAGGAAGTATTTCATAGGAAGGTTTCCTTTACTAGTTGATTTTGGCTTGTTTTAGTACTAACCCCTCTTTTGTGTCTTTTAGCTTTGCTTTTAGTTTTCTTAGTTTTCACACCCTCGTGTATGTATTTCAAGTTAGGATACTTGGCTTGGGAGCTCATGTTGTCAACTAAGTGTTATGCTATCTTGCTGTGAATCCACTGTGATCTTTCTTCGCCTTTATTGTGAGCATGTTTGATTTTCATACTCTTGCTAAAGTAGGGGCTTAATGTATCATTTTAAAATGGAAGCACTTCCATGATAAGAATGTTTATCCCTTCAAGTTAGTGGTATGAGGCCATGTCAAAAACCTTTTTAGGTCTTTGCATGGATCTAGTTGTTTCCCCCTATTCTGCTTCTCTCCACCTATTTCTAGTCTCTTTTTGACAACTTTCTCTAAGAAATTGAAGACTTTGACTTTATGGGTCAATGATGACATGATGGGTCAAGGTTGACCTCAACCCTGATCTAGGGTAGAGTAAACCTAGACCCTAACCCTAGATCCAAATTTCAAGTTCCAAAGGTTTCAAGATATTGAACTTCAGAAAGTTTCATTTTCCCACTTTCGGGTCAACTATTTTGGATTTCAGAATGGTAAAATCTTAAATTATATCTAATCTAGGTCTATTTTTAGGAGTTAATATTAATTAGGATTTAATTCTCCAATGTCGGCCTCTTTAGAAGTTTCTACCCTAGATCACTATACAAGGAAGCCCCCTCCTCTCATTTTTAATAATATATCGGACAATTCATTATTTCCACAATCAAGCTAGTGCACTCAAGCAAGATCAAGAAATAATTCCATCAAGAATTTTCAAGGAAGCATTCAAGCCATTGTCTCCATTCAAGTTCTCTATTGAAGATCAAGGATTTAAGCATTTAAGCCTTTGAAGGGCTTTGGTTCAAGCATTCAAGATTCATCATTCAAAACCCTAGATCTAACCATCATGATGGTGTGATCTTCCTTCAAGATCCTTTGTTCATCTTCAAGATCCATTCATTCTTCTCTCAAGGTGGATTCCAAGCATACAATCATGGAGGTTTTGATTTACATTTCGTAATTTTATGTTCAATATTTCATATCAATATACTTGTTTACATTTCAAATATAATTGCATATTTATTGAATATCATAGCTTTGTTGATAGATTTACTTCTACTACTTTCTAGCATTATCTATTTCAATTCCATTTTTAAGGTTGATTCCAAACTAGGGTTTGACTAAGGAAAACCCTTCATCTAAACAAGAAAACCCTTTTTCTTGTAGATACAAGTGTAGGATAGTGAGTTTCAGTATAGATCTAGATACCTTTTTCACTGAACTTTCATGATTCACGAAATTTTTTTTTGTCAGAGCAGTGAAGATCAAGGTCAAAAATAAATGGGTAAGATTATGCCCTAGGGTAAGACTGTGCCCTGCTATCTGGGTCAAATTTGACCTACTTCCAGAGAGAAAAAAGTTTTCTAGGTTTTCTATATTGCAGTCTTCTGGTCCTGAATTTGGTTGTAGAATTTCCTTAGATTGTACACAAGCATCAAAAAATACGTATTTCTAGATTAATTCCATCATGAGGTATGCATCTTATCTTATCTAATTTAAAGCATTTCCAAATTTACATTACTTATTCAATTTCAACTCAAAATATAAATGAATAATGGAAATGGTAGATGCATTTTTAAAGCTCCATTTTTCACCTATTTAGGTTGTTTGCAGTGCTACCTAAAAGAATAAAAAAAACAAACAAGTGTGCTTGTATTTCCTTTATTTTTTTCTGTGGTATTTTACTAGTTGTTCATCTTTCATAAGCACATAAACCTTGTAATTGGGATCTCTTGGTGGTAGAAAATTATGCACTCCACCCTTGTGGTGAATCAAAAATCTTGACCCACCTTTGGATTTCAAAAGTAAGTGGGATAATTGAGATTCTTGGCATGTTTTGGGTAAACAATTGGAATAGGAGACTATGCTCTTCATCCTTGTGATAAATTAAAAGTCCTGACCTCCAAAAGTGGATCAATTTTGTGTAGTTTAGAATCCTTTAGAGGGCCTACTCTTGAGCAATCAAGAGGAAAAAGTTAAGTGGGGATGAGAAAAAATGGCTATTCTGACCCACTATAAACTCAAGGCTATAAAGGACACAAAATCTTAGTATACATAATGCTTGCCTTCACTTAGTGTAAATACTTGTGTGATTGGGACCATCGAGGAAATGGTAGGCAAGAATGCTTAAGGTACTTTTGTGGCTACAAGGTCTATTACTTGCCACAAGGTAAGGTGTCTCGTATTGGGAGCTAGGGGAGTGCTATGAACAAAAGCCATGTCTAAACACCATAGTTAGAAGCTACCTTATTTTTCTACTCAACATCTTGGTGCAAGGATTGATCCTAGTGGATTTCCTAGGTCACCCCATGATTTTTAACTCACCATTTGTTTTCCCTTAGTTATGCTAATGACATCTCCATGACAAAGCCAATATCTCTTGTGGACAACAACTTTGTGTGAGGAAAAGGGGCATCAAGTGTGGGCCAAGTTGTTGAGCAATAAATTGTGACCTTATGTAGCATTCCTTGGCATGTGTTTCTGAATGTGCTAGACCCATGCAAACATTCTTGAACATTATACAATCTCACTAGCATTCGTTGAAATTTTGTTTGATATCCCAATTTCATGTCAACAAGGTTGCTTTGTCCTTTTTCCAACTATTTGAGACATGTTAAATCCCCCAACTATTTTCAAACCATACTATTTTTTGCTATAAATTGAGGTCCTATCCTGTCTACACTACATTCTTCCCTGAAACATTCAAAAAATAAACTCAAAACATAGGACTTTCAATCTCCAAACAATATTTTTCATAGTTCATTGGCCCTTTATCAAATTGTTTTTGGAGAAATATCATATGACATTTCATACCTAAAAATGTATTTCTTGTCTATTATAAGTTCTATAATATTGAGGTTATGAACTCTCCCACCCTGCTTAAAAGAAACTATTGTCTAAGATAAAAGTATCACCCAACTGTTGTGAAGTATATTGTATTATACATTGTGTAGACCAAATATTGCTCAGTCTTTGCTACTTCCAAAATATAGTCAAAATTGCATCTTAGCTTATTTAAGGGTGTCATCACTTCATCATACCTATATTTTCTCTAAATTCTTCATGTTAGTTAGTGTTCTAAGTTGAAAAGATGGGTCTAGTTCATTAGATGTAAGCTCAAAATGTCATAAATGGTCACTTGTCAAAATATAGTTACCTCTCTATGCTAGATACTTTCTATCGAGCATGTTTCTCATCTTCTTGGCTCTAGTCATTAGTGCTATAAATTCTTTAGCACTCTTGACAAGCCACTTACTTATTTCTATCTTTGACAAGTGATCATTCTTGACCTTACAAGCTTCAAATATGAAACACTCTACATCATCTTATTAGACAAAGATATACCCTTACATGTTGATTGTGGCTAGGTTCAAAGTCAATAAAGAGAGTCATCCTTATTTCACCTTTGAACAACTAGAAACTTCAACTAGGTGTCCTTTTGGACAACCTTGTGTGGAGGAACCCATCTTTGATAAGCTGCAAGTGGCTAATACTTGGCATAACTCTCTCTATAGCTTTGAGAACCCATTTGATACACCCTTTGATATACCTAGGGCTGAAGACAAAATGTCACTCACCATGCATCTTGAGAAGAGGAAACACCACTTAGAAGAAAAAGTACATCTAGAAAAAGATAAATTGCTAGAGGCCAAGCATAGGGATACTAGTGAAAGATCTTATCATCAAGCTAAGGTTGATGCTCATGCCCATTCTCATAATACTGAAAATAGACATGGCTACTATAGAAATTATTTTTATAACATCCTTCTTGGTGGCAATGATGAAAAAAATACACCCCCTAGAACTCCTATAATAAATGACAGAGGGTGTCCATCACCACCTTGAAACTCATAGTCACATCATGATAGTTAGAACAATGATGAGATCACCAGTGAAGATCTTATGAGATTTTAGCAAGAATAAGTTGTCCAAAGGCTAATGCTAAAATCATTGGAACAAAATGGGGACCAATATTTTCAATACATGAAAACTAAGGGATGGAAACTCTGTTATGACTTTGATGTGGAAAGAATCATCCAAAAATGAGAATGTACTAAAGCTAAGAAATGTGAGAACTCAAAAATCAACTTGCACAATTACAAGTTTCCAAGGAGAAACCTAAGACCTCTTTTGTTAGATCAATATGTGCTCTTCCTTATGGTAGGAGTCTTTACATGGTCCCATTTCCTACAGATAGACGTTCCTAAATATGATAAATATGATGCAAATGGAAATCCCCATGATCATGTAAGGAACTTCTATGCTCTTAGTATGGAGTCTATACATGAAGACACTTACCTTATAAGGTCGTTTCCTAGGAGTTTGAGGAGCCAAGCCATGGAATGGTTCACAAAATTATCACCTCCTCTTAAGAAATTTGACGAACTTGCACATCACTTCATCTAACAATATTCTTATAATACTCAACATCCTATTACTATGCTAGACTTGTGCAACATTAAACAGAAACAACATGAACCCTTTGCTACATACCTCCAATGATGGAGATCTTTACACTCTAGGTACCTTGGTAGATTCTTGAGATCGAGAAGATTTTCATTTTTGTCGATAAACTTGTACTTGAACTCTTCTACGATCTTAGGAAACAACTATTCACATCCTTTAATGCTATGGTTGAAGGCACATACTGTATTGAGGATGTTGCTATCGGGAAAGGAGACATTGTGTTGAACAAGGAAAAAAATGGCAATGGGAATGACAAAGATAAAATTATATCTTAGAAAAAAAATAAGTACATCGTTAATGATGGAGTAGTGGATGCTCCTTAGACCAAGGAAACAACCTTTAATCTTTCCAACTCTATCTATGCTACAAAGCAATGAGATAATTAAAAGTATCAAGCATTTAATAAGACCAAAAAATATTCTAAGACAAAGTGTGTTTACACACCTATGGTAGAATCTTATGAATTGATCCTAAACACCTTTCTTGCAAACAAGCTTGGCACACTTCCAGACAACTCCCAACCATCCTGTCAAACCTCCTTGTTGTAGGGAGGATCATTTTTTAAATTATCATAGAAGAAAAGGGTATAACATTGAAAATTTCTCTAAACTCAAAGATGTTATTCAATACCTCATTGATGGAGGCAAATTCATAATAGGTGACTTAGTAAAGAATTATGATCACAAAGCCTTCAATGAACTGTTACCCAAATATGAAAATGGGAATAATCCAAGGCTAACAAGAAGAACCACGATGAAAGATAAACTATACCTACACTGACGTGGAAAATGCCACAAACATGCATGGACATGTTGAACATATTTTCATGATGGGCCCTAATTTTGATAAGGAACCCAACTATGACACTAGTGATGAAACACCTAAGGTAGTCCTAAAAACACACAATGTTGAAAAAAATCATAGGGACACTAGGCCTAAGCTAGTTCTTAGAGTGGCATAACCTTCCTCCTTGCATGGTGAGACACTTAATGTTATCATTAGGGGGAAATATAAAGTTGTCTTTCAAGTTTCAAATGATCTTAAGAATTCCTCATCATCCAAACCAATAGCTACCCAAGCTCTATCCAACTATGATCTTGTTAGTCAATTGTGAAAAACCCCTATGCAACAATCTATTTTTGAATTTCTAGAACTATCCCCCTTACATAAGGAAATTCTCAAAAAAGCCTTATGCACAACCAATGTCACTAGGGATATCGATGCTAAGCATTTCCAAGATATGGTGAACCTTATCTCCTCACTACACTACCATACATTATTTGAAGAAGATGAAAAGTCACTTAGTCATCCCATAACCTAGCTCTTGACATCGAGGTCCAAGTCTTCCATACTCGTGTTTGTTGAGTCTTGATAGACAATGGTGCTGGGCTAAACATCATCTCCTTTAATGTTATTCAAAAGCTCGGCATGTCTAAATTTTTTTTATCAATCCTAGGTGGAAAATCACCATCAAATCCTATGATGAGGTTGAATGACCTTCTAAAGATCTTATTGTGTTACCAATATGTTTGGGTTCTATTGAAAATTATGTGGTCTTTCAAGTCCTAAACATCCCACTAGCATATAATATGTTGATAGGAAGACCCTGGATCCATGACATGAAAGCAGTGTCGTCAACATACCATCAATGCATCAAGTTCCCTTTCAATGATACTAAGATAGTTATTCTAGGGGACAATTCAATGTCTATCAATATGTTGTCTACTACTAAAGCATTAGTCCTCCACAATCTCTCTTCTCATGAGCTCAAATTGTCTTGCAAAGAATGTGAACAAATATTTAAAATGATGAGCCTTCATATGGACGAATACACTCTAGACTCTATCACTACTTTTCCAGTTCTCCTAAATCTTATAGGAAACCATTTTAAAAAATGAAGCCCTCAACTTTTTCTATGACTATTTTTGGGACCTTTTTTAAGTCCTCCATACCATTAGAAGTGGAAAAACAAGACCAAGCTATAAGATATTAGATTTATAGAGAAGATTAAGATATGGAGGACGTTATGGCCATTACTCCCATTTCCCCTAAGCACTATGTCAAAGGCTATAATTTTTTGAAAAACATGTTATATCATGGCCAAGGATCCTTAATTGGTGATAAGAAAGGTCTTGTAGAACCCTTAAGTCATATTAAGGGATGTAAAAATAAAGATACTTCTAGAATAGGCTTTGGCCTCGAAGATGACTTACCAAAGTTTGATAGAAGATCTCCTATGACTAGTGACTCAAAGGAGGACGATCCACCCTTTTTTACTACCATTCTACAAGAAGAGGATTTCATGCTTCCTAATTCTCTCATTTGGTGAGAATAATCAATGGTCACCCAAAATGATGTTGAGGCTTATACCTCTAGACAACATGAATTTGATGAATCTAACCACAAAGATCCTCACAAAGGAAGGATAGGAGAAAACATTGCTCACTTGATAACCCAAATCTAGAGTATAGATTGTGGTGAATATGAATGGGAATCTCTCTTAGATGTATCTTGTGAGTTAGGAGTGAATGTCATCTATTCCTATACTTCCCAACCAAAAATAGTCAAAGAGTATAATATAGGGTCTGATGAATTTGGTTCACAATCTACTCTAGTGAATCACATGGGTCCCTCTAGGTCTATTTCTGATTTGGATTCCTTTGGAAATTTCCCTATGGTATCAACCTCTCATGTCACTAGTGATGACTCCTTCCACATCAAAAACATTGAAGACTTCGCTTCTCTCTCATTACTCCACCTTGATCTCATAGATTGGTCTACTCAACACCAAAAACTAACACTATCATCTTTTCAAAATGACTATGAGATCGCCTACGCCTCAATGCTATTGAAACTATGATATCTTCCACCAAAGAACATAAGTGTAACATGATGGAAATAGATATAAAGTAACTTAGTCAAAAAATCAAAGGAAAAAAAAGTGTTTAGATGGAAAAAACCACTTTGTGGCAGTGTCTGAACCCCAAAAAAGTAAAAACAAAGATGCATCTCAGGGTGAAAACCTCTTTGAGGCACTTGAGGATGAGGTACTTGGTAGTTTTCCAAGCTATTAAGATTTTAAAAAAGAATTCCCTAAGGATGACTTTTCACTTCCTAACATAGACATGATAGTGGATATGATGACAGGTTATAAAATGCATTCTTTAATGGTTGGTTTCTCTAGATATAGTCAAATCAAAATTTCCCTTGGGGATCAAGAGAAAAAAAACTTTACATGTGCCTGGGGTACTTTTTGTTAGTACATCATGCCTTCAGGTTAAAGAATGCAGGAGCCACTTACCAATGAGACATGACTAGTATCTTACATGATATGATGCATAAGAATATGGAAGGATATGTTGATGAAACCTTGGCTAAATCCAAGAAAAGAGATACACACCTTGATTACCTAAGTTTGACATTGGACCGCATTGAATAATTTTAGCTTAGGTTAAATCCCAAAAAGTGTTCCTTTGGTGTCACATTAGGAAAACTCCTAGGCTATATCATATCTACGAAAGGTATAGAAGTCAATCCAAAAAAGGTGCAAGCCATTATGGAAATTCCTCCTTCTAAGAATATCAATCAATTTAGAAGTCTTCAGGGACATCTTCAATCTATTAGGAGGTTTATATCTTAGTTTTTTGATAGAGCTAAATCCTTCAATAAGAACTTGCACAAAGGCTCTGCATGTATTCAGAACAAGGAATGTCAAAAAAGCTTAGATCAAATCAAAGGATAGTTAGTTAAACCTCCAATATTGGTATCACCTATACCAAAAAAACCTTTGATACTATACGTATCAGCTGCAAATTCTTCCTTAGGATCACTATTAGCACAAAGTGAAAAAAATAAAAAGGAAGGAGCTATATACTACATTAGTCACACTTTGGTGGCTTATGAAATAAATTACAACAACATTGAAAGGGCTTTCCTTGCAGCAGTGTTTTCCACACAAAAACTTAGGCACTACATGTTGGCTCATACAGTGCATCTTATTGTAAAAATTGATCCCCTCAAATTTCCAGTAAGTAAAGCTGCACTTACTGGACATCCTACTAAATAGATGATGATTCTCTCAAAATTTGACATTCAGTGCATCAAACACAACTATTAAGGGACAAGCCATAGCTAATTAACTTACTAATTTTCCATTACAAGATACTGCTCCTATGCAAATTGAATTTGCTAATGGTTTTATCATGTATGTTAGTAAAAGGACATGGAAGATGTTCTTCGATGACTCTCACACACAAAATGGGGCTAGTACAGGCATTCTATTTGTCACACCTCACGATTATACAATCTTGAAGTCTTAAAAACTATTATTCCCATGCACTAACAATATAGAAGAGTATGAGGCTTTAACAAACAAGATTAAAATTGCTTTAGAATGGAGGACCATAGACCTACACATCTATAGAGACTCTCAACTTGTTATTAACTGACTTAATAATGATTATCAAACCAAAGATGACAAGCTTGTACCTTAAAAAATATTAAATGATGTTGTACAAAACTATTTCACATTTGTGATATTTCACCAAATTTCTAGGGCAGAAAATAAGCCTGCAGATGGTATGGCCACCCTAGCATCTATTGTTCAATTGCAAGACAATGAATAACACTGACTTCCTAGTGGAAGAGTTACATCATCCCTCATATGATTCCCCCTGATAATCTTGTTATATGTACCTTTTTTGGTCATGAATCCTTTTGCTACTCCACTATTTTCTCCTACCTCCATGATTAAGTAATCCCTAGAAATCTATCATGAAACCAAAAACACCAACTCCTTCACAATGCATCACACTATACCCTTGTCTCTGGTGATTTGTATAGGAAGGGTCTAGATGAAACACTTCTTAGGTGTCTAGAGAAAGAAGAGTCTAGACAGGCATTGGCCAAGGTCCACAATGATATTTTTGGAGAACACTCTAATGGCCTTGCACTTTCTCAAAAACTATTTAGGGTAGGTTACTATTGGCCAACTATGCAAGTTGACGTTGTTAGATATGCTAAATCTTCGTAGAAGTGTTAGCTATATGTTAACATGATTCATACTCTTGGATGCAAGCTCATGCCTTCTATCACATATTAGCCTTTTCATTAATGGGCATTTGATCTAGTGGGAAAAATTCATCCAAGCTCATCTAGTGGCCACAAGTTCATCATTACCATTATTGAATACTTCACAAAATGGGTTGAAGTTGTACCCTTATCTGATGCTAGGGGCAAGCATGTTTCCTTATTCATACTCAACCAAATTATTTGTCAATATGGTATCCCATCCTCCATCATCTCTAATAACGGAGGAAAGTTCAAAAATAAGGAGTACTTAGAGAAGCTCTATAAGAAATTCAAGATAAAATAACATTGGTCCTCTATATACTATCCTTAAGGGAATGACCAAGTTGAGGCCTATAACAATACATTGCTTAAGATCCTACATAGAATGGTCCACAAATCAGGTAGACATTAGCACTTGTAGATCAATCTAACACTTTGGGCTTATAGGACCACTATACGTACTCCTATAGGGGCTACACCTTTTTTGCTAGTCTATGTTTCTTAGGCTATCTTACCTCTATAAGTTGAGATTCCCTCTTTGTGAGTCTCCCTACATGGGTTGATAATTGATGAAGACCATAGGGTTATGAGAATACATGAGCTAGAAACCCTTAATGAGCATCGAAAGGCCACTTTTGACCACATGAGGGCTTATAAGAAATGTATGTCTACTAGCTAAAACAAAAAGGTCCATCCTCATGAGCTCCAAGTGGGTGAACTTTCTCCTTGAGAGAACCCTAAGAATCAAAAAAATAGGGAACAAAAGGGGAAATTTGAGCTTAACTGGTTGGGTCCTTACATCATGACAACAACATTTGGATTTGGTGCCTAACAACTCTCTACTCCTAAAGGGGAACAAGTTGTTGAGCCTATCAACATTCTACATCTCAAGAAATTCTATGCTTAAGGCTCACAATTTAGCTATATGTATATATCTTATGATCTTGAAAAAATGCTAAAAAATAGAGAATGTCCTAAAAAAAAATCATCTTAGTGAAAACCTAGCAATAGGCACTTTGATGTATCAAAAAATAAAAATAAAAAATCCATTTTTTTTGAAAAAAGTCCTGAAAAAATCTCTCAAGTGGTGAAAACCTCAAAATAGGTGCTCCTTAATACCCTCACACCTATGTCTACCCATCTTTATCTTTCATTTCATAACTACATTTCCTATCTTGGAATTTTCCTTTATCCTCTTCTTGGGGGAACAACTTCTTAGCTTGTTAGAGTCTTCTTGTGTATTAGGGTTTCTTTGGCAACTTATGCAAAATGGTGTTATTCAACACTACTCCTCCTTGACATTGAGTGTTTCTCAACATTTTTTAGAAAAATTACCTACAATCTAGGATACTATGATATTTCTCACTATTAGATCCAAGCCTTGAAGAAATGGCCATGTGACATACACACACATGCTTAAAAAATAAACATCTTGAGCTATGATGAACTTTTGTGTGCTATCTATGATGATTTCTTTGCTAAGTGTTCCCTCCCTAATAGTCTTTCAAGGATGTCCTAGACTAGAAGAATGGGGCACAGGGCATGTTTTACTTTCTTTCTTCTTGTGGATAAACTCTATTAGTCTAAGGTGTTGAGAGAATTCATGCTTGTCCTACTTGACACTTTGGACCTACATTGTATAATCCTTGTTTGTTTTCACAAGACCACACTCGAGGGTTATCCTAGTGCTTATGCCTTAATACATGTCTCATCTTGATATACTAAACTTAGGGAATCTAGCTGTATTAGTCATCATGACTTACATGTCTTTGATGCTTAGGTTGTATTCCCATATTTCTATCTGACATAGATCATATTCATATCCTCATAGTTATACTAGTGATGATTGTACGATCTTTCAGTGTCACTAATAATTTTGAATAATGAAATTAGAGTCTAAAATGTTTTGTGTCCCTTGCAAGTAAACCATTTTGCATACTAGTTTACATCATAGGTACATTCTAGCTTAGTCTTGCATTATTCATATGGAGAGAACTCTCTCTTCATCTTTCACATAAATGTTAGCTAACTACATTCAACCCTTCTTAAAATATTTCTATCAATCTTATCTTTGATTCCTTGTCAATCATATCCAATTTCTCACTTCTTATATACTTTTTATCACAATGGGTTAATCTACTCATCACATCTAATCTATCCAAGTATCACATTTTCAAAACATGAGTCTACATCACAAACATGGGAGCTAAAACTATCCATGAGCATATAAATATGAACATAAGACTAAGCATGCATGAGCAAAAGCTAAAAAATAATAGGGAAACATAAATAGAAGTGCTTAAACATCCAAATCAAACATCCATCAGATGAGCATAAAAATGAGACAAATACACAAGGAAGATCAATCGAATCTAGTATCTCATATATAAACAACGATCTATTAAATATAATATGGGATCCAAAATCTAGATAACTATCTCAAAACACATATGATACAAAAAAGTATCACAAGGATATCTATCCACCCCTAGACCTAGGACTAAATCCCACCCTCTTGGGATGGTGGTGGTCATGGTGGTGGAGCTTGTCTCCTATCCGTCGGCTATATCACACCCTCTGATCTACCTGCTCTTTGAATAGTCTAGGAGCCCTTGTTTAGGTGGTATCACACAATTTTACACAACATAGTAGTAGGCCACCCATGTACCATGGTACTTTGACTCCCACCTCAAAACATATCATTCCATGTGGAGCTCCTCACTACATGCCCGCTCATCTATGAGCTTATGATCCCACACAACTATGGTGATCGGTGCTACTTGTAGTACTGCCTGTAGGGCCCAAATCTAAGTGTCTTGACCATCCTCTCCACCCCCTCCTACCTGATTCTCTTTCTATGGGTCCACCCTTTTGTGTCTCTATGGATGCTCCTTATCCTCCTCATCTTCACTATCCTCCTCTCTAGTGGCTTGAGCTCACATCCATCTCCCCCCAAAAAATTGGGAACTTCTCCTCATCTCCATCTGTTTCCTACCTTTGCCTCTATCTCCATCACCATCTCTACCATCTACTCCCTATCTTGCTACCATAGATGGTGCATCTAGTCTATTGAAATGTGGGAAGGGATCCTCTACACCTCGTAAAGGTATGCTATATCTACCCCTACATCTGCTAAGTGTGGGTGGTAATTCCAAGGCTCTTGCATCAGTGTTGTTGTATCTCTTAGGGTTGTTTAGTAGTCCAACATCGATAACCACCCCATGTCCTCCTCTCTATGAACGAGCGTTTATGTGGTGTTCTCTATAAAAGTCACTTGTCTCTTCCCAAACTATATCCAAAATCAATTGATAAAGAACCTCTCCGCAATCTCAAAATGTCTCTTGACCAATGACCTAGTGCAGTGCACATACTCTAACTCCCACATGCCTAACCATCTAGCAGACAGAGGGTTGAAACCTATGTATCAGTAGATGAATGGGTGGCTACACTCCCGTAGCTTCACCCTTGGCCATATAATTTCTATGTACTCCTAGGTCCATATCTATGCTAACAATGTACCACATGCCCAAGTCCAACCATCTTGATTTCCAATCTTATGTAACTAATGATACATGATTGCTAGGATGGCAGGTCCTCATGCCATCCATCTTGGTTGACTTATCAAATAAGAAACTAGTTGAGCCCATCCTAGAAGGAAACCCTTTTGGCCCCTTAAGTAACCACAACCTTGACAACCCATGAGAAAATAAGATAGGCTAAGGGATGTTGATCCCCATACTCATTTATCAGCTTATTCTAGCTGAAGTATCAGTCTAGGATGGTCACACCCTAAAATATCCATTGGATTACAAACCTCCCCTCTATTAGGGTTTGATTGTAATAAACCCATGATATGCAAAAGTCATGTCAACACACCTCATATAAAAATTAGAAAGTTAAAATGGATAAACATCAAAACATAATGATCATACTCACAGGGTCTCCATGGCATGGCATGTGAAGGATGTGATATATACATCCTCCAGAATAATGGTAGCCTCACCAGTGGGCAAGTGAAAGGTGTTATGCTCACTATACCACCACTCGGCTAATGCGGTCAACAATATATGGTTCACCTATATATGGGACATGTGTACCAACCATCTAAATCCCATGCTATCTTTAGCGGCCTTCTCATCTCTCTTTAGATGACAAAGGGCATGCAATGCCACCACCTTGGGGGCTCTGATCAATAGTTTTGGGAAGTCAGTATACATAATCAAGTAAAAAAAAAATTCAAAATTTTAGTAGAAGACATAAAATGTATCCAGTGAAAACATAAACAACTAAGTATTATAGAAAATAATGATTACACATGCAAAATCTACCCCTAAACATGTAAAAATGTTCAACATATAACCATGTGATATTTTTAATAATATGTAGGCAATACAATTTTTTGATTAAGTATCTTGCAATATTTTTTACAATATTTGTGTGATACTTTTCTTTCATGTGATAGTTTGCACCAGGTAGTGTGATATTTGGGTAGGCTTGATATGATAAAACCTTACAATGCGAGCGATACAATTTGGGTAGCAAAAGTTTAGAGCATTTGTGTGACACTTTTAAAGTATTGCATGATATTTATTTCAAAACTCATAAAAACACATTAAAAATGTGTGAAAATGCATTAAATGACTCAAAAAATGTGAAAATTTTGTTGACTCACAGGGCCTCATGGTTGAGTGGTTGGTTGTGCAACTAGTTAAACTCAAAATGATGCTTATAGGTTGGAATACCTGCTAGAGCCATAGATCTTTCTCAAAGTCACTCAAAAGCTATCAAGAATCATAAAAGAAAAATAAATTGAAAGTGATCCTTGGACCCCTTATATAGTCCTTCAACCTCATTTTGACCCATTTTTAAAACTCCTTAGATTTCTACGAAAATTGCACCCTTAGCTAATTTTGACATCTTGGATTTGTTTTGGGGATTGAAATCAAAATTTGAGCTCATCTTGATATTAAAAATCACATTTTAAAAATTCCATCATTTTCTATGCAGTTCGCTGATCTTTTGAGGTCTAATCTTCAAATCTTCATTGGGGCATCTCTATTTCTTCATGTATTCATCATTTCTACACTTCAATTCACACCTTTCTCCTCTAAATCATCTTTTTACTTATTTGACCTTATTTTCATACCAAATCCTTTTTGGTCAACTCTAGTCAAACTAGAGCATTCTATCATTTCCTTATGGTCACTCTTGGGTTCTAATCACATATTTGTCATCATGGACCTTTCTATATCTTGATTTAATCATATATTTCCCATTTTTGTATTCTCTTTACCTCATTTTGATTTTGATTGTGAAGGGCCAAAAATATTCTATCATTGCTTGCTTGCTACAACTATCTATTTCTTAGGAGCATATGCTTGATCTTTTCATTTTCTCTTAATCTATCTACTTTACTTGATATTAGTACTCTTCTTGAGCTTTGATGTTGTCTATTTCTCCTAGTGTTCATTACTATCACTATCAAGCTTTGCATTTAGGACTTGCTAGCTCCTATTGTATTTTATTCCTCAGAATCAAATCTCTCTATCTATTGCTACCTACTCGACTTCTATGTTCTTTGATGTAATGTGTTCCTAGATTGATCACACATTAGTCAAAGAGGGGAAAATGTAATCACCTAAAAATTTTCATCTAGACTATTAGCCCCCTTCTCAACATTTTGGCTAAATTAATTAATTATTTCCCTAGACTAAATTGCTAAAAATCAATTTATTTGATTTTAACCTATAATTTGACTATAATATCTTAAGTCCATATTTGATTGAAAGAACATGATCTCCTTTTAATTAAATAAAAGACCCCATTCTTCTAACCCACTCAATGTGCACACATAAAGTCTTTTTCCTATTTACAAATTAAATGAAAAGGCTTTTGTCTCGCATGAAAAATCAACTCCTTTTCATTGGTTTCAACTTTCTCTTACATATGGATCATGCCAAAAGTCAACACTCACCCTTGATCATCCATTTCTTGATTATGATCTCTGTAAGAATTTTCCTTAGGGAAAAATCACCCAAGACCAAGAAGCACAATAACTAGCACAAAATAGACCAATAGAGTATGATCAGATAACAATATGATATTCAATTGATTGTATAGTACACTAGAGGTGCCTATATATAAAGGCCTCTAAGATGCATCTAGAATGTCTAGGAGTTAGCAATATGATAAACGTCACAGCTAAGCACATGTCCACCAAGAGTGGATTATCCTCCATTAAGCACAGGAGTTAGTGTGATGATGAGAGGATAAGCCTACAAAGGTGTGTCACATAAAATTAATTTGTAGACACCATGTGTTTAATTAGAGTGCAAACAACTATGTTGTCAACATGATCACTCATATGAGTATGCAAACTCCTAGGTGTCTAACCTAATAAATAATAAAATGATGCATTTATCCTACGTAAAGTTAAGTAAAGTGTAAATAATAATTATTTACACTAACATCCCCACTTAAGTGCAACTTAGGGGAATGCACTTAAGCTCACAAAAACTATGATGAAATGCATAGTGGGTCTTAGATACTAGGCCATGTTAGGTACCCAAGTACAAATGTAATGCTGAAATGCAATGCAATCTCTCCACAAATGGAGAAAGAGGGAAAACCTCATTGGAAAAACCCTCTCCCAAAAAGAGAGATAAGTACAATAAGGAAGATGCATGTATGGATGGAGTAATAAAGACCCCCCCATTATGACATACATAATGCATATACAATAGAGAATCCCTCCATGAAATCCCCCCCTTAGTGAAGGATCTCCTGATGATGAGTGCTTGAAGATAAAAGAAAATCCAATGGTAACAAACAACATTTCTCCCTTTAAGAAGAAGAAACACCAAGTATAGGTGCAAATATGCTTCCCACTATGGATAGGAAGATGTAAGAGGGATCATATGCAGTATGTTGTGGATGCTTCCTCTAAAGTCTACTCATATGTCGACAAGTCCTTGATAAATAAAGATCCCATGAACCAATCTAGTGAATGCCCAAAATAAGATGGCAAACAAGGTAATATGTCCATGTAGGAAACTGAATCAAACTCCAAAGATGATGAAGCATATTGATAGGAAGATAGAGGAAGAGAATAAATGTCACCTCCCCTTAATAATGTAGGCACACCTATGAAGGAAACTCCTTGATGACTGAAGAAGCTACACCATGAAAGTTGAACGATGGTCCTCCTTATAGGAAGAAATGGTGTCATAGGTGTAGAAGAGAATACTCCCCAACTAGTAGGAAGAATCCTTAGAAGATATGATGTCTAAGGAAACTGTAATATAATCTCCAAAGACTAATATTCCTCCTTATAAGTGAAAGAATCCTTCTCCAACTAATGTAAAGAAGCCACAATCATATCAGAAGGATCAAGTGGTTGAGGGTTAGAGTGTGCCCTCACAACAATTGAAGAAGTCTCCTCAACAAAGAGAAGGTCGATGTCATCAATGATGTATCCCACATCTTCAATGTGAGACTCCACAAACAAAGTACAATGTCTGGAAGGAAGTCATCCTATGAAGTTGAAGTAGGAAGACATAGTATTTCCTACTGTACTGAATCAAGAGCATCCGTGGCTAGAACTAGATTAGTAGAATCAATAGGAGTATTAGAATTTGTGATCTCATCTAGATTTGAAGGTACCATAACTAAAGTGACTAAAGATAGAATGTCTTTCGGGAAGGGAGGAATATTTGGATCTCCATATGCTTTCCAAAGACCTATCTAGATATCATAAGGATCATTGAACTTGCTAATAACCTTAAAGCAAGAATGAGTGAAACTGAAATTGATGACATCCAAAATTATTTTAATAGGTGGCTTAGTAATGGAAGAGTGTAGTTCATTCGAACATATATAAGGAAATACTTCCTTATGCTCTCTTGTTAGATGATCAATTATCAAGGCACTCCATTTCTGATAGTTCCTCTTTGTCAATCTTGGTCTAACACCACACCAACATGTGAAACAAAACTCCATGAGATCAATAAATGTATGTGCTGGTGTTTTTCAACTACTAAGAAACAAAAGAATAATACCAAGAAAATAATACTCACACATCTAGGAACTAGCTACTTCCCATTAACAATTATGTATGTATATTACTTGGATCCAACTTCGACAAAACTGAGACTAGTTTTCTACTCTCTAGGCTCTACAAAACCAAGGTGGGTATACCTAGGGGATGATTCAAATGAATGTTGTGGTATGAGAATCCTTTTAGTTTCATTCTAATTCTCATCTCCTATCTCTTGACATGCACATATTTTATCCATTCCTTCACATTTACAAATGATATACATCCCTTATTAGCAGATTTGGGTCATGATTCTCCTTAAAAATATTTCTAAAAATAGTAGCTATCTAAGACTCAAAGATTAGATGTAAATGAGTTCTAACCCTCTTTGAAATTCTTCAAAAGGTAAAATAAATTTGATTTTGATTTTTGAATTGGTGCTTATTTATGATCTCTCTATCTACAGACTAGATTAACTGGACCAACCCTTTATCCATTGGGATTTAGAATCTACTTCAATTTATAGATCTAATTGATTGCATTACAACCAATACTATCAGCAATTCTTACTAGAATTCATTCTTATAGACATCCTTGCTATTACCTTAGCAACCCTATCAAATTCGCTAGAGCATTTATTTAACTCATCAAATCAACAACAATAATAAATTGACATACAATCTAAATGAATTGCATTCAATTGGACAAGCTTTTCTCACACAACATCAAAATGACCAAGTAATAACAATGGAGACAAAATTCAGCAAGAATAGATATGGGGACAATTCCACTTTGTATTAATCTTCTTTGAAAATTCTATACAATTGTAATAAGACTTACAATGACTCTAAATAAAATATTAGACCTCTACAATATCAATATATTCCCAAGTATTTGTAGAAGAAATACATCATAATTTTTGCACTAATAACTGGACCAAGCCATATTCAATATAGACCAAAATTGAGAATAAAATCGAACCTTTCTCTAGCCTTGGAATCTCACTTATATAGTGTGAGATTCAACAAGCTTCAGGCATAGAGAATTAATAGCTGTCCTTTTGACACAAGATATTTACATTTTGAAAACAATCGCAAAGGACAAAAATTTGTGTAACAAAAAAGTTTTTACATCATAATATTCCTTTTAGGTGGGCTACTTTCTGTTATACATCAAAACTATGAAATCAATGATTTGTACTCATCTTATTCTAATTCTTCGAAGTACGTGGCTATTAGGCTTGAGAGTGATGTGTCTTGTTCTATTACCTGCAAGCTCACCTCAACTCAGGGGCTCTCATTGTCTTCATCATGGACTGTTAAATTAATAGTTACCTCTGCATCTTCTTCTACCCCATCATTTTTTGCCATCTATTCTACAGACATAAATTGCTCTTTCTACTTGTTGAAAGCAGTGTCATCAAGCCAATCAAAGTTTAGAATTTCCCTTTGCTCTTTTATTACAAAATTTCCAACTGCTTCTATTTCAACGAGGTCCTTTGTTATAGCATTGTAGAATAATTGCACTTTGACCAGCTCTTTATTGGTCATTTCACATATTATATGCCCCTTTTCATTTACAACATTGTTTATTCTTTGGCACAATATCTCATCTAATTCCTTTTTCCATTCTTCCTTTCCTTTTATTCTATCAAATTTTTAAAGAGCACTAGGAAAAAGGTCGAACTTCTCAGTTTTATACTTGGAGAGGAAAATTGTTATTCTTTTCTAAATAGAAACCATTTATTATCAAAATCCTCCAACTTATTAAGTAGATCAAAAAACTTTTCTATTTGGTGACATGGCAATTGGATGATAGATATGCACATAGAGGTAATATCATTATTTCTTTCACTCCACTTCTATACAATGCGTATCAATTTATCTTCATCTCCTTTTATTTCATCCCAAATAACTACAATTCTCGCTAACTAATCATAAAATGTTGACCACTAAATTCTATCTATCAAATACATAACAACTTTCCTTAGTTTATCTTCATATTGATTATTGAGTTCTATATGCATTTCCCGCAATTTGTCCATTCCTTCTTCATGTTTTTCTGCAGTATAGAACTCAGGCCTCTGTGGGGTGTTTGGTATTTTAACAATAGGGGTTGACTTAAATGGTTCAACTAATAGTCGGGGATACACAATTCTTGGCCTACTGAATTCTCCCATCTTTCTCTTCCCAAGCTGCATATCCATTTGGGATATTTGATTTTCCAGTAATTGTACGTATTTGCCCCTTTCCTCATATGCCTTCAATACTTCTTCAAATTTGGCATTGAGTTCTAAGAACCTATCTTTTCCAAACACTATAACCCCAAACTCTATTATTTCTTTAGCCATGTTAGTGATTTGTTGATTGCTCACTTCATCAGTTCTATATACTGTGAGAGCACCAGTATGTTCTACTAGAATATAATTTTGTTTCTGCTAGAATGTTGTCTTCTCCTTTCTTGGTGCATGAGATATTTTAGAGGAACTTATTTGCAAAGAAAAGGATCAGGATAATACAATTTTATTCATCTCTTTTTCATCTGTGGAGACAGGTTCCCTCAATGGCTAGGAAAAAGATTGAATTTAAAGATCTAATTTTTAGGTTCAATACAAAGGTTAATCTTGAAGTTAAATGAAAATTAGTCTAAGAGTAGAAGTAGTAATTTTGAGGTAAGAAATGAATGAAGAGAAAGACATTATTTTATAAATACAATAATAATGGATAAATAATAGATGTTGAAAAAATTATAAAAAATTATAACTAAATAGAAACAAAATTGAAATCACAAAATTGATCAAATATCAAGGTGTAATATTTATTGATAAATAAGTATGTTTAAGCTTTAATTCAAAATGATATAGATATTCAAGTTTTTCAAAAATCTAAATTATTTAGTTAAATACCAAATTCTTTATATTTAAGATATTATTTAATTGCATATAACTATACTTATCTTGTTCGAAGATCCTCAATATATTTCACATCAAAATATGATAAAATACGGTAAAAATGAAATGGATTTAGAATATAAATTATGAAAATTACACCTTCTATAATCAAGAAGTTTAGCAAAAATAGAAATACATATCCAAATATTACTAGCATACCTAAAATTTTAAATTTCTTTTGGTCAAGAGATATCCATTTTGATGATATGATTTTGTATGGTTTAAGCATTATAGTTCTACTTAACGTGTTTATATTATATATTCTTAAAAACATAAAATTTATTTCTTTATTATATTTTTCACTATTGTGAGATTAAGTTTAAATTTTAATTTTTTTATAAAAATGATTAAATTTAAAAAATCAATATTAGCTTCTTAAAATATCAAACAAAAATTTTCATTATTTACAGAATATGTTGACAAAACTTGAATTAGTTATTCTAATGAGCTTATCACATATTTACAATCAAACTATTAAAATTTACACAATAAACTTAAATAATTGAAATCTTCTTTTAAAAAGGTAATTTATAAAATATTAACTCTAAGTTGTAATTTTTTTATATTAACCATTAAATTTCAAAATTATCATCAAAATAAAATAATTATCATTATTTAAATGAATTATAAATTTATAAAAAAATTCTCCTAAATATTAATAATAAATATTGAATATCTCAAAATTGCAATGACACTTATCTTTGATTTGTTGATCTTCTCATGTTGCATACTATGTCTTACTATTGAATAGTAAATAAAGAGAGAAACAAGTAAATTTGTTAATAATGATATTTGGAAAAACTCATATCAAATAATGGAAAATGTTATAAAAATTTGCAAAATGTGCATTCTGTAATTTGTAGAGGAATATAAACTTTGACGATGAATCTTGCACATTTCTATTTTCATTTCTCTCCTTTTTCCAAATTGATAAATTGGAAAAAGAGTGATCCTTGTCTATTTCTTCCTGAGGCATTTTATGTCATTGATTTAGAAATTAAATTGCAATTCCCATTAACTTTTCAAAATCTCCTATTTGGATTCTTACTCATATGATTAAGTGTTCACACCCAGATCTCTAACAATATATTTAAAATTGCAGCCCTGGGAATTTTTTTTGAAAAAAACAGGTTGGACGATTTAAAAGCATTGCAAATTTATCAGAGAAACAAATCAAACAATTTAAAAGAATTTCACATAAGTACTATGCAAATAATTTCACTTCGTGGCAGTAAGGCCCTCAATTTGAACCAGCCGTACATCCTTCTTTTAGACAGAGCTTTGGTATTTAAAAATGTTTCATCAGTTATGTCATGTCTGCTGACTCGTCCACTACTTCATATCCGTTGGAACATATTGTGACTCTTCCACTACCCCATGTTTTTCTTAAAAGCTACATGTTTACATTGATGAATGCTTCTACTGTAGAAAGTCCTTAATAAAATCTAATAAAAATATAATGATTTCAAAAGGTTGTTAATGAAAAATATTATATTTCTTTTAATAAAAAAATAGAAAGTGAAAATTCCAACAATGTTAAAACAAGTTAGAGGCACATAAAGAAAATTTTATATTTCATTTAAAAAACCCAAATTCATATGAGAATGGTGAAAATTTACACCAATATAGTTTAAATTTTGATGATCATGAGTACTTGTTAACTTATTACTTTATAATTAGGTGCATCCAGATCAATTTATACACTAGACATCCCTCTGGTGGAACTAGAAGAGGTCTATTATTCATTCTTCCACCTTCATCATTCCTATCACTTAACAACCTATTATTGATTTGGTTGATAAATATCCTAAAAATTCATCATAAGATGTATTTGGGCCACTCATAATCATCAAAATAAATTCTCCCTATCTTTCAAAACTAGAAGGTTTCACACTATCTCTATATTTATTAATAGAGATGTTTGACAACATAAGAGGCCATAGAATGAATTGTTGATTAGGAACAACACATATTGACGGTTTCATAAATGAAGTCACATGCTAAATGTGATTAACCTAGGATCACTCCAATATACTACTTTATAATCATCACCCCTAACACACTACAATTTGTCACCCCAACATATTTGTAAGGAAGCAAAGGTGCGCGGAATCGCTTCCTACGCTAATCTTTGAGAGGACGATTATGCAAATCAAAGTAACTATTGCAAAGATCTCAAGAAATGCATAATAACATAATCAAAATAACAAAGAATACACAACACAATGATTACCGTGGGGAAACCCTTCTGGGAGAAAAACCCCACCCTCCAAAACTCGCACAATGTATTATCAAACCAAGATGATTACAATACATTTGCAATGCAAGTTCTTACAGGAGCACATCACCATAACTCGAACTTGGAGAGACTCCTTCTAGCACCAGTCTTGCAAACTAAACTCAATTACCCAAACATCTCCCCAACCCTTCCTTTTATAGTGATTTTACAACCTGGAAACCACTTATGATTTTACAAAACCATGGGCAAAACTACCATGCCACATGTTACCCATTTTTGACATTTACATTTCCAATATTGAAAAACAACCAAGTTAAAATAGTAATCCAGTCCACAATTTTTTCTCTTAGTCTAGACCCCCATAAAAGTCAAAAAATGAGTCATCAAGGCTCTACAAATAGCCTACCTATATTCTACTAAGGACAAGACTCATTTAACAACTCACTAACCACTTTCCAATGCATAAACAAGTGGAAAACTCCCACAAACTAATTCTAAAATTTTCAAGAAAGGATTGCAAGGTTGAGACACATGTTTCTCAAGATTCTCCCACTTGTCGAACACCTTGCAAGAGTCAGGGGATCCAAAATATCATGGACTTAATTGCTAGGGGCCGAGAGGCCCATAGACTCTGAACACCATCTGAATTTTTCTGTGCTCACAGGCTTAGTTAATGCATCAGCAACATTCACCAAAGTCTCTACCTTTTCCAGCTTCACCTTGCTGTCCTCGATCATATCTCTCACAAAATGATATTGTACATCAATGTGCTTGGTCCTCGCATGAAAATTCAGGTTCTTTTCTAGGCAGATTGCACTCTGGCTATCACTATAAATTGTCACTGCACCCTATTTGAACTCTATATCTGAACACAATCTCTTTAGCCAGATGGCTTCTTTGCAGGCATGAGTAGCTGCCATATACTCTGCCTCAGTAGTGGACAAAGCGACCACAGCCTGTCGCTTACTCATCCAACTGATTGTACCAACAAATAATGTAAACACATATGCATTGGTGGATCTTCTTCTATCAACATCACTAGCCCAGTCTGAATGCACATAGCCTCGAATATCCAAGGAATGCTCACTTCTTGTTCCATGAAAACATATTGAGTACTCTGAGGTACCCCACAAGTATCTTAGAAATCTTTTTACTACATCCCAATGTGCTCTTCCTAGATTAGACATATAATGGGAAAGTACTCCCACTGCTTGGGCAATGTCTGGTCTTGTACAAACCATAGCATACATCAAACTTCCAACAGCACTCTGATATGGTACTTGACTCATCTCTTCCATCTCCAATGGGGATGTAGGACACTGTGAGCTAGAAAGCTTTGTTCCCATAGTAACAGGAACACTCAATGGTCTTGAATCCTGCATATTGAATCTTTTCAAAATAGTACCAACATACTTACTTTGGCCTAGCCAAAGCTTTTTGTTCCATCTATCTCGTATAATCTCCATTCCTAGAATGTACCTAGCTGCACTAAGATCTTTCATTTCAAACTTTATTGAGAGTTGAGATTTTAACTCTGCAATCAAACCTTTTCCTTTGCCAATAAACAACATGTCATCGACATACAAGGCAATAACCAGAAAACCATCACCATCAGATTTGAAATATATACAATGATCAGATTTAGATCGCACAAATCCCAAACTCAACACATATGTATCAAACTTTTGGTACCACATCCTAGGACTCTATTTTAAACCATAAAAGGATCTCTTCAATTTACAAACCAAATAACTTTTACCTTTCACCACATAGTGCTCTGGCTGTGACATGTAAATTTCTTCCTCCAAATCTCCATGAAGGAAAGCAGCTTTCATATCCATTTGCTCGATCTCTAGGTCATAAGCTACTGCAATAGAAAGCAAAAATCTAATGGATGTCATTTTGGCTACTGGAGAAAAAATCTCACCATAATCTACTCGCTCAACTTGAGAGTAACCTTTTGCAACCAAACATGCTTTATACTTCTCAATGCTTCCATCTAAACCCATCTTCTTTTTGAACACCCATTTACAACCAACAGGCTTCCATCCTTCATAAAATGGTACAAGGTCCCATGTTTGATTCCTCTTAAGAGCTACCATTTCTTCATCCATGGCTATTTTCCAAGACTCTGAATCATTCATACCAAGAGCCTCTTCTACAGATCTCGATTCATCAATGTTAGCATTCAATGCAAATATGCACCTCCAATCATCAGGAGAATACCCATACCTTTCAGGTGGCTTCCTTTGTCTAGTAGATCTTCAAACAAGCTCTGGTTCAAGTTCAGGAGGTTCAGGTTCATGATTAGGTTCTCCCTCTTCCTCTAATGATTCAAAACTCATAGAGCTCTCTTCAAAATCTCATCTTTCTACGGGCCTTGATTCAACTTTCTCAGGTGTAGCAGGAAGTTGAATCACTTCTTTCTTTTCTTTAATTTTTTCTGGTTGCACTGTAACAAAAGAAGGCTTAGTTTCTCTAAAAATAACACTTCTGGAATAAAATACCTTTTGTGCAACAAGATCCCAAAGCTTGTATCCTTTCACACCATAACTATATTTGATGAAGATACATTTGACAACTTTCTTGTCCAATTTTGTTCACTTTTCCTTTGGCACATGAGCATATGCCTCACAACCAAACACTCTTAGATGTCTAAGTGAAGGTCTGTGGCCCGACCATGCTTCCATTGGTGTCTTATCAACAAGAGCTGATGTAGGAGACCTGTTTATCAGGTAGCAGGCAGTGGCTACAGCTTCAGCCCAGAACTTTTGTTCTAGTCCAGCACCACTCAGCATACTCCTAGCCTTCTCCATCAAGGTCCTGTTCATTCTTTTTGCAACTCCATTCTGCTGTGGAGAATATGGAGTTTTCTTATCTCTTTTAATACCACAATCTTTACAAAATGTGTCAAAAATATTGGAGCAAAATTCACCACCATTATTAGTTCTCAAGCATTTTATTTTCTTTCCAGTCTGCAATTCAACCATTGCTTTAAATTCTTTGAAATGACTAAAACTTCAGCTTTACTCCTAAGGAAATAAACCCATGTTCTTCTACTAAAATCATCAATGAAAGAAACATAATAAATTGATCTACCAATAGAAGGAACATCAACTAGACCAAATACATCTGAATGAATTAGATCCAAAATACATGAAGACTTATGAGAACTCGAGTAAAACTGAATGCGATTTTGTTTACCATAGATACAATGCTCACAAAAATCAAACTCAAGATTGCAGTCATTCAACCCATCAATAGGGTTCTTATTTTTCAAGGTCTGTAGATGTTAGGATAAACCACGAACATAAATAAAAACTACATGCAAATATAACCAATAACGGAAAATAATAGAACACACAAAAAATGAACACAAGGCACCAAGATTTAACGTGGTTCACCCAATCCCTGCGCTACATCCACCAAACAGCAAGTTCGATCTTATTACAATCCAGTGATTACAACCTGATTACAATCCGTAATCCCTTACAGCTCAATACCGCCGCAAGAACCAATTTCGTATCACAACATTATGAAAAATACCCAACCCTAAGCCCTTTTATACAAGTATTAAACCGCTTTAGGATTATAACATGTCAGCCATATGTCGGCCATAATATGTCGGCTACCATGTCGGCTACTCCCCAAAAAAAAAAAATTTGGGCCAATGCCCCGAACTCCACTATTTATGAACTATGTACAGTACTTTCCTGATCAGTCACCACAATCTAACAGTAGACCCTTCTCATCTATGTGGCTGAGTCTCTGGTGCTTCTTTGCAGGCAACTTTGATTCGGTAGACAGAGCACCCTTAGGTACCCAAAAACTATGACCATCTATTGAAAGAGAAACTCTCCCCTTCTCCAACTGAGTAGCCTTTTTCACAATCTTATCAGAAGTACTATTGCACTCGACTATGTGTGCATCCAGTTGGTACAATGTACCCAATCTACTTCCTCTTGCTATTACCATAGTGCCTCTCACCATTTTTACACCTGCTTTAGAAAACTGTACATGCACACCTGCATCTATTAGCTTACTAAGAGATAACAAATTCCTTGCTAGTCCAGGGATATGCAAGACACCATCAAATCTTCTAATGCTACCATCAAAAAATTTTACACGAATACTTCCATCACCAACAATATCAAGTACTGAATTATCACCCAAATACGCCTTACCACCATCAAAATTTTCATACTTACTAAACTAGTTCCTATTAGGAGTCATGTGGAAAGATGCACCTGAATCTATTAACCATGCATTTTCACCTGCATGAGTGACGAAGGCTACAATGAAAGCATCTCCATCTTCCTTCTCGAACTCAGAATCAGAATCTTGCTTCTTCTTCTTCTTCTTTTTCTTCTCCTCTTTGCAGTCCTTTCGAAAGTGTCCAGGTTTGCAGCAATTCCAGCAAATTGCCTTGGACTTATTAGGGGATTTTGATCTCCCCTTATTTTTGGACTTAGAATGGCCATGCTGCTTTTCGTTCTTGCCTCTTTCTTTTGGTCTTCTGCGGACACTCAAAGCCTCTTTGGCATTCGGAGAGACCTTCCTTCTCATCTCCTTAGAAAGTAGAGAACCAAAAATGTCCTCCATCTTCAAGACAAGTAAAGTGCTCCCTATAGCCATCACAAGACTATCTCATGAGTCTGGCAACGAACATAACAAGATTTGACACCTTTCTTCTTCATCCATTGGCACCCCTACTGAGGTCAACTGAGTCACCAACATATTAAACCTTTCCAGATGCTCAGAAATTTGTCCACCTTCTTCCATTCTCAAGGAATACAACTTCTTCCTCAAGAAAATCTTATTCACAAGTGATTTCGCTTGATAGATCTCACTAAGATTTTTCCAAAGCTTCTTCGCGGTAGGTTCTTCATGGACATTAATTAGAATTGAGTCTACAAGACACAATGTAATGAGACCTTTAGCTTTTCTATCATTCACATCATATTGTGCAGCTAATGTCAGATTTGTGGGCCTCGGCTTGTTCTCATCAATCGCTTCCCATAGATCTCGATCAGTCAACAGATCTTCCATCTTCAGCTTCCACATCTCAAAGTTTGTGCTAGAAAACTTTTCAACATCAATTCTCCCTGACATGCTTGCCATCTTTTCAATCCTGCAACATAGAAATGAAATGCTCTGCACAAGCTCCCACTCAAACCTTGATTAGCTCAAAAAACCCTGTACCCAACAAATAGAACCAAAATTGGCCAGGCTCTGATACCACTTGTAAGGAAGCAAAGGTGTGCGGAATCACTTCCTACACTAATCTTTGAGAGGACGATTATGCAAATCAAAGTAACTATTGCAAAGATCTCAAGAAATGCATAATAAGATAATCAAAATAACAAAGAATACACAACATAATGATTACCATGGGGAAACCCTTCTGGGAGAAAAACCCCACCCTCCAAAACTTGCACAATGTATTATCAAACCAAGATTATTACAATACACTTGCAATGCAAGTTCTTACAGGAGCGCATCACCACAACTCAAACTTGGAGAGACTCCTTCTAGCACCAGTCTTGCAAACTAAACTCAATTACCCAAACACCTCCCCAAGCCCTCCTTTTATAGTGATTTTACAACTTGGAAACCACTTATGGTTTTACAAAACCATGGGAAAAACTACCATGCCACATGTTACCCATTTTTGACATTTATATTTCCAATATGGAAAAACAACCAGGTTAAAATAGTAATCCTGTCCACAATTTTGTCTCTTAGTCTAGACCCCCATAAAAGTCACAAAATGAGTCATCAAGGCTCTACAAACAACCTACCTATATTCTACTACGGACAAGACTCATTTAAAAACTCACTAATCACTTTCCAATGCATAAACAAGTGGAAAAATCCCACAAACTAATTCTAAAATTTTCAAGAAAGGATTGCAAGGTTGAGACACATGTTTCTCAACAATATAAACTTTATGATCATCACCTGGATGGAAGCTCACAGCCATGTTATGCACAAAATTGAATCGATAGAGCTATTGTTCCCCCTTGGCCCATCTATGTCTTGCTCATATTACAAGCATGATGTCACATTTTTTATTTGGCCAACAAGAAGCTGTGGATTTTTCTCTTCTACGGATTACATGTGTCTCCTAAAACTTCATATTGGAATCTATAAAACCTAATGGTTGGACATGATAATGATGATACATCCGGCACCATGGGCAATTGATTAATATTTTTATTTATCTTTCATTTTCATATTAACAAACTAATATTTATATTGCTTAGATTAATACAGATAAATGATAAATATGCAGATGGTACAGATATAGATACAACACAGATATATAATTGTAACATTAAATCTAAAAGATCAAATTTACAAATCAAATAAAGTTTGAGTGATCACGATGAAAGGAGGATAGATACTAGAAGCAGTCGAGTGTGAGGGTTTCGAGAGTTTGTTTTGCTGCTGTTGGGCTGTGCATGCATAGGGAGATCATCCCTTTTCTCTTCATTCTGGTGTTCCCTTTTGTAGATTCAATTTTTTGGATGATTATTGTTGTGCAGGGTTTTCATTTTTTGTGGAAAAAAGATTGCAAGAGTTTTTTTCAACATCCATATTTCAAAGTTTGTTTGCCTAACTCTTATGGCTACAAGTGGGGTTTCCACAAGTTTCATTCTTGCTGGAGCCTTTGGTTGTGATGGATCTTCTTCCAGGCCAAGGTCACAGGAGAAGGAGCCATTTTATGTTGGTAAGCACCAGAAGTTAAATAAAGTTAATGGTTGTTTTTCGCCTAACCAGGATCGGCATGTGTTGGTTCTTCCTCCAGAAGCAGTTATGGAGGATGTGGACTATTTCACCACACATGCATTGATATGTAAGTTTCTTGGTATTCAGAATTACTTGACGGCTCTAGAAGCCTGGATTCATCATTGATGGTAGGTGGAAGGTGATATAGATATTATGTTGGCTGGGAAAAACTACTTTTTGGTGAATTTCTCTTGCATGTCAAATCAGAACCGGGTCTTTGAGGGAGGACTATATTTTTATGACAGTGTAGATCTTTTTGTAAAACCCTAGCATATGGGGTTCAATTTCGCTGAGGATCTTCCTTCAAGAGGTCCTATTTGGGTCTATATGCTACGACTTCCTTTGGAGTTCTGGCATGAGGATATCTTGCAACAGATTGCTGCTATGCTTGAAAAGCTGACTGCTATAGCCCATCAATCTGTGGACAAAAAAGGTTATTTCCTATGCTCGTATTTGTGTTGAAATTGATTTAAATAATTCTTTGCCAGATTCTCTAGAAATTTTTCTTGGCTCTTCTTCTTGGATCCAACAGCTAGACTATGAATCTATTCCCTTTTGTTGCTGTATTTGTCATCTGTATGGTCATTTATAGTGTCAATGTTGTCAAGCCTCCAAAGGCAATGGTACCCCTGGTGGGTTTTCTGGCCCAAGGATGGCTAATGATGGTAAGGGGAATGGTCAAAATGTTAGGTCTGGAAAGGGAAATGTTTAGTTTGATAGTGCAGGTAAAGGGAAAGCTCACATGAACACTTCAAGTTAGGGGCTAGGGCCATCCAATACTACTGGTCCTAATAAGGATGGTTTTATCCTAGTTTGAAATTGTGCTAAGGGGCGGGGTCAAAAGTAACCTCATCTAGATCGACAAGTGGACTCAGGGTTTAATCATTTTGAGGTTCTTGACAACATGGTTATAGAAGAAGGTATTCCTACAGAGGCTCAATGTGTAGCTATTGGTTTAGAGGGGAGGAGTTCTACTCTTAGTGGCAACCAAGATGTTGTAGCTCAATAGATGTTGGAGACTTCTATTGGTCCTGAGTCTAGTGCCCTTGTGGTTTCTCCTTCTCCACAGGAAAAGGATGTTCTTCTGGCAGATTTGGTTAAAGATCTGTTTGCCTCTAGTAAAGGAAAAGGATCTTCTCTTGCTTTGGGCCTGATGCAAAGACAATTTAAGAAAGTCTCTTTTGCTACTCCCTCAAGAGTTGGGTGAAAGCAAGATTAGGAAAAAATTAAACTTACATGAGATTTAATGGTAGAGTCTGGGGTTGTCAAGACCTTGGATGAGCATTTCCCCGACTTTACTCAATGATTATTCTCTCATGGAAAGTGAGGGGGTTGAATAGCATCCCCAAACAAAAAGCTATTCATGAACTAGTGGTTGAGAATTCTCCAAATATCCTTTGTATCCAGGAGACCAAGCTTTTAGTGGAATCCATTTTTAGATGTGCTCCTAATATTTGGTTTGTAGGCCAATGTTAGTGCGTTGGTGCTTTGGGGATCTCTGGTGGTCTGGCCATCTACTCGGATCAAAGGAAAGTTACGCCACTTTATTGGGTCTCTTGCCTCTCGACTCTCTCAATGGTTGCTTCCTCTCTAGAAACTGGAGAGATGATTCTTGTTACCAATGTGTATGCTCCTATTGATCTCCCTAGAAAGTCTAAGCTCTGGGATCATATTAGGTATGTCAAAAGCTGTCATCCTTTCTTGCCTTGGATTGTGGCTAGAGACTTTAACTCTATTCTTAGTTTAGAGGAGAAGAGGGGTGGGCTAGCTCGCTTGGGTCCTTCTTCTGAACTTCTTCAACAAAATATTGATCTTTTACATCTCTCTAATGTCAAACCTCTCAATGGGCTCTTTACTTGGAACAATCAAAGGGTTAGAAATGATGCTATCTCAAAACGCTTGGACAGGTTCCTTGTTTCTTGCTTTTGGAATTCTGGCTCTCTTTCGCTCTCCTTTGAAATTCTTGATTGGAGAGGTTCTGACCACTAGCCTATTAAGCTCATAGCTACTTATGTTGCTATCCCCAAGAAGCCTCCCTTTAAGTTCCAGCTGATGTGGCTTCGTGACTCTTCTCTTCATGACTTAATGGCTCACTGGTGGAGACAGGGAGGCCCTGCCTATGGCACTGCTATGTTCTCCTTCTCTAAAAAAATTCAATATGTTAAAAGGAATTTGAAGCATTGGAACAAGATTTTTTTTGGTAATCTCCATATTATGAAGAAGAGGGCTTAGGATCATCTTGATGTTATTACTAGGAAGGTTCAAGATCTTGGTTTTTCAGAAGCTCTTGGCATTGTAGAATCCTGAGCTTCTGCTAATTTAGTTGATTGGGATCTTAGAGAAGAAATTTATTGGAAACAGAAGGCTTGAGTTGATTGGCTTCAAGAAAGGGACAAGAACACTGCATTTTTTCATAGATGTGTGCAAGCTCGACGTAATAGGAGTTACATTTCTTCTCTTGTTACTTCTGATGGGACACATCTGACTTCTTCTCAAGCTGTTTCCAGGGAAGCTATTCAATTTTATTCTACTCTCTTTACAAATGATTTACCTCCAGCAGAGATTGAGGAGAATACTATCTTGTCCTGCATTCCCTCTGTTATGACCAGGGAGAAGAATGATTCTCTTATGAGGCCAATTAGTATGTCTGACTTGGAGGGGGTGGTCTTCAACTTGCCAAAGGGCAAAGCTCTAGGGCCTGATGGCTTCCCTGTTGAATTATTTTAGGACTTTTGGGATATTATCAATCATGACCTTTTGGATGTGGTTCAGGAGTCCTATTCCAACAAAGAAATGCTTCGGGCCTTGAATGCTACTTTCTTAGTCCTTATTCTGAAGAAGGAAGAGGCTAATCAGCTAGACTTTTTTAGGCCCATTGCTCTTTGTAATGTGGTCTATAAAATTATCACTAAGCTCTTAGCTGAGAGGCTTAAAGTTTTCCTTCCTATGGTTATCTCTGAGGAACAAGGGGGTTTTGTGGCAGGAAAACAAATTTTGGATGGGGTGGTTATTTCTTCTAAAGCTATTCACTCTATGTGTACTTCTAGGGAATGTGCTATGTTTATTAAGCTTGATATGGCTAAGGCTTATGATAGAGTCAATAGGGATTTCTTGCAGAAAGTTCTTCTAGCTTTTGGCTTCAGTCAAGAATGGGTTTGATGGGTTCTTAGCTGTGTTACTACTCCTTCCTTCTCGGTCCTTCTTAATGGTGAACCGACGAAGCTTTTTAGGGTTTCTAGAGATCTTTGTCATGGAGATCCCATCTCTCCTTATTTGTTTATCATTATGGCTGAGGGACTCGGTAGACTTCTCAAGTTTCATGTTTCCCAAAATTTGATTCAAGGATGACAATGGGGAAATGGTTTGCCCACTCTTTCTCACCTCTAGTTTGTTGATGATACTGCCCTTGCTAGGAGAGCTCAGATTCGGGAAGCTAAAGCCTTTCGGCTCACCTTGGATACTTATTTGGATGTCTTTGGGTAGAAAATTAATGACCACAAATCCTCTATTTTTTTCTTCAACACTCCTGAGTCGATCCAGTGGCAGATTGCTAATATCTTGAGATTTTAGATTGCATCTCTCCCTCTGACTTACTTGGGGGTCCCTATTGTGGTGGGTAGATAGCCTAGGCTTTTTTGGCAAAGCTTGCTTGACAAACTTCATCAAAGTGTCAATCATTGGACTCACAGGTGGCTCTCTACTACTGGTAGGGTGACACTCCTTCGATTTGTAATTCAAGCTCTTCCCATATACAAAAGCATGGTTTAGGCTGCCCCGATGTATTTTCTTAAAGAATTTGACGCCCTCTCCTGCCAATTTCTTTGGAGTGGAAATTTGCAACATACCAAATGGAGCCTCATCAATTGGGATAGTGTTTGCAGGCCAAAAAAGGAAGGAGGCCTTAGCCTTCAGTCTGCTATCTTGTTCAGTCAAGCTCTTGCTGCTAAGCTCTATTGGCCTTGGTGTACTAGTCAGTCTCAACTTTGGGCTCGTATCCTGTCACACAAGTATTTACCTGGTGTTGAACCTTTAGATATTTCCAGGTTTTCTCTTGAGGGAAGAGGCTCTATGGTGTGGAATACCCTCAAGATTGGTGCTCACCTGGTGAAGAGAAGTTTATTTTGGATCTTCAATAGAGGCTCTAAGGCTCTATTTTGGAGTGATTCTTGGAATGGGCATCCTCCTCTCCTATCCTCTCATCCTCACTTGCAGGCTCTTTGTGATTCTTTCCTTTCTGCTAGATGGAATAAGGTGGCTCATTATAAGGAGGCTTTTAATCTAGGCCTTTCTATGGGTTATAGATGGAAGAATTCTTCTGAGTGGCCACTGGGTGGCTCACTGGGAGATCGGTTTGAACTATCTCAAATATTGGCTTCTAGGTAGTGCAGCTCGTTGCAGGAACTTGATGTTTTGGTTTGGGGAGATGCTTCTTCTGTCAAATATTTTGTTTCTTCTGGATACCTTGCTCTGACGAAGCAACTTTTTGGTGAGTTGGAGGTCTCTTGGTGGAAGAAAGTTTGGAATAGTTTTCATGGCCTAAGTGTAAGTTTTTCCTCTGGATTTTGGTTTACAATCATTGTCTTACTTGGGATAGTCTTTCCAAGCGAGGCTTCTAGGTGCCTTCCATCTGTGTTCTCTGTCGCAATAGTGAAGAGACTATATCTCACCTTTTTTTCCAATGCCCCTTTTCCAAACAGATTTGACAATTCTGGTGGAGTGTGTGGGATGCACGTGCTGGCATGTTTCCTCTTTGTCTGAATTCTGGGACCATCTCGATCATTCCCCTTCCAAGACTTCTTTTCTTTAGGTTGCTTGGACTATCGGTCCTCTTATTTTATGGCATGTTTGGCTTGAGAGGAATAGGAGGATCTTTCATGATTTGCAACTTGAGATTAGGCACCTATGGGGGAATATTGTTAATTCTCTTCACGAAACACTCCTAGCTAAATGTGACATCAATGGGGGTTTTGATCCTACTGATGCTAGTATTTACTCTCGCCTCTCCTTTTCTCTTCAAGGTTGCACTCCCTTGGCCCCTCATACCCGCTCTAGGAATAGAGCTAAGAAACACTCCCAGTGTGTTAATCGTTAGGGACATTGGTCTTCTCTTGAGGCGAGCACTCTTAAAATCAATACTGATGGTTCTTCTTGGGGAAATCTTGGTCCAACTAGGATTGGGGGAGTTGGGCGTGATAGTTCTAGTGATATTTAGTTTCTATTTTTTTGTAAACAAGGGTTAACAAACTAATAACCTCATGGAAGCCCTGGCTATCTTGGTTGCAGTGGAACAGTGTTGTCAACGTGGCTGAAAATGAATCATCTGTGAGATTGACTTGCAGGTGGTTGTGAACTTATTGCATAATAGGAACCTTATACATGTGGATTGGCATTTGGCTCTGGTTATTCAGTAGATCATTCAGTTAAGCAATTCTCTAGATTTAGTGTCTTTTATGCATATCCCTCGTGAGTGGAACGGTGTGGCTGATTGTCTAGTTAAATGGGCCTCTGAGCAGGGGTCGGTGTGGAATATTCTTGATCATAGGATGCTTCCCCTTGATTTATCTCAGATGCTGGTTCAACTTGTGGACCAGGATAAAGCTATGTAGTTCTCTTTGTTTCTTGATTTGTTTAGCTCTCTTTGATATTCAATAAAATTTTTACCCCTCTTTTAGTGTTAAAAAAAGATCAAATTTTTACTATTATCTAATTTCTTCAATATATATAATTTTTATTTATAAATATTTTTCAAAAACAATTTAAAATCATGAAATATTTCATATATTTGTAAATGATTCAAGACATATGTACAATAATATTACACCAATTTTAACATTTAAATCTAAAAGACCAAATTTTTACTCTTAATACAATTTTTTTAAATATATATATATTTGGCAAAAGTGACGAACCATTGAAAATGTTATGTTTAAACTAGGAAAGAATCATAAAGAAAACTCAGGATTGTCACAATATGTACAAGTATTAAACATCTATGAATGCAATTTGTCGAATATAAATGTTCTTAATTTAAAAAAAATCACAAACATTTTCAAATCATGAAAGATCTCATATATTTGTAAATGATCCAAAGTATGCATTATAAGGGCTTTGTTCCTTCAATAAAAATGTTTGAATTATTCAATATCAAATCATATACATGATAATATATTGTTGATTATTGATTATAATTCTAAAAATTGATTTTCTTTAAATTGCTATGATAATATATGATAATATATTGTTGATTATTGATTATAAATCTAAAAATTGATTTTTTTTGAATTGATATGATAATATATATTAATATACTGATTTTTTTTTCATTGTTATATTTTATTTTAGAAAATATTAAATTATATTAATGTAAACATGTTTAATTTTTAACAAAACATAATAACAAAATAATTTTCTAAAGTATTATTGACTCACAGAAGTCATTGGATAAGACATTTTTTTATAGGAAATATTAGTTTAGAAATGAAATTATTAGAATCTTTGCTTATATAAAGTCTTCCTTTATTGAAAACTATACACTAGGCAGGTATATATATTGTGGTTCTATCATACGAATAACTAGAACAAATGAAATCAAGAAATAAGGCTTAGATTTCGATTGTGGTCATACACATGATTGCATTTGCAGTCAGATTCTCGATAACAGGAGTCCACTTATCAGATAAAGCTGCTCCTGGTCTATAAATATAAAAATCAAATGGCGGCTTATCTGTGCAAAAGAAAAATCCATCACCCCACACAGTCAGATCCAACTGTTTCCAAACATTTTGGTCCCAAATATATTCATCTATGGCACCCATATTAAAGGTGAATAGTCGTCCAAAGCCATAAAAAGTATCTTGATGGTGCTCAAACATGTTGTCTATTGTTTTCCACACTCTTCTCTTGGGATCGAATCTTTGAGTTCCTTCTTCCGGAAAGCCAACAAAATAAAACATTCCATTCATAAAAAGACAATTTGAAAAGCCAATTGTTGGAAGAAGAATCTCCTCCTTGTCTTCGTCTACTCTATAAACTGATGCTTCATATACAACACCGTGTCTTGCGTAAATCAGTCCTTCGGGCGAGCCACAATCATGATCAGATCTGAGGTTGGGATTGGGACATTCTGTACCTTGCTTCCATGTATTGGATAATTCTTCTCGAGGGAATCCAGGTCCTCCCTGGTATTGGGGGAGTGGCTTGTTGTAGTTCTGGTGATGTTAAATTCTTTTTTTCAGTTCATAAGGGTGATTTCACTAACAATTTCATGGAAGTGCAGGCTATTTTATATGCTGTGGAACAATGTTGCATGCGGGGATGGCGTAAGATTATCTGTGAGTTTGATTCTCAGGTGGTGGTGAACTTGCTTTCTTCGCAGGAGCTTGACAATGTTAGTTGGCAGCTGGCCACTGTTGCTAATCAAATTATTCTCTTCTCTACCTCTTTTCAATTCATTAGGTTCACGTATATTCCTCGTGAATGGAATAGAGCTACTGATTGTTTAGCCAAATGGGCTTCTAGTCATGATCCGGGTTGGAATATTATGGATAGGAGGCAACTTTCCTTTGAGATGGTGCAAGAATTTGATAATCTTGTTGCTCAGGATCGAGCTCCTTGTTGAGCTCTCCTTGTTGTATTCCTTTCTGTCTTAATAAATTTTTATCTTTATCTCTTTGCTCATATTTCAACATTAGAATATGACAAGTCTTTAGGTAAGATTTATTTTTAGACCCAAGCTTAATCCTTCATAATTATTCGTAATAAATTTGACTCTATATAACAGTTGAAAACTAAAGATTTTTTATTTGAAATAAATTTTAGTAAATTTAGTTATTATTAGCTTATTTAAAACAAGACTTTATTTTATTTTATACTTTACAATCATTTTCTCATCTTCTCATAAGAACCTAGAAGCATACCAATATCATTCCTTTCAAAAATCTATAATCAAGATTTGGTCAGTCAAGAGATATGCTATTACATGTGGACAATCACTTAATACAACAAATAATGTTCTTAATATGTAATCTTAAAGGTGTGTTCTTGAAACAATAAACTACAAGAAAACACTAACCCACATCAGTCAAGAGAAACAAATACGAGGTTGAAGCACAAAATAGTGAGAAATACGTCTGATAGAAATCATTAGGTATAAAATTATGATTCAATGATCTTTGGCATGTAACACATTTGTGTTACAGACGTGAATTAAGAATTCTCATTTATATTCTCCTTACATTTGCTTAGCTTCTTCTGGCTTTACGTAATCATTTTTCATAAGTTTCTTGTAGTCCATCTATGTTCAGTGTGTTGCCTCTTGTTGTTCAGAGAAAGTCGAAAGTCTTTAATTATTATTCATATTTATCAATTTAGCCCTGTTAGGGATACAGAATCCAGAGAAAAAGAACATAAAACAACCAGGTTCGAAATATAGACAAAAAGTGGTATGCAATTTCTGCAGTAAATTATATGAGGTCTTGTATTTTTAAACAAATTTCATCAATAGTTAGGAGAAAGATGGAAAATTGAATTTAAAGATCCAATTTCTTAGGTTCAATAGTATCGTACAAAGGCTTAATCTTAAGATAAATGAAAATCTTTCTGAGAGTAAGAAACGGTAATTTTGAATTAAGAAGTGAAAGAAAAGAAATAAATTGTTTCATAAGTCTGATATTAATGGATAAATGATATATGTTAAAAATATATAAATAAATAGAATCCAAATTCAAATCACCAAATTGATAAAATATCAAATATCTTAATTTATAAATAATTGCATTTAAACTTTAATTAAAAATAATATAAATAGTTAAATTTTAGAAAAAATAAATAAATTGTTAAACTAAATATCAAACTCTTATATTTTAAATTTTACTTGGTTGCATGTAACTATATTTATCTTGTTTTGAGATTCTCTCAATATATCTACATATTTTAATATGGTAAAATTTGGTAAAATTGGAATGAATTCAAAATACACATTATGGAAAATATTATACCTTTTGTAATTATTAAGTTTACTAAAAATACAAATTAATATCCAAATATTATGAAATCTTATAAGAATAGAATGAATAAGAAAGGTTGTTAATAAAAAATATTAAACTATTTTTAATAAAAAATGTTAAAAACATAAATGATGTTTTATAGGGCCCTAAAACCCATTACACTATGGGTAAGTGCAAGAAGCTGGGTCTCACTTTTGGACAAAAAGTAGAATTGTTTTTCCTATTTTTCAAAGTTTTATCAATTGATGTCAAAATTTGATACATTTAGAGATTGGATATTTAAAAAAATTCTGAAACAAAAATTTTAGTGTTCAAAATCTACTTTTTGAATATGTAATTTATCTGTGTACCCATATGATAGATTTTATTTTCGTATGGATCTTAAAAAACCACTTTTTCAAAATGTTTATTTCAAGACTATACCACACTCATGTATGGACACCATTATTTGACACAAATAAATGAATTTTTGTAAATCCTTTTAAATGAAGTTACCTAACACACCAAAAATAGATATAATATTTTTTCTTAATTTTTAATTGAATATTTTTTTATTAATTTCTGATTGGCTATAGAAGTAAATTTTAAAACCTCTCGTGTATGGACACCATAATTTGATCAAAATTTCATTTTTTCAAAAATTCTATTTCTTTAACTTCAAAATTTTTTTATGTAGATTGATGACATATTATTTAATTTTTGAAACATTATAAGCGACATTTAAAATTCCCAAACAATTTTAAAAATATATTTTTTAATAAATGAGTACCTATTTTTTTAAAGTAAAAAACAAGTGCCCATTTCCAAAAAAATTAATTTTTTTTTTCAAAAATGAGTACTCATTTTTTGAAAATAAAAAATGGGCACTTGATTTTAAAAAAAACGAGTGCCCATTTCTTAAATTTAGGATCAAGTACCATAGCCTAATACAAGTGCCCATCTTTTAAACATGGGTACCCATTTCTAAAAGCATTGGATATTAATCTGCAAACTTTTGTAGAATTAAGACCCAACTTCTTGCTTCTACCCCTACAGAGAGTATATACTCCATGAATGTTAAGACAAGTTATAGGCACATTGAAAAAAGTTTTAAATTTCATTAGAAAATGAAATTAAAATGACAATGGTGAACATTTAGACCAATGGCATGGTTTAAATGTTTTGATAACCACCACTCACCAACTTGTTACTTTATAATTAGGTGCATCCAAATCATTACTATTGTACACTCGACATCCCTATGGTGGAACTAGAAGAGGTATATTGTTCATTATTCCACCTTTATCATTCCCATTACTTACCAACCCATTATTGATTTGGTTGATAAAGATCCTAAAAGCATCATAAGATGTATTTGTGTCACTCTTGTAATCTTTAAAAAAAAATTCTCCTTATCTTTCAAAAATACAATGTTCCACACTATCTCTATATTTAATAATAAAGATGTTTGACAACATAAGAGGCTATATAATGAATTGCTCATAATGAAAAACACATGTTGAAGGTCTATTAGATGAGCTAGCAAGCTAAGATCGAAATAATCTAGGAGAACACTATATGGTTGAGTGCACTTGAGTTTAAATTATACTAGGATTGGTCATCTCCTATAAAGGTCCAACTCACAAACTTTATATGAAGCAATTGGATGTAATGATTGTCAAGTTTTCTATTCATTCTCATGAGAGATTGGTTGATATAGGAGGACCTAAAGAGAAAGATGGTAACATGAAGTATGTAGGGACCAAGGATAGGGTCAAAAAAGTCACAAGAATCAATTACAACGTATTAATGTCTATAATGAAATTCAATGTCAATGAGTGTAATCACTATATATATATATATATATATATATATATATATATATATATATGTATGTATATATATATATATATATATATAGATATGTATGTATATATATATATATATATATATATACATATGTATGTATATATATATATATATACACATACATATGTATGTATATATATACATAAATTTATAGATATACATACATACGTATATATATGTATGTATATATACATATATATGTATATATATATACATAATAGATATACATACATACGTATATATATGTATGTATGTATATATATGTATGTATATATATATATATACATACATACATACATATATATATACATACATATATATATACATACATATATATACATATATATATATATATATATATATATACATACATATATATATATATATGTGTGTGTGTGTGTGTGTGTGTATGTATGTATGTATGTATATATATATATATATGTATGTATGTATCTATATATACATACATACATACATCTATATGTATGTATATATGTATATATATACATATATACATAAATATAGATGTATGTACGTATGTATATATACATACATACATATGTATGTATGTATGTATGTATGTATGTATGTATGTATGTATATATATATATATACATACATACATATATATATATATATATATATATATACATACACACACACACACACACACACACACATATATATATATATATATACATATATATGTATGTATATATATATATATATGTATATCTATAAAAGCTAGTGGCAGTTGTGAGGCAAAAATAAAATTATTTTTTATTTTTCTATTTTTAATAAGGTAGGTTAGTATTGAATTATTTAAATATTTTAAAATATAGTTGTATAAAGTTTTTGATAAGATAAATAAGTTTTACAGGGATCTTGAAATTCAAAAGTTCTTACATGTTAGAGGGCTATAGATAGAACATCAAAAGCTTGAAAACAAAATAGCCACCAACAGAAAGGCTGGATCGAAAGATAGGAAAAAAACAAAACATAAAAAACTATAGAAACCAAACAAAAATCAAAAGACAGAAATTGATACTCCTTAACTTACTCCTCCACCTTCATTTTGAGGTCTTGCATTGTTTTGGCCGCTTCATAGGCTTTTTGACACTCCTCAACCATTTGCTTCTGGTTCAAGCAATTCCAATCTAGCTAGCTTTGGGTAATGTTTGTTATGATTTCCTCATCCATCTTGTCTTCAACTTTTTCCTTTTCCTCATTGTCATCCAGAAAACCCCTAGCTTTCAACTTTCTGGCAAGACTGACAATTTTTTCATTGAGAGAATTCAAAATAGAGATCATCTGGTTTGCCATGTTATGGTTGTAAGTCTCCAAATTTTTTATCCTTTTTTCAACCAAACTGATACCATCCCCTTGCCCTATCATATTCCCTTTCTCAAGCTTTTTCCCCTAGTTTTCCAACTGACCCATTCTTCCTTTTACTTCCTCCAATTCATGAAACAACCATTTTATTGATCCAAAATTGTGAATCATGCTATTTCTTGCATTGTTAAGCAAGTTCATTCCCACTTCCCTTGCATTGTCAGTGATGGCCACTAGCGTCAAATCAATAAGATCCTTCATCTGAATCTTTCCCTCTTTTTCTTCAATAATATGGGGGTTCATAGCTTCTCTCATAATCCCCATCTTTGAGGTTCTGACATTGAAAATTTTCCAAGCCAAACGTCTATCTTTAATAACTACCTCACCACTACCATCCTCTATTTTTTTCTTTTCCTGCACCTTAGGGGGACTTGGAAAGGGAGAAAGCACTGGAATCTCTATACCAGAATTAATATTCCCCTCTATGGGTATGTCCTCCTCTTTCATCCTCCTCTGCTTCTTCTTGGGGTTTTCTACCGGCTCCTCTTTGTCTTCTTCTTACTCACCCTTATTCTCCTCATCTGTATACATGTCATATCCTTCCTCATTATACTCTTCTTCCCCCTAACCAATTTTTTTTGGCCCAAGGCCCCTAGGGCTTTTCCTACACTGAGGTTTCATTGAAGTAGGTGTTTCCTTATCTTTTCCCTTTGCCTTCTTTCTAGAAGAGAGATAATCTTCCTCAACCTCCGAGCTTATATTTTGAACATCTTCTATGTCTAAGGAGAAGTTAGAGCTCTCCATCTCCTCAGAAGTAGCCACTACATGAGATAGAGATTTACTCCTAGATTGAGCCTTAAAGTGCTCGTAGATCAAAAGAAGCAAACCCTCATGCAGAGTTGGGTTAGCAGTATATTTTTTATTTTGCCTAGAAATGTTCTTACTCATGGAAGAATACAAATAAAATAGAGAGGAAACCTTAACCCCATAATGAAAATGATTAAGAAAAATAAAATAATGGGTTCTAACCCTATCAAATCTACTATCTAGAGATATGTACTAAATAATAACCCTCAGCACATACCTCCAAAGCTTCTTAATCGAGTCCATCTCATAATAGGTCTTGCATTTCACCAGTTCCTTTTTCTCTTCCATATTCTTGGGAAAATTCTTCACCGCATTCACAGATACCTTTTTGTCTCTATAGAACTTTAATCCCTCATCTAGAATTTTAGTGACATGAGCAATGACCTCCACTATAACTTGATACGACACCCCCATCAACTTTGACCCCACCATCCTTACACTAATTAACCTTAAGATTGGTAATCTTAGGGTCATATACATGAAGCTTGGCTATATAATTTGCTATTCCTCCCTTTTCAAGCTTCTCCCAAACTTTGGTTCTTTGCTTCCATTTGTCTACCTTGCCTACTAGTTCTTTCCTACTCCTTTCACCCACCATCTTTGTAGCCTAAATGTTTACTATTCTCATCAACATTGTCCTTTTTTTCTCTTCCTCAATCCATTGTATACTCTTTTCAAAACCTCTTTGTCTTTCACTGCTATGGCTTTCAATTCCATAAAAATGGTAAAGGAAATAGACTACCCACAAAGCGTCTCAATTAGACAAAAAAATGTCATCCACCTATTCCTTCTATAATTAACATAATTACATTGGCTTGCACCCATACTTACATTAATATCCATAATTAACTTTAGGTTTCACCCATACCTCCTTGTATCCTCTTTAGATCGATTAGACTTTTAGCATCTACTGGAATATTCCCTTCGGTGTTCCATATATTTCTTTACTACTTCATTGGCAAACCAATCAACCACCGAGTTAGCCTCCCTATACTCATGGCTAACATGTATGCATTCAAATTTTCCAAGTGTTATCTAGATTTCCTTAATAATATTTGCAATTGTCCAGGCAAGATTGAGAACCCCTTTGATACATCTGATGATATTATTTTTGTCCCCCTCCAACCATAATTTTTTGACTCCCACCTCTAGGGCTAATTTAACAGTGTGGAGAGCAGCACTAGCTTTTGCATAATGACTTTTCTAGTTTCCCAAGGGGTAAGATAGAGTAGCCATTCCTCCACCATGATTGTTTCTGATTATGCATCCACATCCTGAAGGACCAGGGTTCCCTTTTGTCACTCCATCAAAATTGGCTTTATGCCAACTCTCAGGTGGAAGTTTCCATTTCACCTCCTATCTTTTCATTCTCTTTTCCTTTTCCTTTTCCTTGTTTCTACCTGTATCTTCAATATCTCCCCCCTTTCTTATCTAGAAAATTTCCCTCATAGTAATAATGATTTTGTCCATAAGCACTAAAGCTTATTCCTCCCTGTCTCTAAAAATTCTATTGTTTCTCTCCTTCCAAACTCCCCAGTAGAAGTGAGGCAAGGTCCAAGAACTTATGACATGAAAATTTGTGCCTTTATACATACTATCCCATTGACAAAAGAAATCCAAAACATTACCTGGCTTGCACCAACTAACCCCATATTTCTTAGTGATCAAATCTCAAACCTCCATGGACAATGGAAAATGGATAAAAATATGATTAATCAACTCCAACTGATGCTTGCATAGAATACATCTATTTTGGATATACTGACCTTTCTTTTCCAAATTATCCAAAATGAGAATTTTATCCTATAACAACAACCATAAGAACATATTAATCTTAGGGGTAAGGCTAGGCAACCAAACCTTAGCCCAAGGAGGTTTCTCTTCCAAACTCCAAAGAGAATTATACCCCAATGCCACCAAATAGATACCATTAGAATTATCTTCCCATATTAATTCATCTGTCTTATTGTTCAAGATCATTGAATTCAACATCACCATTATTGGCTTGAGATCATTCAAAATGAGAGACAGGGCTCTCCATCTCTAGTCTATTATGTAGTCTCTAACTTTCAAATCAAATTGCCTAATACAAATATTTGCCTAGTTGTCATAAATAGGATTGTTAATAAGAGGACCCTGAAACAACCAGTTATCATGCCATAAGAGGATGTCTTCACCATTTCCCACTTTGCACTTGGTCTTAGAATTAGCCAAGTCTCTTTCCTTAAGAATACCATTCCAAATAACCAAACCATTCAGGATGTCAATATCATCGAGCCAAAAACTTAGAGAAGGGCTTCTAATGAACTTTTCCACTAAAATGTCTCTCTATTCCCCTGCACTATTGAAAATGTGCCAAATATACTTAGCTAGAAGAGCCTTATTTAGATGTTTAAGTTTCCTAATTACAAGGCCTCCATAACTCTTGGGGAGGCAAACATTATCCCAAGCCACTAGATGGTATCTTTTATGATCCTCAAGACCGGACCAAAGAAAATCTCTTTGGACCTTTTCCATTTTATCAACATATTTGGCCAGTATCCCAAAGAGACTTAGGGCATACATTGGAAGATTTTGAAGAGTGGATTTCACCAAAAGACATTTTCCAGCTTGGCTCAAAGTGTTACCTTTCCAACCTACCAACTTCTAATTGAACCTATCAAGAATTCCATTCTAGAAAGAATCTAGTGGTTTAGTTCCCAATGGGAGACCAAGATAGCTAGTTGGAAGGTTGCCAACCCCACACCCATGAATCCCAACAATCTTCCTCTATCTTTTTGTAGGAGTAGTAATAAAGAAAACTAAGCTTTTTGCCCAATTAATGAGCTGGCCTAATCCCCTGACATACATATCCAGTGATTTCTTCATCTCTTTAGCCTCTTGAACTGAAGCTTCCCCTCCCATGATAGTGTCATCCACAAACTATTGATGGGTAAAAGAAATATGTCCAAAAGAAGGCTTGATACCTCTTAATATCTCTAAATCAACCTACCAATACACTCTTCCATGACAATGAATAGGATAGGAGATAGGGGATCCCCCTGCCTTAAGCCTCTCATAGGTTTGAAAAAATCAGAAGGAGCCCCATTAATCATTATGGCAAGCGGAGAAGTTGAAATAAATTGAGAAATGAGTTTATGCACCTCATGATCAAAACCTTAAAAGTTTGGCAAAAATAACCAAGGAAAGTCCAGTCTACTCAGTCATAGGCTTTGGAGAGATCCAACTTGAGTAGCAGTCCTTCTCTCTTACATGCTTCTAGCAAATGAATGACTTCATAAACCATCATGATAGAGCCAAAAATCTATCTTCTAGGGACAAAACTTGTCTACTGTTGAGAAATGATCAAAGGAAGAATATTAAGGATTTTGGATGTCAACACCTTCAAAATGATCTTGTAAACTGAGTTAAAAAGACTAATGGGCCTAAATTGATCCGTTGAATATGCTCTTGGGACTTTAGGAATGAGGACCAAAAATGTAGAGTTGAGTTCTTTAAGAAGATTTTTGGCCCCAAAAAATTCCAGCACTGCCTTAACAACATCCTCCATAACCACCTCCGACTAAACTTGAAAGAAGAATGTAGGAAAACCATCTGGCCCTGGGGGTTTATTTGTTGGAAGAGAGAAATTTTTTTGTTTTACTTCCTGAGCATTAGAAATCGCTCACAACATTTTATAGTGGAGTGGTTGAATTAACTAGGGGATAGATGAAACAATTTCATTCTGATCCACCACAAATAACATGGGATCCCAAGAAAGAAGAGAAGAGAAAAAAGAAACATCTTCAGCAGAAATATCATTGTCTTGCGTCAAAAGAGCTTGGCCCTTTCTAATTCCTAAGATCTTATTATTTGCTCTATGCTTTAGAGTCAAAAGGTGGAAAAATCTAATGTTTTGATTGCCCTCTTTAAGCCAGTTAATTCTAGATCTTTGTTTCCAAAAGTTTTCTTCTCTACTAATAATGTTATGCAAATAAGAAAGAATTGACATCTCTATATTCCTATTCTAATCATTATGTCCATCCTATTGAATAATATCCTAAATACTACTAAGCTTATCAGACATTTCCTCATTTCTTGAAAAATATGACCAAAATCCATCTTGTTCCATACTTGAATATAACGTTTAACGTTACTCAATTTCTTGGAAACTCTAAACATTGCAATCCCTTCCACCTCAACACTCCACCAAGAGGAAATCTTGTCCAAAAGGTCTGGATGAGATATCCACATATTTTCAAATCGAAAATGATACTTCCTCCTTGCCTCAAGTGAAGCAATCAACAAAGAAATGGGGGAATGATTAGACCCAACTTCAGGGAGAAGGGAAAGCTTACAAGAGAAAGAGTTCAACTAGTCAGGAGAGATGAGAGCTCTATGCAAGTGAACCTAGATGCACTCACTCCTTATTCATCTATTGGACCAAGTATAAATCCCAGCTGGGAGATCAACATCTAGGAGAGCCAAACTATTTATGAAATTTTAAATATCCAACTTGCTATACAAATCTGGGGCCAGACCCCCTAATTTTTCCTCATCAGTAAGGGGAGTGTTGAAATCTCCCATTATAATACCTTTGTTAAGATTACTATTTTGAATAATAGAGTAAAGCTTAGTCCAATTATCCCTCCTCTCCCTCTTAGAGTTAGGGGTATACACATTCAAAAGAAACTAAGAATCATTGCTATTTGTATGGAACACTTTACATAATAGAATATTACCTTCATTGTATATAGAAGTGACTTAAAAATGGTTATTGTTAAAGAGAGTAAGCAGGCCTCCCAACACACCCTTAGAATTAGCGGCCTAAACAGCCATGGTATTGCTAAAGGATATCTTACCCAAAAGCTCCTTTTTCTTTTTTGTTTCTTGGATCAACATAAAATTAGGTCTTTGATCCCTAATCATATTCCTAACTACCTCTTGTTTATGGGCCCCATTTAGCCCCCTTATATTCTAGCATATAAGTTTCACTTATTTTTACCAAAGCACTCCAACATAGTTCTTTGTCTCCCATCCACCAAATTCCTTCTAGTCTCCTCCTGCATGACTTGGCTTGATTTCTTTCTTCCTACTAGCTTTGGTTTAACTCCCACATCCACTCTTACACAGCTTCTAGTCAAAGCTAGAGATAGTTTTGAAGGATCCCTACTATTCTTCTTTTAACCTTTATCTCACTCCCCTTATTTTCATCAAGCCATTCCACTATTCTTGAAATTTTTCCAATGGAAGAGAATCTAACCATATCCAGAATCCTCTCTTCCAAATTAAAAGAATTAGAATGATCCTTTATAGGATATGAAGGAACCTCATAGTTCCCTGAAACTCTTGAGTTTCCCTAACAACCTCCACTTCCTCATTCAATCCTTGCTCCTCCCCCCTCACCACTAAAGAGGAAATCTTGTTGACTTCCTATAGGGGACTCACACACTAAATCCTATCCTCTTGATATGAAGCTTTAATAATCTCCTTATTTAGCCCTTTATCTCCCCTTATTGACTCATTAACCACCTCATTAGCCTGAGGATCAACCAACTCTGAGACCATCAATTCCTTTGCTGGGATAGCCACCTCTTTGGTCTGAGAATCATGCATTGCAAAAACCATTGCTTCATCCTCCTTACCAAACTTAGATCCATTCTGATATGGATTATTCACTTCTTTAACAGGGATTTCCACTATCACTTCCTGATTCACTTCCTTTGCTAGGATAGCCACCTCTTTGGTCTGAGAATCATGCATCATTGCTCCATGCTTGGATCCATTCTAATCTAGTTTATTTCCTTCTTTAATAGGGATTTACACTCTCACTTCCTGATTCATGGGACAATCTTTGAATTCCTTTTTTTCCAAATCTTTTTCTCCTTACCAGATTTAGAAGTAACTTTTTTCCTACTTTTTTCCACTTAAGCCTTAGGGCATTAATTAGCTTATGAACTAATTTCAAACAATTAAAGCATGCAAAAGTGACACTTTCATAATCCAACTTCTAGACATGCATTCCCAGTTTAGAGTGGAAACACACGACCTTTGGCATATCATCTCCCTCCCGAACTCCAATACAGATACAAGCATATGTGAGTCTTCTTCTAGATGCAGTAATCAGATCTATGGAAAGAAGCTCACCAAAGGAGTTTGCTACACCCACAAATACATCCTCATTCCAAAACTCCAAAGATATTTCTGGAAGTCTAACCCATACTTGAGCTTGTACAAAAAATGAATCATTCAAATCCAGCTTCAAAGACCGCTTCTAGAGGACCAGAGTTGATCAACCTATAACCCAAGGTCCTTCACACAAAATATTTGATAGGTCCTCACTACAGGAAAAACCAAAAGACAGAAAGCCCTTTGCCATCGCAGCAATAGTGACCTATCCCTTAATGATCCATTTCTTCTATGTAAAAGATCTAACAATATCTGTATTCAACCTTTGCCCAATGAACTTACCCATCAAGGTAGAAGCCATAGCAGTAATGCTACGATCTACCAACTCAACCAAAATTACAATAAAACATGAACCATTTTTTGATGCAGTGATTATTTTAACCGATGGAAAAGAAGACTTACCAATTGGTTTAAATCTAAATAGGGAGGACCATTTTGTAGAAAGTGCCACAGGTAGACCCACCTTGGAGGATGGAAAAGACTTGTCAAGTTCCTTGTCTAGATCCTTGCCATGGGCACGTAAGTCCTTGTCTCCATTTTTTGTCACATATTTGATCTCTAAGTTCCCCTAACAATCTCCATCCCCTCCCTATACACCATTCCTAGGTCCATGTTTCTAATCCCACCCAACCAGAGGAATCCCACCCAGAACAAGTTTTCAATTTTGAAAAGCTACGCTTCCCCGTTCACTTTCCCATCTAGTTCCCTATTTCCTCCCACTTCCCCTCACCATTTTAAATTTATTAACTCTTGGCTATAAGCACTATAGGCAAGAAGCCCCACTATTTCACCAAGGGTCAATGGAAAACATTCTCAATTAAGATCCACAGTAGAGAATGGCCTTGTGGGGACTTGAACCTTGGTTGTAAATATACTTGTATAAAGTTACTATAAAATTGTAGTTATATAAACTTACTATAAAATTATTCCTCAACATTTTATATTTTAATTCTATGTATGATGTTTATTTGAATTACTTTAATTCATTTTTATTTTAAGAATATTGTTATGTAAAATGTTATATTCAGGAGGAGTAGAGTTATGGTTAGGGTTAGAGTAAAGGTTACAGTTAGAGATAGAATTAGAGTTAGGGTAAGCATTAAGATTAAAATTAGGGTTAGGGATAGCGTTAGGGTTAGGGTTTTAATTAGAGTTAGGGTTAGGGTTAGGGCTATTGCTAGGGTTAGGGTTACAATTAGAGATAGAGTTAAGGTAAGGATTAGAGGTAGAGTTAGGATTAGAGTTAAAGTTAAGGTTAGAGTTGTGATTAGTGTTAGGTTTAGGGTTAGGGTTAGGGTTAGGGCTATTATTATGGTTAGAATTGGGGTTAGGATTAGAGTTAGAGTTAGGGTTAGGGTTAAGGTTAGGTTTAGAATTAGATTTAGAGTTTGGGTTAGGGTTGGGGTTAGAATTTGGGTTACAAATATAGGTAGGGTTAGAGTTGGAGGTAGAGTTAGAGTTAGGGTTAGGGTTAGGTTTAGATTTAGAGCTAGAAATATAGTTAGGGTTAGGGTTAGAATTATAGTTAGGGCTAGAGTTAGAGTTAGAGTTAGAGATAGAGCAAAGGTTAGAATTAGAGTTAAAGTTAGGGTTATAATTAGGGTTAGGGTTAGAATTAGGGTTACTGTTAGGATTAGCATTAGGGTTATAATTAGAGTTTAGGTAAGTATTAGGGTTAGGGTTACAATTAGAATTATAATTAGAGTTAGAGTTAGTGTTAGTGTTATTGTTATTGTTATTGTTAGTGTTAGTGTTAGTATTAGTGTTAGTGTTAGTGTTAGTTTTTGTGTTTGTGTTTTTATTTGTGTTAGAGTTAGAGTTAGATTAGGATTAGAATTGGGGTTAGCATTAGGGTTAGGGTTAGGGTTAGAATTAGATTTAGAGTTAAGGTTAGAGTTAGAGTTAAAGCTAGTGATAGAGTTGAGGTTAGGGTTAGGGTTAAAACTTAGAGTTAGAGTTAGGGTTAGAATTAAGATTAGGGTTAGGAGTAGAGTTAGGGTTAGGGTTAGGGTCAGAGTTAGAGTTACATATAGTGTTAGGGTTAGGATTAGGGATAGGGTTAGAGTTAGGGTTAGGGTTAGTCCTAGGGTTAGGGTTAGTCCTAGTCTTAGGGTTAGGGTTACAATTAGAGTTAGAGTTAGAGTTATAGTTAGGGTAAGAGTTAGAATTAGAGTTAGGGATAAAGTTAGAGTTAGAGTAAGGGTTAGAGTTAAAGTTAAAGTTAGGGTTATAATTAAGGTTAGGGTTATAATTAGCGGTAGAGTTAGGATTAGTATTAGGGTTATAGTTAGAGTTAGGGTTAGAATTAAGGTTAGGGTTAGAGTTAGAGTTAGGGTTAGAGTTAGAGTTAGTGTTAGTGTTAGTGTTATTGTTATTATTAGTGTTAGTGTTAGTGTTAGTGTTAGTGTTATTGTTAGTATTAGTGTTAGTGTTAGTTTTTGTGTTGGTGCTTTTGTTTGTGTTAGAGTAGAGTTAGATTAGGATTAGAATTGGGGTTAGTATTAGGGTTAGGGTTAGGGATAGGGTTAGAATTAGAGTTAGATTTAATGTTAAAGTTAGAGTTAAAGCTAATGATATAGTTAGGGTTAGGGTTAGATTTAGCATTAGGGTTAGGGTTAAAACTTAGAGTTAGAGTTAAGGTTAGAATTAGGATTAGGGTTAGGAGTAGAATTAGTGTTAGGCTTAGGGTCAAAGTTAGAGTTGCATATAGTCTTAGCATCAGGATTAGGGGTAGTGTTAGAGTTAGGGTTACAATTAGTGCTAGGGTTACAATTAGACTTAGAGTTAGAGTTGTAGTCAGGGTAGGATGTATGGCTCAACATTAGGGCCCTATTATAGTTAAGGGAAGGTTAAATATGCATGCATGGTGATGCAGATGAAGGATGATTGATCCATTAAGAAAGCCCTACATGGTGCATGCATGTAGAACAATGCATACATGATGAAGTCAACCCACATCTAAATTCCATATTATTCTAGCCAAGGCCCTACATCTAAATGTCCTACTATTCACCTGCAAAGATTATTCATTTCCTGAATAGCCCTAACCCCTATATTAGAATGGTGCAGAATGGGAAGGTAAGGTTATCCCTTTCCTGAATGGCCCAATTATTCTTTGCTCTACTCCTCAGATTCTATACATAATATGTGAATAATAATATATTGATAGGGCCCATTGATCTACTAGGCCCCTAAAAGATTAATTCTTCCTACAATTCTATAGGGGTGACCCATTCATATTTAGCTTTGCATCTGCATCTCCATTGATCAAAATTCTAGCTTATATAACTAGCTTTGGAAAATGAAGAGAAGCTAGAAGCTCTGGCTCTAGGACTGGAAAGGATGGTGTGTAAACTGCTAATGAAATTGTGAGTTCCTTTGGTACTTGCTCCCTTGTTCCTGGTTGAAGAAATATTTTCTTTTGTGCTTATACTTATGCATATTATGGATTGGGGATTATGGACTCTACTACAACTATATGATCTGCATTTCAAGCTACTTTTTGTCTCTGCTTTCCATACTATCTATAGGGCCTTTTCTTCTTCTATGCTAATAGCTTTTGCTACTGGGGATGCACTATGCTATCCTTTACCCCCTTCTCATAGCCCTTGATCAATTGAAACCTTCCTTAATTTTTTGTTTCAATTGACTTAGATGTTGTTATTAGATAGCCCATGCATGGATCATTTGCACCTAGAACTATATATGTTACTAGTGTATCTCAACTAAAAACCTATAGTCATTCTTACTAATTAATAGGTGGGTGGGTTAAATCCAAGCTTCATGGATTCATTGGAATTGGATAAAGATCAATCAGTTCAAGGTAAGTTTGGGAAACTACTTTTGCTAGGTGTAGATTACTTTTTCCAACTCTTCTTTTACCTATGTGGGGCCTTACTACCTATAAAAAATGTGAAAGAATAGATAAGAATCAACTTTAGAGAAATTATTTGTCCATGATGATGTAAGAACATTATATATTGTTGAATTTTTAAATGTGCTAATGCAAGTTCTAGAAATTTTTGGTTGGTAATTTGATTACTAATTTAAGATTTAATGCAGCCTAAATTACCATATTTTTATAAATTTTAGCTTTAAAATATCTAAAATCACTCAATAATTTATTTAAGAAATTATATTCAAAGATTTTCCATAATATTTGATATATGATTAGATTTGATTCACCTAAATATTATCTATTATTGGAGACATTAAAATTAATTCACCAATAATTATCATAATTATTAGTTGCTTAAGGGATATATCGCCAATATTTAGTTTTCACTATTGATTTAGAATATGATGTAATGATCCTCATGATAATCCATGAGTTAAAAAAATTCTATTTTCATTTACAATATTCTATGGTGATTAATGAAATTTCTATTATTATTGAGATTCACTAATATTTTTTGTACAAAAATTATGATTCCAAATAAATACCAATATAAATAATATTTAATATTTAAAAATTGTAAGACTTGTTAATAGAAATAATATAATTTTTTTAAATAATGAAATATTCACCAATTTTTTTTTAAATCTTTTTTTGGAGTGGAGTTCTTAAAGATCTCTCTCTCTCTCTCTCTCTCTCTCTCTCTCTCTCTCTCTCTCTCTCTCTCTCTCTCTCTCTCTCTCTCCCCCCCCCCCCCCCCCCCCCCCCTTTGCACCCCCTAATCTATGTCTCTCTACCTTGTCCCTCTCTCTAGATACACCCTCTAATCTCTCTCGTCCTACTATCTAGATACATGCCCATCTCTCTCTCTCTCTCTCTCTCTCTCTCTCTATGAATATTCCTCCATATTAAAAATATAATATTATTTTCAATTGGTAATAAATATAAGGTTAAGATTATGTTTATAATTTAGTTTGAGTTGGAGTTAGGATCCAAGGTTTATAATTTTATTTATATGACACGTATTATTATGGTTAGGGTTGATAAGTGGTTAAATGTTATGTAAAATGAGGGAAATGGTTAAGGGAAGTATTTGATTTAGGTGTAGTGCTGTAATATTTGGAGTATAACTATGGTTAAAATTTGGAAATAGGTTTAAAAATGACTTGAATAGTGGATAAATTTTAATTGTATTTTTTTCATGAAAGGGGACTTATAAGTCCAAACACAACTATTTAGATGATGTAAAAATGTGAAAGAATAGATAAGAGTCAACTTTAAAGAAAATATTCCTCCATGATGATGTAAGAACATTATATATTGTTGAACTTTTATTAGTGCTAATGCTAGTTTTAGAAAGTTTTGGCAGGTAATTTGGCTAATAATTTAAGATTTAATGCAACCTAAATCACCATATTTTTATAAATTTTAGCTTTGAAATATTTAAAATCACTCAATAATTATTCTTATTAAAAAAAATTATGTTCAAAGATTTTCCATAATATTTGATATATGATTATGTTTGATTCACCTAAATATTATTTATTATTGGAGAAATAAAAATTAATTCACCAATCATTATCATAATTATTGGTTACTTAAGGGATACATCACCAATATTCAGTTTTCACTGTTGAGTTAAAATATAATGTAATGATCTTCATAATAATCCATGAGTTAAAAAAATTCAATTTTCATTTATAATATTCTATTGCCATTAATGAAGTTTCTATTATTGTTGAGATTCACCAATATTTTCGATACAAAATTGCGATTCCAAAATAATTGAAAATATAAATAATATTTTTAAAAAATAAAAATTGAAAGATTTGTTAATAGAATTTTTTTATAAAATAATGAAAGATTTGCCAATATTTTTTTATCTTATTTTGGAGTGGAGTTTCTTAAAGATTACACCCCCCTCTCTCTCTCTCTCACACACACTCTCTCTCTATGTGTATATTCCTCCCTATTAACAATATAATATTATTTTTAGTTGGTAATAAATATAAGGTTAAGATTATGTATATAATTTACATAATTCTTAGTACATTCACATGTAGAGTTCGAGTTGGAGTTAGGATCCAAGGTTTATAATTTTATTTATATGACACTTATTGTTATGGTTAGGATTGATAAGTGGTTAAATGTTGCACTAAAATAAGGGACATGGTTAAGTGAAGTATGTAATTTAGGTGTAGAGTTGGAGTATTTGGGGTATAACTATGGTCAAAATTGGGAAATAGGTTTTAAAAATGACTTGAATAGTGGAAAAAATTTAATTGTATCTTTTTCGTGAAAGGGGAATTCTAAGTCCAAACACAACTATTTAGATGATGTAAAAAATGTGAAAGAATAGATAATAATCATCTTTAAAGAAAATATTTCTTCATGATGATGTAAGAACATTATATATTGTTGATTTTTTATAGTGCCCATGCAAGTTTTATTGCAATGATTAAGAATTGTAATCATAAACATGCCTATCATTAAGGAAATCAATGTAGACTTATGATTTTATTTCTTAATTAACATATTTAGTAGCCAAGATAACTTTTCTAGATTTGTTTTCTTGTTCTCTACTTCATGAAAGTTACATAGGACAATGGGGAAGCACAACTCCCAACAAAACTAATTGGAAGTAGTAAAAATCTAAAACCAATAATAAGAATGAACTATATACAATTTTTTTTTTGTAATGGTGTAAATACATGTCACATTCTTTAATGATTAGGATTGTATTGCGATATTTATTTGAACAATGATTGTGAATGACTGCTTTCATCATTGATGGAAACCCATCCACTTTTACTGATGTGTCACACATGAATTTTTTTGCATCTTTCATTTCTATTACTTTTCTTTCCTTAAGATAGCAATTGGAAATATTGTGTTCTATAGAAATTTAACTAATGATGTGCATGACTCTTTAGTTATTCATAGCAACTTTCTTAATTCAAACTCAAAGAAATCATTTGAGGCCACTGAAGTAGTCAAGCTAGTATCAATAATTTTTTATTCTTTGTTCGAGACATTCATAACTCAAATAGTAACTTGCAAACTTATAAGAAAACATCAACATATATAAATAATCAAAATAAAAAAGTATTAGCAATTAACATATTTTTTTCAAATGAATAATGTTCAAAATAAGATAAATAAAAATAAAATCTATTTTAAATGAAACATTTAGATTGTGATGTTTGAAATATGGTGGCATTGACTTCAACTTTTTAAAAATTGCAAACATTTAGATTCATCTGCTTTACATAAGTCATTAACTTTAATTAATTCTATATTTTATTGATATGGTTGCATTGCCATCCACATTAATAATAAAATATAATTATGAAATATGCAAATATAAATACTTTGAAACATGTAAATGTAAAACTATTATGAAAAAGTCAAATTTCTAATATGCAAAACAAAACCACTTTGAAATATGCAAATCTAGAACTAATTTGAAACATGTACATTTAAAATATGCAAATGAAAAGTATAATAAAATATATAAATCAAATAGATTTTGAATGCAAATCTAAATCTAAATCAAACATGCAAGACTAAAGTATTGAATACAAATCTAAACAATTTTGAATAGAATTCTAAAGCTAAATGAAACTAATTAAAATTGAAATGTAAATCAAAGTTCAATATTATAACTAATTTTGAATCTAAATCACAATCTAAATTTGAATCTTAATGAAAATCTAAATAGAGTTTTAAAAAAAAAAATTAGAAATCTCACCTACAAAAAATTTGCTCCAAAACTTCAATCTACTCCTCTTCAAAAACTTCAATCTAATCCTCCAACAATCTCCACCTCTTCCTTTTTACAAAAACATAAAATGAAAATAAATTGAGGAGCCTTTTTTTTTATAACTTGTGAGAGGCTCCTGATATCCCCCAATGAATTTCTCTTCACATTCCACAAATTTGTTTCAATTCCCCTGCTCCCCACAAAAAAAAAGCATGAATATGCATGCAAAGTTATATTTAAGAAAAAAAAAATCATATTCAAATTTTCAATGAAATTACTTTGGCCCTATTTTTTTGTTCATAGTTTTGAGCCCTATTTTTGGGGTTGTATTTTTTGGGCCCTATTTTTTAGGTCCTATTTTTTTGGGCCTGTTATTTTTGCTACAATCTAGCTTCCTATTATTTCAATTAGCTATTATTTCTAGAATATTTTTTATTTTATGATTTAATAATTGAATATTTAATATAAAAGGTTGTAACTACTCCCTTTTTCATTTTATTGATGAGGAATCTATTTTAGCATATTCTCATACTAGGCATTTTGCTATTGTATAGAACACCTCTCGACATAATCAAAATCAAAGTTATTTTAAATAAAATATTTAGATTACAATGTTTGAAATATGGTGGAATTGCCTTCCACTTTTCAAATATTACAAACATAAACATTATGTATTAATATATTAATGAAAAATAAATAAAATACATTTATAACCTTATTGAATAATGATAAAATATATAATAATTATATGATTCTTCTATTTTAAATGCATCATTAACTTTAATCAAATATAAATTTGATTGATATGACATTGTCATCTACATTAATAATAAAATTTAATTATGAAACATGAAAATTTTAAAAATTGAAATATGAAAATGTAAAACTATTATGAAAAATTCAAATCTAAAACATGCAAATCAAAACCATTTTGAAATATGCAAATCTAAAACTAATATGAAACATGCAAATCTAAAACTAATTTGAAACATGCAAATCTAAAACTAATATGAAACATGCACATTCAAAATATGCAGATAAAAAGTATTATGAAATATATAAATCAAATAGATTTAAAATGCAATTCTAAATTTAAATTAAACATGCAAGACTAAAATATTAAATACAAATCTAAACACTCTTGAATGTAATTTTATATCTGAATAAGGCAAGAGCCTACAACACAATGGTAAATTGTGAGCCTCTTATCAAAGAGGTCTTGGGTTCGAATCTACTCGTGCTTAATAAAATAATAATTAATAATAATACATAATAAGTAATCTTGGCTTCAGCCTCTTACCGATCAAAAAAAAAAAAATCTGAATAAAATTAATTTAAATTTAAATTTAAATCAAAGTATAATATTATAATTAATTTTGAACCTAAATATAAATCTAAATGTAAATGAAAATGAAAATCTAAATAAAAAATAAAATATGAAAATAGAAATCTCACCTGCAAAAAATATACTCCAAAACTTCAATCTACTCCTTTTCAAAAACTCTGATATACTCGTCCAATAATCTCCACCTCTTCCTTCTTGCAAAAGTGTAAAATGAAAATGAAGTGAGGAGTCTTTGTTTTATAACTTGTGAGAGGCTCCTCATATTTCCCAATAGACGTCTTTGGCATTCCACAAATTTGTTTCAAATTCTCATGGTCTCCACAAAAAATAAGAATGAATATGCATGCAAAAATATATTTAACAAAATAAAAATAATATTTAAATTTTCAATGAAATTATTTCAGCCTTTTTTTTTTGGCTCTATTTTTTGGGAACCTATTTTTTGGCCCTATTATTTTGGATCGTATTTTTTTGGGCCATATTTTTTCGAGTCCTAATTTTTGGACTTATTATTACCACATCTATTTGGCTTCCTATTATTTTGACTAGCTGTTATTTCAGGAATAACTTTTTATTTTATGATTTAATAATTTAATATTTAATTAAAAATTTTCTAAATCCTCCCTTTTCTCTTTTATTGACAAGAAATATATTTTGGCATAATCTCATGATGAACATTTGTGCTACCATTGTATAGAATGCCCTTTTCTTTTTTATTGATAAGAAATCTATTTTGGCATATTCTCGTGATGGGCATTTGTGCTACCATTGTATAGAATGGTGCTTGATGTAACAAGGAATCTATTTTGGCATAGTCTCATACTTCTATAGAACACCTCTCGACATAATTAGAATACAATTATTTCCAAAATATTGATACTAGCAAGGATTGTAGAGGCTAGGAGGGACATCTTTGTTGCATCAATAAAACATGAAATTGTTGGGCTTCACATATGCCCCCACATTCATGGTTCTCAACGACAATTATCCATTTTAGGTGGATTTTCTTGTGGCTAGACAAGTACTCATGCCTCATTTTATGATAGTGATGATACATCTAGCACCTTGGGAAATTAATTATTATTTTTATTTATCTTTCATTAGCATATTAATAAACTGATATTTATATATGGTTTATTGGTACAAAGAAATGACAAATAATGCAGATGGTACATATAGATTAAAAAAATACATCAATTTTAACCATTAAATTTAAAAGATCAAAATTTTATTGATAATATAATATCTTGAATATGAATGTTCTTAATATTAATTAAAAAAAAAAAAAAACAAAGACCATATACGGTTCAAATCATGAAAGCTTTCATATATGTGAATAATCCAAAATAAATATAAAAATCAAATGGCGGCTTATCTGTGCAAAAGAAAAATCCATCACCCCGTCTCCCGTGAGGCTTGAAATCCAATGGGGAGAGAGGCCTTAAGTATACATGTTTGACAAGCAGGATGGTAGATGAATATCTCAGCCTCCTCAACCAAACATACATACTGATTTGTCAGTTTAGACTTCACTCTATCTTTATAAAATTGGGAACTTTCTATTATTTCCTTTGCTGGTTCCAACAATTGCTTAAGTTTTAATTGACCTTCATATGACATCCTTTGCAAGATGTCTACAAATACTTGTTCAGGTAATTCCTGTAAAAAATCCATTTCAAAACTCTTCCTATTCTTCCTTCACAGTGTATGAAACTCTCCTCTTTCGCCTCAACACAAGACACTTTAGGAATTGAAAAAACTATTAGAAACAGTATAAGATATTGTTGCTCTATATTTGAAAAAACTTTCCTAATTCAAGAGACGTGTACCTTTGGGAATGGCATAACAATTAAGACTAAACTAACTGTGGGATTTTACTAATCTTCCATATAGTCAAATATGTATATGTATTGGGGCTTTGGCTTAGTGCCCTGTTTATTAAAATAGTTAGAATTTATTTTTCTACTTTCTCACCTTAGAATATGATACGTTGCTAGAGTAAGATTTATTTCTAGACCTAAACTTAATCCTTCAGAACAATTCATGGTAAATTTGACTATGTATAGCATTTGAAAATTGGAGATTCTTTATTTCATTTGGATTTTAGTACATTGAAGAATAACAACCACTCTGTTGAGTGTGATTGAGGGACACTTTAGCTGATGGACATGTTGAATTTTTTATATAGAAAGATATAAAGTTTATAAGAAATGAAGAAGATGTCTATATTATAGGGTTTAACTATCAAACGATAGATCTATCTTAATCAAATCAACATTTCTAGTATACACATTAAATAAAATATTTTAAAATATAATTAAAGAAAGTCATATAAAGTTGAAAAGAATAGAGCTCTCTAAAATAATGTTAGTAAATGAATGCCTAAGAAAGAAACAAAAGAAAAAAAATTATAAGAGAGAGTACTCATTTTTATTAAATTTAATAGACATAATTATTACAAGTTTAGAGAAATTCTATTACAAGAAAAAACAACATTTCCATCTAGGTTTTCATTTATGTGATCTAATAAATGATATTATAAATTTAATCACTTATATAAAAGACATAAACAAAAAATTATATTTGAAGCAAAACTAATCTTTCTTTTTAGGTTGTTAATAATCTAAACTAATAAATGATTAATTATTTAATCTATTATGTAATCACTTATATAAAATACATATACTATGTATGCAAATCAGATTTGTTATTTCTAAAATTATTTAGTCCATATGAAAAAGGTTGGATTAGCAAAAATTAGAAAATGTACTACCACCAAGTTCTACTCAATTCAAATTAGAATATAAACTACTAAAATTCCCCCTAGACATGACATTGAATTATTGTAAAGGCTTATATCTTAAATTTGATCTGATTTTAAAGAGGGGTAAACGCTTTGACCTGGAGCTATGAACCAGTGAGGTCACAAACGGGAGACCTCATCCCCATGAGATTTGAACCTTGATGGCAAGGATATATCTTAAATTTGATCATTTTCAACATCAAAAATACATTTTCTTTGTTTAGTGAAGTTGCATGAGCATTGACCTAGATATTAGTTCAATTATTTTTCAAGTATTTCGTTGAAAATAAATCAATTATTGACTATTCTCGTCAAATTTTCTATTTTTTTTATAAGATTTTGATTTCATTATCGTCAAATTTTCTATTTTCTTTATAAGATTTTGATTTCATTGTTTTAAAACTTTTACCTTGCCGCCAAGACATTTTGAAGGCATCTAAGACTTCCATGTCAAGGTTCCTTTAATGATTAAGTAATCTAAAGAATTCAACAATCCATTTAGAAAAATATTTACATTTTGAGAATTTAGTTAAGATTATAGTTAAAGGGTTTATGGGAGGGTTAGGGTTTATGATTTCAGTGAGTGCTAATTTTTTGGATTTTAGTTGAGGATATTGATAGAGTTTATACTTATGATTCAATGGGTAGGGTCATAATTTTCTGTTATGGTTATGATTTCTTTTATGGTTTAAGTCAAAGTTAACGTTAGGGTAGGGATTAAGATTTGATATTATGATTAGGGTGATGAAATCTGGGATTAAGATTATTACTATGATTAATGTGTGACACATATTTGTCACTTTCATATAGAGCAATTTTTAAATACCACGCATATTAGAAATCCATGCATATAGACTTATGAAATAATACTCCACATGTCAATATAGAGTTAGGATAGTATACTATACACATCACATCAAGAATTATAATAAATTTACCAGATTATTACTATGATTAATGTGTGACACATATTTGTCACTTTCATATAGAGCAATTTTTAAATACCACACATATTAGAAATCCATGCATATAGATTTATGAAATAATAATCCACATGTCAATATAGAGTTAGGATAGTATACTATACACATCACATCAAGAATTATAATAAATTTACCTTCCTTTCATTTAGTATCAATATTTTTACGACAAAAAAATGACATATATGAAAAAGAAGTATTGTTGATTGTCAAACTAAATGAGATGTTTGACTATAGCTATTTTTAATAAGCATCAAAAGTCAACAAATGAAATATGTATATGTAAAATGTAATCAATAGCTTTAAGGATACTTTTGCAGTACTCTATAAGTAATGTTGCACAGAGCCAATACAGTGGTTTATTGGCATGGCTTTCTTCGAGGAAGTCATTAGTTCAAACTTCATATTGTCAACATATAAAAAATAAATAAATAAATGATGTTACACATTGTCAATATCAGTTTTTTAAAAAAAAAAGACTTTAGAGAGCCATTTGGACTCCAAAACAAGGATTTCTAATAAAAATAAACTATGTTTAGTTATACATGCTATTTAGATTCATTTGAAATAACAAACAAAATATAAAATTATAAGAAAACGATGTTACATAGATGAACTTCAACTTATTATTTTTTGTATGAATGAGAAATTTTATTTTTTGGAATGAGAAGCACTGGAAGCCTGTTTGGAAAATAAAAATTTGTAGTGAGAAGTATTTGTAGAAAGAAATGACAAATGAGAAGTAAGTTCAGCAGAATAATTCACTATCTTTAAACCTTTACATCTTAGAGAATAACCATTATTAATGGCTTCACTTTTCTTGTAACAATTTTGAACCCTTATAGTTTTGAGCGTGCTGCATTTGATCCCTTAATTAGGCAATTTATTTGTCTTAATTTTGTTTTTATGACAGCACTTTTCTTGAATCAATTGCAGTTTCATTTGAATTAAGTTTGAGCTTCTGGCCATGAGGTCTTATGGGTGCCATGTAATTGTTTTTTGAACTGTCAAAATGAGTTAATTTATTTGTAGAATTAGTTGGAGAGCAGACTAATGCTTAATGGAAGAAAAAAAAATCCGAAAAAATATTTTTTTTCACCTGTAGATTCAGTTGTAGAGAGGCCTGCTAACATCTAAATTAAAAGTGCTTAGGGAAAACACGAGGCAGAATAGTTTCAATAACTCATCAGCTTGTTCTGTAAATGTCACTCGTATTGCATACTCAATGTGTGAAGGATGGTAAAAGCTTCTCAAAGACTTCTCTTTTATATTCTTCCTTCATTTTCGTAGCTTCATCCTTCTGAATTTGGTGCATAAATTTCTTGTAAATCATCAATTACTATAAAACAGAGATGCTAAATAAACAGACCACAGATCAAAAGAATGACCAGATTGAAAATACAGATAAAATGAGGTATGCAATTTTTAGGTCTTGTATCTTTGAACAATTTTTCATCAATAGAATTGGCTCATATTATATAATCTATATCATAGGATGAAGCAATAAATAAAGAGCAAAAATATAATATAATATGATTGAAAATGTTCGTAATGAAAAATCTATCCAGAGTTTAATTCAATAATACAAGACTTCCTATAAAGAATAGAAAATAGACATAAAAAACAATGAATTACATGGTCTAGAATAGCACAATCTCTCCTTTCCCTGTTCACAATAAATATAATTTTTTCTTGATGTATCATTTATATAAGTATTTTATTTTATAGAATATGAAAAGACAACAAGATTAAGAGGGCTAGATGACGGTTGATGTGAACAAATATAGTTTTTTCTTGATGTATCATTTATATAAGTATTTTATTTTATAGAATATGAAAAGACCACAAGATTAAGAGGGCTAGAACTTCATGCATTCAACAATCTTCTGTTAACGTATTAATCATTAGGGTTTAAAACTTAGGTGAGATATTTTAGTTGTAGTAATTATTTTATAGCAGTTATTTAACTGCTATATGACTAGATACAGTAAAGTTTCTATTATGTTTACATTATTTTTTATTACATCAGATTTCCGAGCCTAACAGTGGTATCAGAGCAGGGAATATTGATACAACAAAGAAGAGGGAAATACAATATAGTTATTTTGGATTTAAGCAACCATGGTCATTCCCATGAAGAAATGGTGGAACACAGGACGGCTGCAGGTTGAGCAATGTTTTATATTTTAATAAAGTTTATTTTGATAATGATCTTAAAAGAAGAAGAGAAAAAGTATTGTTTCTAATAAGCTTCTTCTATTTACATCATTTTGGTATTTTGTAACAATATGTCTATGTTTATATTGTCAAGGATTAAAATCTAATGGAAACTGATACATGTTTAGTTTAAGAACCGGTTGCAGAGTAAGACATCATTTTGTTCAAATTTGATTTATGATTTTGGTTCTTTGTTCCAAAAGGTCATTTCAATGTCTATTATGTTTTTGTTCTTGAATTAAATATCATCAAGAATAAGATTATGTACGATTTTCAATGGACAATATTAGACTGACTCAAAAATTGGCAGCAAGATTGAAGTATTTTCATGAGTCTATTAATACACTCAAGTTGTGAGATTTTTGGAAGTTTGGTCCAAAGATTGGTATCAAATTATATTTTAGAAAATAATGCATGTTGGATTGTTACGGGTCTAGTATTTGAGCATTAGCAATGAATGCTATTTGAAAAGTTCAGTATTTATTTCATAATAGCAAGTTTTTAAAGCAGAATGTTGAATACAAGACATCGGGTTTGGGTCAAGTTAATTGATAAGTGTTGCATGATATTGGAATTTCAAAAAGCATTCAGCTATGTCATCGAGTTGAAATGTCAAGTGAATATTTGTGATTTGGTGAAGGTGTACTTCTACTAACAAAGTGGAGAAATAAATGGATTTGTTTGTGGCCAGATGTATAGTGGAGTGAAGAATGTTTATTTGCATTTGACAGAAAATGATGTTGAAGATATATAGATTTGGGAGAGCTATTTGATCCTCTACATCAATTCGTAGAAGATATTTCTTAAAATTGTGTAATTGTGACATCTTTAGCATAATTTCGAAAAAGATTATGGTTGATGACAATAGTCATGGTCATGAAATTTTATTGGTAAAAATAGAATTTCTTTATGCTGAAAATAAAATTTGTGGTCCATATTGATACAGTCCACCTATTTAAAGCAATGAAGATAAATATGTGGTATCTTATCCAATGGCTTATCACATAAATGCATGTTATTAAAATCATTTCCTCTCATCTGCCAAAGGGAGGATATTCTGTATATGTTAGATTCAAGTTCAAGTGAATGAAATGTTATTAAAATCATTTCCTCTCATCTGCCAAGGGGAGAATATTTTGTATATGTCAGATTCAAGTTCAACTGAATGCAATTTTAGATTCAAGTTCAAGTTCAAATGAAGCGCAATTACAATGACTCATTGTATACCATTACAATTACAAGTTTATACCATTTTCACAAGATTATTGCACCTAATGTGTGCTATTATCAAAATGTCATATGGACAAAACAATTCATAACACCCAATGTGTGCTCTTATCAAATTATAACACAAACAAAGTCTATAACACCCAATGTGTGCTCTTATCAAATTATAACACAAGCAAAGTCTATAACACCCAATGTGTGTTATTCTCTTGCACCCAATGTCTACTCTTATCAAATTGTAACATGAAAAATACAAGTTCATTGCACCCAATATGTGCTATTTTCAGTAATTATGCACCTAAAGCGTGCTAATTTAAAAGGGACAAAATATGTCTCAAAGTGATACCTATCAAAGCAATAGGTTGAGTTCAAAATACTCTCAATTTAATGTAACCCTTTTTTATTAAGGTGGGGATGTTAACATATTAATCATTAGGGTTTAAAAGTTAGGTTAGATATTTTAGTTGTAGTAGTTATTAAACTATTATATGACTACCTTATTTATGTAATGATCTTGATGAATAGATACAATAAAGTTTCCATTATGTTTATATTATTTTTTATTACATTAGATTTTTGGGCCTAACATCTTCTAGATGAAATTAAATCAACAATGAACATTAATTATTTAATTATTTTTCCTATTTCTATGATCTTTAATGTCATATATTTTAATGTTCCCTGTTATTAGTTTGAATTTTGCAGAGAAGAAAATCGATGGTTTTTTGCCTAGGATTGGTCCCGTACGGATGAGGAAGTGCCTGGAGTGCAGTGACAGAAGCCGTACGGTGACTATATGTTTCTTGTAGCAATCTGTACAGGAGTTAACAAGAGTGCAAGATTCTCAGTAGGAAACTAAGTCTGTACGGTGAGTAGGTGGGCCACAAAAGATCGTACGATCTATTGCAATACGGTGGTATGTTTGCCAAAGGGAATGAGGAGGTGGTCATATGGTAGATCACATATGACCGTATGGGAACCACAGATCTAGCTGTATGCTGCACTATTATTATATTATGAATTGTGAATTATGAAGTGGAGCCAAATACAACACAGAGGAGCCATACGGGCATGAGGAGAAAGAGTGAATGATGGAGGCCGTATAGTAACATTCCAAGAGGCAATTATCAATGCAAACTAATTGATAATCAATAGTTTAGTTGCAAGAAAACTTACACAATTTGCACATGCAGAGACTAAGCATTCACCAACAGGAACAAAGATGAAATTTAGCCTTCAGATTGCCCGAAATAAACCAGGGACACAATCGGAATAAGGTGAGGGTTTTGTTCCCACCAAAACCAAGCGAGCCAAATAAGGAAGGTCTTTCACTTCCGAAATGGCAAACAAATTCCAAACTCCAACAAGAATCTGCAGTATAGAGAAAATATGATCCAAAAACATACCTATCGACTACTATGAGCCGTGCTTAAATACTGATTGAAAAAAGCTTTTCGAAGGTGTACAAAGATTAGCCAATGGAGACACAAACTACTATGACAAAATTAAAAGATGAAAGACAAAATTATAAGTATTTTATTTTATAGAATATGAAAAGATCACAAGATTAAGAGGGCTAGAACTTCATGCATTCAACAATCTTCTGTTAATGTATTAATCATTAGGGTTTAAAAGTTAGGTGAGATATTTTAGTTTTAGTAATTATTTTATAGCAGTTATTAAACTGCTATATGACTAGATATAGTAAAGTTTCTATTATGTTTACATTATTTTTTATTACATCAGATTTTCGAGCCTAATAGTGGTATTAGAACAGGGAATATTGATACAAAAAAGAAGAGGGAAATACAATATAGTTATTTTGAATTTAGGCAACCATGGTCATTCCCATGAAGAAATGGTGGAACAAAGGACGGCTGCAGGTTGAACAATGTTTTATATTTTAATAAAGTTTGTTTTGATGATGATCTTAAAAGAAGAAGAAAAAAAGTATTGTTCCTAATAAGCTTCTTCTATTTACATCATTTTGGTATTCTGTAACAATATGTCTATGTTTATATTGTCAAGGATTAAAATCTAATGGAAACTAATACATGTTTAGTTTAAGAACCGGTTGCAGAGTAAGACATCATTTTGTTCAAATTTGATTTATGATTTTGGTTCTTTGTTCCAAAAGGTCATTTCAATGTCTAGTATGTTTTTGTTCTTGAATTAAATATCAAAATTGGCAGCAAGATTGAAGTATTTTCATGAGCCTATTAATACACTCAAGTTGTGAGATTTTTGGAAGTTTGGTCCAAAGATTGGTATCAAATTATATTTTAGAAAATAATGCATGTTGGATTTTTATGGGTCTAGTATTTGAGCATTAGCAATGAATGCTATTTGAAAAGTTCAGTATTTATTTCATAATAACAAGTTTTTAAAATAGAATGTTGAATACAAGACATCGGGTTTGGACCAAGTTAATTGATAAGTGTTGCATGATATTGGAATTTCAAAAAGCATTCAGCTATGCCATCAAGTTTAAATGTCAAGTGAATATTTGTGATTTGGTGAAGGTGTACTTCTACTAATAGAGTGAAGAAATAAATGGATTTGTCTGTGGCCAGATGTATAAGAGTGGAGTGAAGAATGTTTATTTGCATTTGACAGAAAATGATGTTGAAGATATATAGATTTGGGAGAGCTATTTGATCCTCTACATCAATTCGTAGAAGATATTTCTTAAAATTGTGTAATTGTGACATCTTTAGCATAATTTTGAGAAAGATTATAGTTGATGACAATAGTCATGGTCATGAAATTTTATTGGTAAAAATAGAATTTCTTTATGCTGAAAATAAAATTTGTGGTCCATATTGATACACTCCACCTATTTAAAGCAATGAAGATAAATATGTGGTATCTTATCCAATGGCTTATCACATAAATGCATGTTACTAAAATCATTTCCTCTCATCTGCCAAGGGGAGGATATTCTGTATATTTCAGATTGTAGATTCAAGATCAAGTGAATGAAATGTTATTAAAATCATTTCCTCTCATCTGCCAAGGGGAGGATATTTTGTATATGTCAGATTCAAGTTCAACTGAATGCAATTTTAGATTCAAGTTCAAGTGAGTTTCAGGTTCAAGTTCAAATGAATGGCAATTACAATGACTCATTGTATACCATTACAATTACAAATTTATACCATTTTCAAAAGTTTATTGCACCTAATGTGTGCTATTATCAAAATGTCATATGGACAAAACAATTCATAACACCCAATGTGTGTTACTTCATAGCACCCAATGTGTGCTTTTATCAAATTATAATACAAACAAAGTCTATAACACCCAATGCATGTTATTCTCTTGCACCCAATGTCTACTCTTATCAAATTGTAACATGAAAAATACAAGTTCATTGGACCCAATATGTGTTATTTTCAGTAATTATGCACCTAAAGCGTGCTAATTCAAAAGGGACAAAATATGTCTCAAAGTGATACCTATCAAAGCAATAGGTTGAGTTCAAAATACTCTCAATTTAATGTAACCCTTTCTAATTAAGGTGGGGATGTTAACGTATTAATCATTAGGGTTTAAAAGTTAGGTTAGATATTTTAGTTGTAGTAGTTATTTTATAGTAGTTATTAAACTATTAAATGACTACCTTATTTATGTAATGATCTTGATGAATATATACAGTAAAGTTTCCATTATTTTTTATTACATCAAATTTTCGGCCCTAACATCTTCTAGATGAAATTAAATCAACAATGAACTTTAATTATTTAATTATTTTTCCTATTTCTATGATCTTTAATGTCATATATTAACTAGATATATTTAGATGCTTAAAATGAATCTTCTCCAAACCATATTCAAATCAATAAAACCTAGCACTCACACATCTCTACTTTGATACTTATATCGCTTTTGTTTCTCCAATTTTGGGCCTTTTAATTCTCTCTGTATTACTAGTCCACCCATACTCTTTATATCACTTCAAAACCAATTTTTTGCCCAGTACCCGATTTTTGATACAAATGGCCAGATGACAATTAAAATGAACATAAGTAATGCTTTAATAGACAATTTCTTACCACAATTAATAGTTGGGTCCAACATACGAATTACTAAGTTTGATGTGCAAAGAAAATCACACTTGGAATGAGGATATGTGGCCTACTCTCTTGCTTTGACAAGCAACAACAAGCTAACCACTATAAAACTTGTTTGCGAATATCACCACCTCACACCTGACATGACAATTACTCACATAGGAGACCTTGAATCCATCTATCTAGTAGGCTCCTTTGGTTCTATTGCCACAAGCTATCACAACAATAGAGGTCATCTTGAAGTACACATCAAAGATGGTGACTCACAATATGATATGGCCTCGGTAAATGCTTTCCCTCTAAATTTCTTCCCATCTTCTCACTCTGGACTAACAATTTCTTACCTTCCTATTAATAACTAAATTCTACATTTGCAAGCGTACATGCCAAGAAGCTATACAAATTTGTGCGCTCCTCTGATCTGCCTGATCTCAACAGAAAACATGTCCTTACTACTCTTAAAAAAATTTGTCCGCAATACTACTTGGGGTTCACTAATCATCCGCCCATCACAGTCTTCATTTGTCAAACAACTTAATAATGAATGGACCAAAAGCCACCTCAAAAGTCTTGCCAGATCCAATTTGCAGGCAAGTACAAAGTGCACATTCTTTTATATTCTAAATTCCATGAGACTAACCCATTCTTCAAACAACTTTGTATGTTGTTGGCACACTGAAGGCCAAGAACACTCATTTGGAACCTTATGGGATGTGTTGTAGTACATGCCACCATCCCTTGAAATATGATAGCTCTATTGATCTTGACTCTCTTCACTGTGCTCACTATCATAGACCTGCAAAGCCTACATTTCGCCACAATTTGTTATGCACATTGCATAGACACGAAGGCAACATTGACTGCACCTTACAAGGGGATCTCCTAAAGTAGCAATTTCCAGAAATGGCTTCCATAACATATGAGGAGTACCGGAAAAACATTTTAAAAATGGTATATGCCCTATGGAAACTGCAACTATATGGCACATTCACAATGGCTATCAACAACAATATCGTAAAGATTGTAAAGCAATGACTTTTAGATGAAATAAAGCATTGGTCTATACTTACAAAGCACCCAATGTCCTACAATGCACCACAATGACCTATGTATTTTGCATGACAACCTGTATACAGACTATATTTATATTTATCTCATGTACTAAACGCTAATTTTGTATAGTCCAACAAATAACAAAGATTATATTTGTCTGAAGTACAAAGACATTGCACACTACTCATTATAGACACACATCTATGACATATTCTAACTGTTGCTTGCACTTGCCAATATCGGCCTATTTATTTTCTGTTAATTATTACTGTACAAGTCTTTCACCCCTTAAAACTTAAAAGACCTGCATTGAATTCAAGCATATAAATATTTACTATGTCTATCAATTATTTCATTTCTCCAAATGGTTGTATAGATCTTTACTCTGCTTTAAATCTGCTTTTTCATTTCTCCAAATGGTTGTATAAATCTTTACTCTGTTTCAAATCTGCTTTGTCAATTATTTCGTTTCTTCAAATGACTACTTTACTTCCTAGTTGATTAATAGACATTAGATTTCAATGTCTACACTGAAAGCCAATAGGCTTGTTTCTTGTATTCACTTTATGTTCGTTGTAGGATTTTAACATTGTATTTCCTGTTGCAAAATCTAGTTTCAGTCAAATTTCTAGACATGCTCGTGGTTGTCATCAGAGCTAATTAAAGGAAGGTTCAAAGTTGCAATTTAATGGGGGTTTCTATTCCAGAGAGTTATATTTTTAGTTCCTGACATTTTCTCAATCTACTTGTATTAGGAAATATCATAGATGATTTTCATGGATTTGGTTGAGATTTTTCACTGATATTTAAGTTGTTCTTTTCCTGTTGTTGTCGGATGTCAAATGATTGACTCTATTGACTTGTTAAGGAACTTGAACCAGACGTTGTAGTTGGAAATTGCTCTTAAAAACCCTAGTGTTTGGTATGGCTATGGGAAACTAGAAAGGTTTTACATTTATTTATTTTACACTTACTGTCTGGCATGACTGTAAGGAAATAAAGAAATTTGACTGCAAGTCATAGATTTTACCTTGCATCCGCCCTAATTTTTCTGTATGTCTGGAAAGGTCCAGTCAAACCTGTCCATTTATATGTTTCTTGGTTATCATTAAAATCTTTTGTGTAGCTGAAGTTTTAATTCAGCTATGCTGCATTCACCCTGTTCTTGTTGGTTTGTTTAAAAACCTTAGTTCAGAGAAATTCATGTGGAGTATAATTTACACAATTTGACCTTCGCTGCATTCATCTAAAACAACTTTTCCTTGCTGCATTCATTACGGCTTGAATATAAATGTGAGCCATTCGAGTTGATATCTATCAATAGGGATAAATGATCCAAAACATGAAAACTTTGGCAGCTAGTTGTTGGAGGAAATTCTTTATGTTATGTTTTACTCGATGTATCAAGATTATATACATTATCAAGTTGATTTACCGAAATATTTTGAGTGTGTGTATGGATCATCTAAGTGATATTCATAGTACTTTTAGCATTCTAAATTGATGTAGCCCTTACTAAATCATTCACTGTTTTATGTTAGCTATTCAAACGTTCATTCACTATTATGTGATTGTTGTTCAAACATTTGTTCACTATTTTATGTTAGTTGTTCAAACATTCATTAACTATTATGTGATCGTTGTGATTTCTGTTCAAACACTCGCTATGTTGTGATTTCTGTTCAAACATTCTTTCACTATTATGTGATTGTTGAGAAAGCAGGATACAAATATGTAGGTGGGCATTGCCTGACACTACTGGTCTATTTTTTTTAAAGTAGATGCATTTTCTGAATCTGGATTTTCTATTTTTCTGATGGGTATGCAGATACTTGTTATGTAAAGCCCAATAATGGTAGAAATGTAAGCCACCTATTACATTTCACAAATTTTATCTTTATGACTTGATAGACATACTTGAGTTTGATCTTTGAATTTTAATCTCTCTACAAATAGGAAAAATTCTTTCCTAGTTATTCAAAATTACCTGCCTGAAGTGAAGCTCTGTCTACTCTAATCAACCTGCCCTATCTAATCAGCTTACCCTAAGCAGGAACTATGCTGCCCTGCAGCCCTTGTTACGTTGGTGGTAGAATTGTACTTAAAAACATTGGACCCTCGAATTATTGTAACTTCATGGATTCATTACCAATTGTTTTGCCTAAGTTTCTTTTACTTTCGTCACATGCAAAACTATTTTGGTTAGGAGCACATACTGCAAATTGTTCAAATTGCTCCTTTATTCAACAAGATATCTTTGTTTATTCTAGTAGAGCTTTTGGTGCAGCAGAAATTGTATAATTCTTTCCCAGATCAGTTTTACTGGCATATTTTTTCAAGTCACTCTCTTTCGTGATCCCTTTCTTTTGCAGTAGTAATTTTGTTTCTGCTAGCACGTTGTCTTGTCCTTTCTTGCTGCGTGAGATATTTCAGAGGAACTTATTTGCAAAGAAAGGGATCAGATAATACAATTTTGTTCATCTCTTTTTCATCTGAGACAGGTTCCCTCAATGACTAGGGAAAAGACTGAATTTAATTATCTAATTTATAGGTTCAATACAAAGGTTAATTTTAAGTTAAATGAAAATCATTCTAAGAGTAGAAGCATTAATTTTGAGGTCGGAAGTGCTCTATAAGTATAATAATAATGGATAAATGATATAAACTCCTTTTGCTTCCTTTTTGGAGTTTATTGTCTTGTCCTATTTATTTTCTTTGTTATCTCGCTTGGTGCTTTCACTTTGTGTCTTGGGGGGTTTTGTCTCTCCCCCATGTTTGTTTGTTTTTTGTCTTTATTTTATTTTACTTCTTTTGACTTGCATTGGGACGTGTGCAGTCCCTCTCTTCGAGGGCTCCTTTAATTAGTGACCCTGTGCCAAATCTGCATCTTACATAATTTGACACCTCTTGCTCTCTCTTCCTGATGATGGATCACGTAGTGTGATTCGAAACGTTGATGAAAAATCTCTACACAATCTATTCCAGAAACTTAGCATTATAAATAATATATTGTTTTTAATCAAAAAATAGAAAGTAAATAGTCCATGAATGATAATACAAGTTAGAGGCACATAAAAAAAGTTTATATTTCATTAAAAACCTAAATTCAAATGAGAATGGTGAAAATTTACACCAATATGGTTTAAATTTTTATGATCATGAGTACTCATTAACTTATTGCTTTATAATTAGGTGCATCAACATCATTACTCTTGTACACTATCCCTATGGTGGAACTAGAAGAGGTCTATTATTCATTCTTCCACCTCTATCATTCCTATCACTTAACAACCCATTATTGATTTGGTTAATAAAGATCCTACAAATTCATCATAAGATGTATTTGGGTCACTCATAATTCTCAAAATAAAATTTCTCCCTATCTTTCAAAAATAGAAGTTTTCATACTATCTCTGTATTTATTAATAGAGATGTTTGACAACATAAGAGGCCATAGAATGAATTGTTCATAAGAAACAACACATCTTGACAGTCTCATAAATGAGGTAGCAAGCTAAGTTTCTTTAACCTAGTAGAACACTATATGGTTAATTCCACTTGAGTTTAAATAATACTAGGATTTGTCAACCCAACATATAAACTTTATGGTCATCACCTTGATGTAATGATTGTCAAGTTTTCTATTCATTCTCATGAGAGATTGGCTGATGTAGGAGCACCTCAAGGGAATGATGGACACTTGAAGTAACCAAGGACCAAGGATGGTGTGCAAAAAGTCACAAGAATCAATTATAATGTTTTAATGTCTATAATGGAATTCAATGTCACTAAATGAGTGTAATCATTAATTATCCTAATGGTCTTGAAAGGAACATAGGACTAATTAATGGTTTCTTTTGTTGGAATTACAAGTGAAAAGAGTAAACTTCTGGGGGGGTGAATTAGTACCCATAAAATTTTCACCATTCATTCATCATATGCATTCAATATACAAACAGAAATAACATGTAAAGCATATGCATCTAAATCATGTAAGCATGTAAGCAATCAAACACGTAACACCATATATGATTACCCAAAAACCCTCCAAGTGAGAAGGTAAAATTGGGGTGGGGATGACACCCACAAATCTTCACTACTGCAGCAATAAAGTGTATCTAGTGAAGGTTACAATGATTTGAACATGAATCATGGTCTACCCTATGAAAGGTCTGCCTAGTTAAAGACTTATAAAGATTGTTAGGTCTCACCTTGTTAGAGGACTTCAACACCCTGTTAGAAGTGTGCCTTGTTAGAGGACTTCAACTTACAACTAAGTAAGCACCATGTTAAAGGATTTCATACAGCCTGTTAGGACTACTTTGTTAAAAGATTTAACTTAAATCACTTGTTAAAATGTCTCAGCATAGATCCTACGATTGGCACTCGCTTGCCTGATGACAGATCACCTCTACACAATTTCTAATTGATCCTTCTTGATCAGATGTCTCAATCTTGTATCCTTCACTCTATCCTCTACTCTTGTCTAACTGATTCTACAATTCACTCTTTCTTCTAAGTCACCTGGAATGCTCTACAAACTATCTTGTTCACTCCTCTAGTTCGATCACTCACCCATTGTAAAGAGTTTAGGGCTTTTCCCTCCTTAAGAAGACTTAGGTGGCTTAGGGTTAGGTATGAATCTATGGCTGAGATTCATCCATTTTGATACTTAAACCTTCCCATTTTTTGATTGGCTACATGCAATTGCATAGGGAATCCAAATATAGATTCATCCTTATCTCCAAAAGATTGTAATATATCCTTAAGTTGGCTTAAAAATGGTTTACATAGTTGTTTGTGCCATCACAAATATGTCAAAACTGTGTTACTCGACATATGAACTCTCTGATGCTTGGCATGCACTATTCTATATACTGTGACTCGGCACCTACATTACTATGCTATCAAATTTCTGGATTTGATTGTGTATAATTTTTTTACATCAACCTTTCGGATCATACTACATGATCCATCATCAGGATGCTAGAGAGAAAAGAGAACATGAAAAAATAGAATGCAGGTCCAACCAGCTGAAGAAATATAAGGGATGGGGAAGGGGAGGAGAGAGAGTTAGTTGATGAGACATGCCACCTAACTCATAAGGAGAAAAATGAAATAAAATTAAAAATAATCCAAGGGGGGAATAGAATGGGGAAATGAAGGACACCTACCAAAGGAAGCCACCAAGCATAAAAATTAACTAAAGAAGAGAAAACCTAAGGAAAAGGAATCAAAGAGAGAACATACACGCAAAGACGAAATAAAAGCGCCTCATCTTGAATAAAACCAAGAGAGCAAAAACAAAGAAGCTCAAGAAATGCAAAATTACAAAAAATTCAAAAAAATCAAAGGGGACTAAGCAATAAAAGAAGAAAGAAATATATAAAATCCACCGAGAACGACAATGAATAAAGGAGAGAACTGAGAACCCACACACTCATAAATATATAGATAGAAAATACAACTCTAAAAACAAAAAAAAGGAAAAATATTGAAAAAAGATTAATATATAAATATGTATATATACATTTCTCTACGTATATGTATGTGTATATACATATATACATGTATATATGTATAATAATGTATATATACATATATATCTACATCTATACATGTGTAGACGTATATATATATATATATATATATATACATATATACATCTATATGTATGTAAGAACATATATATATATATATCTATATCTATATCTATATATATATATATATATATACATATATATACATATATATAAGCAAATATATACATGTATATATATATATATACATATATATACCTATATATGCAATATATATATATATATATATATATATATATATATATATATATATATATAATAATGTTATGTATACTTATATATATATGAATAATATTGAATTATATAAGTATCAATATTATTACATGTATATATGAATATATATCACAATAATATAGATATATATATGAGCCTACAAACCTAAACAAGAAACCATGAAGAGGAAAAAACAAAATTGATATTGTTATATATATTAATATATATATATGTAGTAATATTATTGCCTATTTATAAAAATATCTATAACAATCAATAAATATCTATACCTACATTACTTAGAATCCACTATTTACTCGACTCTTGAATCACTCTGCATGGTCTATCTATTTGGCACTTGAGTGACTTGGCACTCATTGCAACTCGGCATGGTCTAATATTTACACGTTGTGCTCGGCATGTATTACTAGTTCAGCATGAACTAAGTAGATGGCTTAAGTGTGTTGACACTCACTTGTCAAAACCAATCCAAGATCAACAATTTGCCCCTTTGACATGAGTGTAAAAAACACTTGAATATACATAATCAACCTTAATCTTTTCAAGCATAACATATCCACGACTCGACTTATATACTTAAAACTTCAAAATTTCAAAAGTCTGCAATAAACTATATACCTCAAAATTGATAACTCCCCCTGAGTTAATGTGTTTGTTTTGTATCCAAAATCTATGCTCCTTTTGACTTCAATTCATTGTATCTAATACTCATTCATCTGATATGCTCTGTCTTAGCTGATATCTGTATCTGTTTGGTGCTTTCCCTCCAAAAAAAAGGTATATCACCTCAATGATATAATTCTACTACTATGCTCCTGCTTTTTTATTTCTCTTTTATTCATACTCTCCCATAACATATTTCTCATATTATATCTCACTTTCTTTTATATCTCCCCCATGGTATTTTATTGTTATATCTCCCTCTTTCTTTATTCTCCCCCTTTTTGACACTTATGTCAAATGGGATATACACATATAGTGTGTTTGTCCAAAAAGGATTTATGGACATCCATTATGATCTTGAGGGTTGCATCCCAGTTGTCACATGCAACATCCAATGACTTGATTTGGATTGCAAGCTCGGTAGCAAGGTACACTAGGCCATCTAAAGTAGAAAGATTGGGGTCTTTCTTCAATAGAGTCTCAGCATAACCTAGCTCCTTGTGTAGTATCTCCATGTGTGGGGTAAGAGATGCATGCATACATGTCAATTTGAGTCTTATGCTAACCTCATCTGATGTTAGTACAACTAATTGACTTTGTGTCTGAAGCAATCTTCTAAAATGCTTCTCACTTTGAGCTGGGTTCTAAGGTATCTTAGTACTTGATATGTTGAGGTTTCTTTCTAGACTCAAAATATGGCTCTTGGTCTCTTGAGTGAAGAGTGTATAATCACATAGCTTTGTGTACAATGAGAATATATTCTCAAGTACCTTCTTCACCTCTCCAACCTTAGTTTCCAATGCAACTTGAGTTAGTGTTATTTCACTAGATATTTTCTTATTCACCTTTCCTTGAAACTTCTTCTCAGACCATTCTAAAAGTTTTGTGGTTGTATCAAGCTCTTCATTAGTGACCATTTCCACTATATCTATTAGTTATTCTATTAGTGGCTTGGTCTCTTCAAGAGTTGGCAGGCTGAATGCATCTAAAAAGATGTCCTTTATATCTTGGAGTGCTTTCTTCTACTTGTGTTCTCTCCTAAGCACTTCTTGATGCTTTTATCTCTCTAAGGCTTGTTGTATTATGCATATTTGCTCCAATGTAATAGTGTCATAGTCATACTTTGGAATAACAATTTCTTCATCAAGGCTTATGTCTCCATAGTGAATTACCTTATGAACCTTTGATGAGCTAGGGCTTGGCACTGAGATTTGTAATGGAATGGCTTCCATTCCCAGCTTCTGAAGAGCTTGTGTAGAAGGAGTGCAAGATGTTGGTAAGGCTACTAGTGCTTGGATGGCTTCCTATTCCCTCACCTTAAGTGTTAACTTATGCTCTTCAAGTTTTCCCTAATCTATCACTATGACTTGAATAACACCTTGTTCCTATGATTTAGGTATAGATGAATCCATCTATCCTAATTCTTTCTATTGACCTGTAGTTGTATGGTTTTTCTCCTGCCTTCGTCTCAATAGTATCAAATTTAACACTTGTATCAACCTTAGTAGATGTATCTACTATTTTTTGAACCGAAGGTTGTACATTAGTAATTGAAGGGATAACAGAAGGTGGTTCTTATGGATTCACCTTTTCCCTTATGACCTTAGTTACTACCTTTTGCAATTCATATACACTAACCAAAACTAGATTGTCACAAAGTTTAGCTTGTAGTGTAGATTGTTCTAGAATCTTCTTTAAATCTTTTGTAGTAAGTGGATTGATGTTCTAAGCTGAAGCATCAGAAACATCCTTTACAGTTATAGTCTCAGTTGTCACACTTGTGTCATGAGGAGGACTAACACTCCGCATTTGTATGTCCTCCACACTCTATTCATCTTGCTACTACTTAGTTGTTGCCTTGTCATCATCTTTCTTTTCTGTTTCCTCCCCAACTGTATTATCTTTATCATCATCTTTTTTATCATCATCTTCCTTGTTATCATTTTTGTCATCATTTTTATCATCACATTTACCCTTTGAAGGGTCAACTTCTCCTTGCTTCACAGTAGTCAACCCATAGATGAGTTTCCATATTTGAGTTGATTTCCTAACCACATCTTCAATGTTATTTTGAAGAATGTTGAAGGCTCTATATTTAGGTGTTAACGTAACTACATATCTCTTGATAGCCTTAGCAATTTGTCCCTTTGTCAATTTTGGGATCACTTGAGCTAATGTTGTTTCCTTCATCTGTTTTTCCAAATTCAGATAGTAATGCCATTTTTGCTCAACAATATCATATAAACCTTTGGTATTGAGTTGGCAAATTCTAGTGGAGTGTTCTTAAACGTTGACATCATGGCATATAATGCCTCTTCCACTTGGTTTTTCTCTTCTTTTCCAAGTTTATCAAAATCAATAAGTTTCAAACCAGATAAATCTACATTGCTTTTGATATTTTCACATAAATTTTTAAGATTAGATAGAGGATTATGACTTACCACTTTAAATTGGTTATTTTCATTTGATTCTATCTTTTCTTCATCAGAATCTGGCTGTGCCACATTTTTTCTTCTTTTTTCTTTTTTGCTCTTAGCCCCATTGCTCTATTTGTTTGGTCTTTTCTTTGGCCTTTTGAATTGTAGCATGTGTTCTGGATCTAGTGGTAGGAGCAATGGGCTTGGATGGGCCAAGTTTGACAATCCTCTTTTCCTTTTCCACTAGTTGTGCCTTCACCTCCCTCTTCTTTGGCTCAAAAGGAGTAGGTACTTCCTCGGCTTCTTCTCCCTTAGCACCTTCAATTTCCTCCTCTTCCTTGTCTTCTCCCATGTCTTGGGTCAATGCAAGAGGTCATCTTCTTCTTCTTCTTCTTTGGAACCTTCTCCAAATTTGGCTTTTAGTTTCTTCACTATCTTATCTTTCTTCTTAATGGTTGATGCAATTTTCAACTCCATCGTAATCTTTGATTTTATCATCTCATAGTTGCCAACCATCTTTGCAATTTTATCTATTTCTTTTGTTAGTAGTGTAGTGATGGTTGTTGAGGCTTCATCAACATTAATTTCATACCCAAGTAGTATTAACCATCTTACCATTGGTGTGGCAGTTTGCAAAAAAATATAATTAGCATAAAAAAGAAATCATATGTCATTATAGTGTTGTTCAACCAAAGAAATTGGCATCCTCATTCTTTCCTTCATCGATTTCTTAAAATCTTCAAAGTAACTTGTCATCAAGGTTTCAAAATTTTTTCCCATCTGTGCAATGTATTCATTGATCTACACTACAATTGATCTATTTGTTTTCCATCCTACAGTACCAAAAGAGGGAAATGTATTCTATAAATAAAAGAATATGCAAATGAGTATTGAACCAAACTTGCATTGTGCACTCTTTGCTTTCCTGATAGCTCTAAGATTCTCCATCAGTTGTTGTAATTATAGCTCTGTGAGATCATATGTATGATCTTTCTTTACAATCTTGTAGCCAACATCCACAACTATATAGGGTACACTATTCAATCTTCTAGTTTGATAGAACTTGTGTGAGATTACCCTTACAACAAAGTTCAACAATGGATCAACAATAGTATCTATTGTCATGCCTCTCTTATTCCATTTTGCTCCACAATTCTTTTCAATTACTTCCTTGGAGTCACTTCTGAGTGTCTTTGGTTGATCTAGGTTTGGGTAGCTAGTAATATTATGAATTTATCTCTTAGTAATCTTGACAGGTCCTCCCTCTAGCCATAAAGAACCATAATGAATTCTTCTTAGAACAATTCATATCCACTTAGTTTTAAATACATTAGGAAAATCTAGGACTTGTGTCAAACCCTTTTTTCTCAACAATTTTGTATTCCTCTTTCAAAACACCATTCTCACACAATCTATTATATGCATCTCTTGTTTCCATGTCTCCTATACTTTCTATCTTGTAATTGTAGCACTTCCTCATATCTTGCACCGTAATTACATTTGGTGGGATCATTGACAATGCGCCAAAAAGATCTTGTTTATAGGCAATGTTAGGAATGGCTTTAAATATGGGTTGATTAACTTCATTACTGAAAAGCTAAACATTTAAAACCTCCTTCCCTTCAATATTTTTCAAATTGGATGCCATTTTGTCAAACTAGGGTTTATGTAAAAGTAAACTTCATAGCACATCTTGTGATAAATACCTTGTGAAATCTAATAAACTGGTGTAAGATTGTTGCTGAAATCTCTACAAATTCTTTGAATAGGTTTTGAATTTCCTTCTATTCTATTACTCTTGCTCAAATTTGAAATGATGAATAATGAGCGAAAATTGATCATATACCCTTTGAAAACCTTGCATTTAATGTTGAGTGCTTACACAGGTGTAAGCTCAACATCAACCAATTTTAGGATCACTCAGCATTCATTGATATTTCCATCACTTAGTAGCTACTACAAGCTCGACACCAATTAGATAGTCTACCAGCTCAGCATCAACTAACATTCCACTCAACACATATAGGAAACATTTCATGCTTGGTAATAACATGAAAAACTTAAAGATTTAACTTGAATTTTCATTAACATCTTGCATCTTTGTTCATGCTAATGTAGTCTTTTTAGTACTATCTACATTAGAACTGATGTATGATATAACACTTGAATATCAGTCCTACATATCTTTTGATTGCCTAGTTTAATGAGGTGTGATCACCTAACCCATTAGGTGAAGTGATCCCTTCTCCATTTGATGTGTTGCAATCATCCTTCTTTTTCCATGTCTTTCTCATCTCATCTTTGATGTGTTCAACATCTACCTTTCCTTTGCCTTTATCAAATTCACAACTTGGTGCCTTTGACCTAGTTGGACAATGCTTACTAATGTGACCATTCCTCAAACAGCTAAAACAAGTGGTTTGACTCAACCACCTTTTTTAGTTACCATTGAAGTGTGTCCTAATATAATTCTCAAGAACATGTCTATATTCATGATAATAATGATAGCTATATCTTGTATTATAATCCCAATTATAAAAATACCCATTGTTTCTTACCTTTATTGGCTTGTTTGATTACCACATGGATTTGGATCTACATTCAAAAGCTCTATGTCCATACTTCTTACAGTTGTAGCAATATCTTTCAAATCTTTGTTGATGCATGGTCCTAGTTATGCATTCATGTGTTTGATGTTCTTGCTTGTTGCACTTATGATAATGAGTCATGTTCTTGGGTTGAGATTCTGATTTGTATTTTTGCTCTTGCACATATTAGCAATATGGCCTTTCTTACCACAATTATGACAAGTAGGCTTGGAGTTCTTACCTTGATGTTTCTTTCTTGAGCAACTTTGGATTATTTTCCTTCTTCAGTGCTTGTGTGGCCCAGTCCTGATGTATCTTTGTTGGATCTAGGGAATCTCAATAATTGCTCAAAGTGTTTGATGACTTCCTTTGGCTTGTTGAAACTCTCAAAAAATTCCTTTTCTCTTTTTAGGTCACTCCACAATTGTTCATTCTACAACTTTAATGTAGTTATCTCAATGTCCTTGACATTTAGTTCATAGTTGGCATTCATCTTTTGACTTAGAGTATCTAATTGCATGTTAGAAATCTTGGTCAATTCTATTGACTTCTCTTCCAGTCTATTAGTCAAAAATCTTTTGACTTCTTCAATCATGGCTTTGTCTTCCATGGCTTTCTTCTTCTATTCAACCACTTCACATACCAATATGGCTTGTGATTCTTGTTCTAACTTGAGATTTCTGATTTTCTTAGCTTGGATTATGACCTTTTCCATTAGATCAGCAACTGCTGCATCAAATTCATTTGAGTCTCCATTTGCAAATAGCTTAATAGTGTCTATCTCTTTGTATTGTGTATCATTCTCCACAATAGAAATTTCTTTCATTCTCTTCAAGGATTTCTTTAGTTCCTCTCTTGCCTCATTCAGTTGATGTAGTATGAGATGTATTTCCATCTCCTAGTTTTCAATAGTCTTTCCTAACTTCTAGACTTCCATTTCAAGATCTTTCCTCAAAGCTACAAGGCTTCTCTTTTAGAGAACAAGGCTCTAATACCAATTGTTGGAATTACAAGTGAAAAGAGTAAACTTATAAGGGGGGGGGTGTGAATCAGTAGTTTAAACTTGGACCCATAAAACTTTCACCATTCATTCATCATATGCATTCAATATGTAAATTGAAATAACATGTAAAGCATATGCATCTAAATCATGTAAACATGTAAGCAATCACACACATAACGCCAGATATGATTACCCAAAAACCCTCCAAGTGAGAAGGTAAAACTAGGGTGGGAATAACACCCACAAATCTTCACTACAACAGTAGTAAAGTGTATCCAATGAAGGTTACAATGATTTGACCATGAATCACAGTCTACCTTGTGAAAAGTCTACCCTGTTAAAGGCTTACAAAAATAATTAGGTCTCACCTTGTTAGAGGATTTCAACACCCTATTAGAAGTGTGCCTTGTTAGAGGACTTCAACTTATAACTAAGTAAGTACCCTATTAAATGATTTCATACAGCCTATTAGGACTACTCTGTTAAGAGATTTAATTGAAATTACTTGTTAAAATGTCTCAGCATAGATTTTGTGATTGGCACTTGCTTGCCTAACGACAAATCACTTCTATAAAATTTCTAATTGATCCTTCTCTATCAAATGTCTCAATGTTGTATCCCTCACTCTATCCTTTTTTCTTCTCTAACTGATTCTACAATTCACTCTTTCTTCTAAGTCAACTTGAATTCTTTGCAAACTATCTTGTTCTCTCCTACAATTTGATCACTCACCCATTGTAAAGAGTTTAGGGATTAATCCTCCTTAAGAAGACTTAGGTGGCTTAGGGTTAGGTATGAATCTACGGCTAAGATTCATCCATTTTTCCAATTAAACCTTCCCATTTTCTGATTGGTTGCATGCAATTGCATAGGGAATCCACATATAGATTTTTTCCTTATCTCTAAAAGATCGTAATCTATCCTTAAGTTGGCTCAAAAATGGTTTACATAGTTGTTTGTTCCATTACAAAAAAAATATGTCAAAACTATTTCACTTGACATATGAAGGCTCTGATGCTCGGCATGCACTATTTTGTATATTGTAACTCGGCACCTACATTACTTAACATTCACTATTTACTAGACTCCTAAATCAGTCGGCATGGTCTATCTATTCGACACCTGAGTGACTCAGCACTCATTGTAACTTGACATGGTCTAATATTTCCATATTGTGCTCAGCACATATTACTAGTTCAGCATGAACTAAGTAAATGGCTTAAGTGTGTTGACACTCACTTGTCAAAACTAATCTGAGATCAACAACAATGGGATCAAGAAACACGATGGATTTAGAAAAATCTTAGGAGGGATCTTACTATTTTTTATGATGTTATGTGATCAATTGGTAAGGTTCATCAATGGACTAAAGTAATTTAGTAATATGACTTTATACTTTTAAATCTCAATTTTTTGAAAATATTGGCTAATAAGCCTCTAGGAGGGAACCTTGTTCTAGGACTACTTAGAATACTAATCCCATCCAAACTAATGTAAATCAATTTTAGAAGTTAGGATATGAAGGTATAAAACATCTAAGATGCAATTCAACATGGTGTAATTAAAGGAATAAGAGTATATGAACTAGTAATAACAAAGACAATAAAAGTTCACTACTACATTTGGCCTTGAAATTTGATATCAATTTCTAACATTAGGGGAACATTTTCTAAAATTGATGTTTTTGTTAATTGCCCCATCACATCGTTAGAACTTTAACTATCTAGTCTAAGGTTGTTTGAGTGCCATGGGCAATAAGTTAAAAAAAGGACAAACACAAAATAACTTTGACTATTAACCTATGTGTGAAAGGTGTGATTCTAGCATAACAAAGTTTGAGAAAAAAATATCAACGCGGGTCACTCAATGATGCAAGCCTACATATGATTGACACTCCCTAGGTAAGGACATGCACTACTTAAAGTTTACGTGATTTAAAAATAAAATTTCTTGAAACCTAATTTATGTGACTTAAAAATAAAATTATTTGAAACCTTATTTATGTTTTTTGAAAATGAATTTGTCTAGCTTGAAACCAAATTTTATAATTTGAAAATAAATTTCTTGGAACTAAAAACTACCTATACAAAAATACCATCAATTGCACCCTATGAATAGTTAAGCCCTTATTATATTTGACTTGCATAATATGTGGCACCAGGATATCTGGTATGACTTCCAATTAGCACTAAGTTGCAACACAAATGCAACCCCATGGCCCAACTATAAAATTTTCCCATTCCCATGATATATATATATATATATATATATCCACTAACCATGATTATGGTGTTTTTAATCCTAGTTTCTTTGGGTTTGATTTATAAATCTAAGTAAGATTTGATGAGAAATAATTGAGATTTCTCCAAAGTGGGTAAGAATATAAATAATGCCTTGTAAAATATTCAAATAATCTTTAGACACCAAGAAAATTTTTCTATGGTGATTCTTTTCTTAAGTAGATGGTTGAGGGAATCCATTTTAAACTAGAAATACAATTCATCCATATTCATCTTTGATGTGTGCTTCTCTACACATCCCATCATTTTCCTTTTTTCATACCTCTCGTAACACTCATATAAGAAGTAAAACATAACATTTCTCCAAAACTTGCATATTAAATTTTGTGAAAGGCTAGAGCTTAAGTGGGAAAGTAGGAAATTGAGTAGGTATGGCTTATCTTATATAGCAGGGAATAGTTGAAAGAATCTATTTATTTTCTTGTATTTTTGTGAGAAGATTAGGAAGATAATTCAATAATGGAGGTTCTTAACTTTTGATATAGTCATGACAAGGGTGATACAAAACTACATCGTAGATTCAGATTCCATCCCATTGATGAAGAGCTCATAACACATTATCTCATGAGAATACAAAACTACATCCTAGATTTAGATATCATCCCATTGATGAAGAGCTCATAACATATTATCTCATGAGAAAGGTATTAGGCAATAATTTTAATGGAGGGGCCATTTTTGAAGTGGACATCAACAAGTGGGAGCCTTGGGACCTCCCTTTTATGTTAAATTCCCTCATGTATTATTCCCACGGTGGGCGCCAAAAATGTGTGCTAAAATGTTGTCACACTTCTATGAATCATTACATGTAAGAAAAATCAAGAATGAGCCCTCACAAATCAATCCATAGCTCTCTACTCATAGAGTGCAAGGGTTTGCAATGGAGGCCCTCAGTTTGACCTCTTTTTGTGCCCATGCAAGTACACCATGAGATGAGAGATTCAAAGAGGAAAAGCAAGAATGCTAATCTCCATGATCTTCAAATATGCATGAAAATAAGATCTAATCTATGAAATCAAAATCTAATCTATAAATGCAAGATCTAAGCTAAAAGCCCATGATGGTTGCAAGAGAGAAAAAGACAAGAAAATAGAAGTTCTCCACAAAAAGCTTTTGTATTCAAACTCCTTCAAAAATTGGTCTTCAAACCTGCAGCATAACGATAGCATAATCATGGGTCTCTAACATGAGGAGAGGGCTCTCCCTTATAAAGGAAATTATGGAGGTGAGAGGCTTCTCACAACCAATATGGGATAATAGAGCTTGATCCATGTGAGACAAAATTCCACCAATGAGAAAAGAGGAGTGGTTGAGAAGAAAGTGGTGATCCATGTGAGACAAGATTCCACCAATTAGAAAAGAGGAGTGGTTGAGGAGAAAGTGGAAAGATAAATCCCACTTAGATCACATTTTTAAGTGTAGAAAAATTAAATAAAAAGCATTTATTTTATTTCCTTTTTTCATCAAAAGAGATATTTAAGTGGAATTTTTATTTAATTAAAAGGGAGCAAGTTCTTTTTAATTAAATAGAAGATATTTAATTAAATTAAAAGAGAGGTTTTTCTCTTAATTAATTAAATGTGGATGAACTGTTTAATTAAAAGAGAGGTTTTCTTTTAATTAAATGGGGATTTTATTTTATTTAATTAAAAGAGAAGATTTTCTTTTAATTAAATAAGACTTGGAATAAAATGATCAATCTTAGAAATGAAATAAATCGAATTTGATCAAGGAAATTGATTTGAATTGATTTAATAAAATATTACAAACCATTGATTCAGAAAATTTGATAAATTGATAAATTGAATAATGGGGGCCCATAGTCTAGGCGACCATTTTTGGGTGCATACATTATTCACTTTGTGTATAATCCCACACACCTATTTGATCTCGAATGATTATATGTCCATACCAAATGGTGAATGTCTTCACTAAGTACTCCAAAATCACCCACTCCATACCTTAACCTACATGCAATGTTTTTCTAGTTTCTTTCTACCCACACACCCATATCAGTCATGTGAACATCTAAAAATTATGTCAATCTAAGCTCTCTAACATCCTCTATGTGAATATGTTTTTCCAGTATTTCCTGAGCTATATTTGATGATTTATATAAATTCTTATTCAATAATGATTTGAATAAATTTATTATTAGTTATAAATCTAATAAGAGAGATGTGTGAATTCATAGATATGTGTCGTGTTGGAAATCTAATAGAGAAAGTGAAATAATAAGAAGGGAAGAGGGTAATTCAAGATCTATAAAAAATTTCAAACTTCAAACTTGAAATATATTTGATATTACAACATAAACCATTATCTTAGTATTACCATAAATCACATCAACCATTGATTGCAATAAACTATCATATCTAGTATCAAACTACATGAATGAAAACTCATAAACATGTAACATTTTAATACATAGATTTGGTAACACAAAAACTCTCCAACGTGAAGATAAAATTGTGGTGGGGATGACACCCATAAAATATTGACTACCCTAATAATAAAGTGTGTCTATTATGGAGCCAATGCTTGATCACTTCTGATTATCTACCCTATGAAGGATTTTTCTTGTTAAAGGCTAAAAGAACTGCTAGGTTCTACCTTTTTTTATAGGATTTTTAGATTACAACTAGGTGGGTAATCTATTAGGAGATTTAAAAAATCCTATTAAAGCTACTCTATTAAGATATTTGATTCCTAAAATAGCTGTTATAATTTTCAAAACCCCATCCTTTGCTTAGCACTTCAATGCTTGATATCAAATATCTTCTATACAATGTAATATCACCTTACTATAATTGATCTTCTCTTTATCTACTCAAAATTGTTCATTGTACTACTCAATCTCTTCTAACTTAACACTTTTATTCAACTCTAAAAACTCACATGCAAAAAATCTCTTCATTCATGTATACTCACATTTGTGAACTAGGTCATAGACCCTCATTAAATAGATACTTGAGTGAACCTTCTAGATCCAAATCAATGATCTAAATTCATTTTTTTGTTGGATTACCTCACAAAGATGGATTAATGATATTTCTTTTTATGTGTAATCACATCCTTGATTACCTCCTTGGTCATTGAAATACATTTATAGTTCAATAATAATGGTTTACATATGATTTAGTTTTATTACAAATAAAGATGTGAAATTGTGTTACTCAACACTTACATCCTACTGACGCTTAGAATTAAAACTATTTCATCAAATTCTTCCTTGGCCTTAATTGTGTTGGGCATGAACTAAATTACTCAACCTCTATATCATTTGGTGTTAACTATTGTCCCTCATGAATTCAATAATCATTGGAGTACTTGGGCAACTCTAGCTTACTCGACAATAACTATTGCTCAACACATAACTTGAAATCTATACAAGTCTTTGTTACAAGTATCTTGATCTATGTAGGATGACTTGGTCATAGTGACTAACAAAAAACATTCCTTATGAATAGAAAAGTATTTAACACTAATAGACAACATGACTTAGGGATAGGAAGATTAACTCTACAACCCTTATTTTCTTGTTAATAGTGCATAATTTTCATTACTATGCAAGAAAAATTGGTCACTCTTGCCTAGGAGGTCTACATAGACTTATGGTTGGCCATGTCAAATGGGAAAGGATTTGATAGTGGGGATACCTTGGGTGGGGTGGCAGTTCATATTTTATCTTCATCTGATCTTCTAGAGGATCTAGCATTTCTATAGTCTTTTGGGCTTAGAGATCCTTAGTTAGATCCAAGTGCAGTTGGACCTAAATTGAGATGGAAAGGCATGCTACTATGGAAAATAGACTCTAGACTGACCCCTAAGGTAACCCCCCATTTTCTTGTATGATTATTTTGGCTCTAAGATTTATTTTCTAGATGTGGTTGTGGAAAATATTTCCATAAACTTAAGTTCACTGAGCCTTGTTGGAAGTTTTCTAGGATTTAGACCTACCTTAGAGATGGTTAGGAAATGGGCCTCTAGAAATGGAAGATAAAAGGATAGGTGTCAATTGATTCCATAACAAGGGAAATGCATATTTTTTTTTAAAAATGAAGAGGATTGAAGCCAAGGTTTGGCAAGTTCTTGGAAGTTGGAGAAACACATGCTAGTCATAGCTAAATGAAAGCCTAGTTTCAATCATGTTATTGACCTACAACAAATGGCCTCAATTTGGATTTTCTACCCTGGTTTTCCATTGGAATTCTAGGGTGATAAGGTCTTTGAATGGATTGGAAATTTATTCAACCACTACTCCATCAAGGTGGATGCTATTATAAAAAATAGGTCATGGTTTGGATTTACTAGATTTTTTGTGAGTGTAACATTAATAACATGCTCCCTAACTATATTGTTTTGAGATCACAATGGGGAACATGGAGGCAAGCTATTAATTATGAGAATGTTGAGCTATATTTCCAAAACTGTAGACAATATGGTCATGTAGTCTTTGGATGCAAAATGAATCTTAAGAGAATGAATGATAAAGTGTTGGAACCCAAAAAACCTTTGGGTGCCAGAGATGTGAATCTTGATGAATCCCCAGTGATGTCCCTAGACCAACCCCTATAGTTGGGGGAGCTAGTAGGAAAAATGAACCAAGAAGGAGATAAGAATCAAATTGGTAACAATGAGCCAAATGGTCTCTTGGAGGAGGGAAAATCCAAAAGGAGACAGATGACACATGACTTCTCTAGACTGACAAAGCAGACACAAAAGGTTTGGGCAATCTCTTGGAGGCTATGGGGACTCACACAAAGGTTGTTGCAAAAAGATTGACCAAGAAGGTAGAGACACCAAAGTCTCAAACTAAAGAGGAAGATGTGATCCTAGACCAACTTGAGGATGGCCAAGGGGAATGAGACTGGGAAAGGGAAAATATGAGATGAAAGGCTTGTTGTTGTGGCGTACCCTTACGATTAATATTCCATGTATTGAGCTTTAAAAGGCTAAGATGATCTCACCATCCTCAACTCTATGTACCCCTTTTGGTATGGAGGGGGGTGGTAGGAACCTAAAAAAGAGGCACACGACCAATCTAAGGAAAATGTGGGTTTAGAAACAGGGATTGGTAGGCCCCCAACAAAGGGTTGAAATAAAAAAGGCTACCTTTTGGGACATAGCTAATGGGTCACATAGGACCTTGGAAGAAACCCAAAGAGGTAAAAAATGAAGTTAATTTCTTGGAATATTAGGGGTTTTAATAGACCAAGGAAACAATTTATTTTCAAATATATCTATGATAAAAAATCATAACATATTAAACAATTAGTTACTTGTTGCTATGGGAAATTTATATTCTTATAGTGAAGAAATTGGGGCTTCTTAGGAAATTACCACTATGTGGAACCCCAATAAGATTTAAGGAGTGGAGCTATGTTGTCACCCCCATTTTGTGGTAGTTTCCCTCAATGAGAAAAATCACAATTGGGTGCTAATAAATATCTATGCTTCAAACACTTGAGGAAAATGAATTCAGCTCTTGGAGGAAGCTTCTAACTATATGAAGAACTAGAAGAATACCCATTTCATGTATGTGGCATATTTTTTGACCCCCTTATACCCTTCAAAGAAAAAGTATAGTTTGGATGACATCTCATAGAGCATGCAAGACCTATAGGGATTCTTGAGTGGAAATGACCTCATGGATAGTGAGCTACAATGAGTCCAATATACTTGGTCTAATAATAAGATGAGAAGTAATATTATTGAGGTAAGGCTTGATAGAGTACTAATATTGATGGGTTGGGACATCCTTCTTTACATGTTGCTCCAGGGATTCCTGAGCTTGGTCTTTGACCACTCAATATTCTTACTCACATGGTATTCCAATAATCATCACAACAAGAAACCCTTCCGATATAATATCATGTTGCATTCACATCCTTAGTTTAGAGACTAGATCAACCATTGGTGGAACACTAGAATACAAGGATTGGCTATTTATTGCATAGCAAGAAAGCTCAAAATTATAAGAGGATAAGTTGGAAAGTGGAATATTAATTGCTTTAGATATATATTTTAAAAAAAGAAGGAAATTGAGTGAAAAATGGAATAATTATAAAGGAGGATGGTAGAAAGTAGCCTTTCAATGGATACCCATGAACAAGAATGAGAATCAAGAAAAAAATGAAACATTGATGTTGGAAGGGAAGAAGTTTTCTAGAAGCAAAGTTTAAATGTTCAATGGCTTCTGGAAGGAGATAGGAACACAATTTTTTTTACATGGGATGATTTCTAAGCACAAGAAGAGAAATACTATCCTAAAAGATATTCAATAACAATAATGAAGAACTTCAGGAGGAGGAGGATCTGGAGAAATGGATGAAAAACTACTTCCATGAGATTTACAAGCCCCTCAGTGTTCAAGGTAATCCCTAGGCCATGTCTGACTTCATATAAGTTATGTATTTGATCATTGATAATGGAAAAAATTGGGACATAATAAGGAAGGTGATGAAGGAGGAAGCTAAGAGAACAATTTTTGCCATGGGTGCATTCAAAGCCCCTTGATTGAATGGTTTTCCCTCAGCGTTCCTCCAGGAATTTTCAAAAATTGTCAAGTATTATCTCGTCTATGCGGTGTAGGACTTCATCAAAACAAGTAGGATTATTTGATAACTCAATTAGACTTGTCTAGTTTTTATCTCTAAAGTTAATGACCCTACTAGATTAAAGAATTTTGACCAATAAGCCTTTGTAATACTATATACAAAGTTTTCTCAAAAGTGATGGTCAATAGAATGAAACCCATCCTAGATAATATTATTAATCCAACATAGAATGAATTTGTTCCTAGGAGATAGATCTTGGACAGTGTCATCACTTTACATGAGGTTCTGCATTCCATGTATAAGTGTGGTAACCTTGAACAATGGATTTGAAACTTCATAACTCTAAGGCTTACGACAAGGTAAGAAGAGAATTTATTTTTAAGATTCTTACGAGGCTCGGGTTTGGGAAAATATTCATCACCTTGATTGGTGTGATGACTAATATAGTCCAATCTTCAATGTTAGTGAATGGTTCACCATTACCTCTTCTCTCAACAAAGAGAGGGCTTAGACAAGGTGACCCACTTTCATCTTATCTCTTCATAATGGTTGTTTAGATTCTTGGTTGGAATCTTGTGGACTTGGTGGTGAGATGAAAAATTAAAAGGATTAAGCCCACAACAACTCTTCCCCCTAAGGTTCTTCGAAAATTCATTAATGATACCTTTCTCTATGGAATATCCTCTATAAGAGAGGTGAAGGTCTAGAAAAGGACTCTGAATGGATATGCTAAAGTGTTAGGACAACATATAAATTACTAGAAAAGTAAATTATATCTTTATGATATAGAGATTGTGATTCCATATAGAATTTCCAAGGAATCAGATTGTCAAGTTTCCTCCTTCCTTGACACTTTTTTGGGTCTCCCCCTCACTGTTGAAGAAGTGACCCCCCAATTCTAGAATAAAGTGGTTGAGAGGATGTAAATGAAGCTACTATGTTGGAAGGGGAAGGTATTAAGAAATGTTGGTAAGCTTCAATTACTCTCGGCTTTTTTGCAAGGAATCCATGTTTAATTTTTATCTTTATTTAAGATATTTATTAAATCCATAGATATTGTCAAGAAGATATAATGTAATTTCTTCTAGACAAGAACAGAGGAAAAGAGGAAGTTAAGCTTAGTCAGCTGGGACAAATTTTGTAAACCAAAATCCCAAGGAGGTCTAAACTTGAGAAGAATTGGAGACCTCAAAAAAACCCTTATAATGAAGGTTGGATGGATTTTGGCACAAGAGTCTATCCATTGGCGCTATATTATAAGAGCTAAATGTTTATATTCCTAACCTTTCTCCCAGACTATTTTTGGTGAAGATATGCCAATTGGATTGAAGATATAGAATAACATAACAAAGATAAGGAAACAATTGTAAGGGGGTATGTGATGTACCTTGGGAGATGGTAATGAAATTATATTTTGGAAGGATGTATGGATGGAGGAAGGTCCTTTAGAAGAAAAAAAGTTTTTTACGTTAAAAGAAAGGGGGAAATTAGGATAGGAGAAATGGTGAAACATTACATCCAAAATAATCAATGGAAGATATTCAACTTGATAACTTATATGGAATGAAAAAAGACTTAGCCAAACAACTTACAACTATCTCAAGGGGAACCATATCCCTTCCTTCTTGGAGGAGGATAGAATTATATGGGACAAAAACTCAAATGGGGAATTTAGTGTGAAGACTTCTTACACTTCTCTAGTGGGTGATATGGGAAATCAAGAGTGGAAAAGGTCTGGCATTCTCACTTTATACCCAAAATCATTTTCTTCTAGTGGTCACTCATGCACAGTAGTGTTCTCACCATTGGTAACCTCAAGAGGCAGAGTTTCCATATGTGTAATAGATGTGTGATTTTCTATAAAGAGGAAGACTCTATCCCACACCTCTTCATTCATTGCCCTTACTCTGCCCAAGTTTTGAAAATTATTTTTGCTTAGATTGGATTATCATGGGTCTTCTACCATTTGATCTCCTAATTTATTATTTGGTGGCAATGCCCTCTACACCATCTCCTAATAAAAATGGGTTTGAACACTATCTCCCCATATGTATATTGGACCTTATGGAAAAAAACAAAATAATTATATATTTAGATATACAATTACTCCTCCAAGGGTGGTAGTTCACAAATGTATGGGAGAAATAAGTGAGGGGGCTTTGATATGGAAGTGGATGCCTCCTCCCTAACCCCCAACCTACATTGAGAGGGCCTAGGTAAGAGTGTGGGGAATTAATAATTTTTTGAGAGAATGAATAATTCTAAGATAAGAAAGAGGATGCTATTGGTGTAAATATGTATTTACTATTTACACTTACTTAAGTTTACTTAGGTTAATTCATTATTTTATTATTTTATTTTATGAGACACTTAGGAGTTGGCTTACCATTTTGAGTTGTCATGTTGACAACATAGGAGTATGCAACTCTAATTCAATACATGGTGTCTACAACACTAGATTTTTCATCATTCATTGAGTTTTCATGTAGACAACATAGTTATTTGCACTCTCTTTTTAGCACATGTTGTCTACAACACTAATTTGTGTGTTATACTTTTGTAGGCTTGTCCTCTCATCATCACACTTACTTCCATGCTTAATGGAGGATAACCCATATCTGGTGGACATGTGCTTGGTTGTATGACTTATCATGTAGCTGATTCTGAGGCATTCTAGATGCATCTCAGAGGCCTTTATATATAGGCACTCTTAGTGTACTCTGATCACATATTGAATGAATATATTGTTATTCTGATCATACTCCTTTCTGATCTATAGTTGTGCTTGTGTTTGAGTTCTTAGTTCCTTGGTGAATTTTTCTCTAAGAAAAATTCTTACATGGTATTAGAGCTTGGAGATTTTCTCATCACATAGCCATTTGAGACCATTTTTGCTTTAGCACCTTGGCCTAAATCTGGAGTACTATAGAAATTGAGAGGGTCTAGAGCTAGATCTGACCTTGCCATTGTTTCCAGAATGTTGATTCAGTCAAGATCGACTATAAACTCAACTACCTTAGCCCAAATTCAATCGTGAGGCAAAATTATTTTGCAAATCGGCACCCAAAGGCCCCGATTTGCAATTTGGGTATGGTCATTTGCAAATCTATTTGATTAATTTTTTGGGTCTGTAATTTAATTCTCTGTATTATTTTTTGATTGTATTATTTTGAAAAAAAATTCCCTCCAGGCAGGTAGCAGAGAAATTTTTTTAGGTACTAGGCTGTCAGATCCCAGCCCTACGCAAAGGAATATTCTTTGAATCAGTGAACATATTCATCATTTCTAGCAAAAACCTAGCTACACCAAAATATCTACCCAGTGACACCTAATACTGTCAGCGACAAACCTTCCACTAGCAATCAGGCTTACACCACCTCTCGGTGACTTGTGTTACCATCACTTTGTGCATGGTTTGTTTTTAACATTGCAGACATAATTGTGCAGACCAATGTGGGACAATTGACAAAGGAATCACCAGTTTTTTAAAATTTTATAGCCCTTGCAAGTCTTCTTCTAGCATGCAGAAAAAGATTCTAGCACTGTCACCGGTACTGGATTCTTCCACCGATGGTGACCCAACCTCCTCTCCAACACCTATTGTTTGAAGTTTTGTTCGATAGTAGACACTACATGGCATACCTAGGCACTACCACATAGCCCTTTGATGACCACATATGTGGACATAGGCCCTCGTCATGTAAGAAATATTTGCTCTATTTGTAGGCTTCTTGCAACGTGCCACGTATACATACAAACAAATAAAACTGTAACATAAACTCTTCTGACTGCCTGCAGGGAACCGCCATTTCTGCAACATCCATTGCACAAACAAGACACATGGATGCCAAATAATAGGCTCCACGTGCTAGGTCAACTGCCACATCAACAGACCTGCACAATCAGCCACATCAACTCACAACTCAGCCTACCATGTTTGCACCCATCTGTATGACATTTGTAATTTCCATACAGTTTTGTATAGTCTACATGATCGTACCCCCTTCCACATGAACAAATTGTACTGCCATGTCATCTAGGTAGCCTTGTTTTTGCTGACATTAGCATTTCACAAGAAAAAAATTCATGGTCATCTGATCATCATTCCTAGTCATTTTTCAACTACTGTGATAATCAATTTACCATCAAATTTAAGATAGCAGTTTTCCTACTAGACCTCTCTCGAAATTGCTTTTTGATTTGGGAGCCTGACTTTGCGAGCTCATAACTTAGACATCTTGACTCCAATTCAGGTGTGATTTTTTTTGAAATTGGGTAGAATTTCCTAAACTTTCTAGTGGTGGTGTTTTTTTTCTAGTTTTGGTGCAAGAATTTTTCAAAAATTACTTTTTTTGGAAACTATACCTACTTAATTTTGTATTTTGCAACTTTAAATACTCCATACGAGCTAATCTGGTCACTCTTTTAGGTTTCATTTTTTTGAAAGTGCATTATTTTTTGTGTACTTTCCAGATCTGCAGTCAAATTCTAGGGTTGTGTTGACCAAAAACTCACTTTCAAAATTAGGGCTTTTTCTGCATTGTAATGATTTGATTACTTTTCAAAATTGTTGTATATCTGAGCTATAGTGCTTAGTGATAGATTTGGGCCTCAAAGGCACTTGTAAAAGAAAAAGATCAGAAATTCCACTTTGTTTATTTTGACAAGTGGACCATTGTACATGCATTACATATAAAGTGCCCAAAACATCTTTTTTGGGGGGTCTTTTGATTGAGTGAAAAGGGGGGGTGTGTACTATGTTTTGTGTCTCTCTTTTGTGATCTTTTCATTTTTTGCATCATGGGTTCATTTAAATGTCCACTTCTAACTTCACCCAATTATTCTACATGGAAAGGTATTTCATGGAGTAGATTAATGGAAAAAAGTTATAGTCTTTATATTGTTGGTACAATTACCAAACCTAATTCTAAAGAACTCATTGAATGGAAAAAAAAGGCCAAAAAGTTTTAGGAATTATCAAGAATTGTGTATAGAGAGATCTTTTCTTTCACATTGCCAGTTATACAAAATCCAAATTAGCTTGGGACAAACTTAAATCATTGTATGGTAAGGTGGATGATGAAAAGGGATTTCAGATTGAGGATGATCTACTTCTCTTGGATCCAAAGAACTTTGACACAATTCAAGATTACATCAACAAAGCCAATGAGTATAGGGTACTACTTAAAGATTGTCGAAATCCCATGAAGGATGACAAGTTGATTCATCACATCCTGAAGAGGCTAACTTCAGAGTACGCTTCCTTTGTTTTAAGTTTCAATACTCATAGGTTGACCATGGGAATTGCTTACCAGAAGCCTACATTTGATGCATTTGGAGAGATGTTGATTGTTGATCAATCTCACTTGATGGATTTATGACTTCTCATGACATCAAATACCAAAGCCTTGGTGGCTGGTGATGAGCACAAATCAACTCAAGGAGGGAAAAGCAAAAACAAGAAGAAACAATTGAAGCAAAAATCAAAATCTAAGACACAACAGTCCTCCTCACAGTAAGGAAATTCTTGTTCCAACAAGAAGGGATGTAATGAAAAGAAGGACAAACATTTTTGTTCATATTGCAAAAGCTAAAATATGATGAGCATCATTGCAAAACTAAAAGAATTGATGAGTTGGAAAACCTACTCAAGAAGAACAAAATTCAAGTGCCAGGTACTTCCAAGGATTCAACTCCAACATCTTCAAAGGGAAAAGGGAAAGCACTTATGGAAAACACAAGTTCTTCTTTGAAATGGATACTTGACTCAGGCACCTCCTACCATATGGGTTCTTCAAAGGGAGACTTTTCTTCATTGAAGTAGTCAAAGGTTCTGTACATCTTTGTGGGAGATGATACTAAAATGGAAGTTGAAGGAAAAGGACATGTGGAAATGGAAAATGGGGAATTCAAAGATGTTCTCTACATTCCAAACCTTAGCTCCAATCTCCTCTTAGTTTACCAAATCACTCACCTTGGAGATGGTCACAAAGTTGAGTTCCTTCCAGATTTAGTGATGGTGCATAGTCTTAGAGATAATTCATTGGTTGCAGTGGGGAAGGTAAATGATGACAAGAGGCTTTATTCCTTCTCCCAATTTGTGCCTAAGTCTCCTTCTCAAGCCTTTTTGACTCACTCTACTTCACAAATCACTTTATGGCATGAACGGTTTGGTCATCTTGCCTTCCACTCTCTTTAGCAATTTTGCTCAAAACACATGGTCAAAGGTCTACCTAACATCAACTTTTCTAAGGGTGAGTGTTCATCATGTTCAATGGATAAGCATCTAGAGGAGAAATATGATAAAGGAAAGTCTTCAAGAGCACCAGTTGTTCTCTAGTTGGTTCACATGGTTTTAGTAGGACCTTTTGCAGTGACTTCAATCAGCCAAGGCCGCTACATCCTTACTTTTGTTGATGAATTTTCACAATTCACATGGGTCTACTTCCTTCATCACAAGAATGAAGTGATTGATAAGCTTAAAGTCTTCAAGACTCATGTTGAACAAAAATCAAGGAAAGCCATCAAAGTTTTACAGGTGAACAATGAGAACAGATATGTGAACAGAATACTTAGGGACTTTTGCAAGCTTGAGGGAATTGATCTTCAAAATCCACCAGCATTCAGTCCACACAAGACAAATGTTGTAGCTATGAGGGTTAGAACTCTCAAGACCATGGAAAGATGCATGATAAAAGCCAAGTCTCTTGATCCAACACTTGAAGTTGAAGCCATTAGCAGTGCCACTCACATACTTAATAGGTCTCCTCATAATGCCTTAGATGGAAAAACTCCTTTTGAGGTATGGTGTGGTAGAAAACTAGTTGTGAGTCACTTTCGAGTCTTTGTTTGTCCAGCATGGGCAAACCTATCTTCCAAGGTGTTGAGATAATGGGTGTTGCACACATTGCATAATATTGTTATTTTATTATTTTATTTTATTATGTAATTTTGTGCCTAGATGGACGTGCAACATGTAAAAATTCCCATGAAATATTCTTGATGAGTTGTATTGTAACATTGTGATAATATTTCATGTAATTATTTAATATTGGGGAAAAGAATTAAATGGACAATACTAAATGTGGGGTCAGTGGGTTAGGTAGCACATGGTTTTAGCACATGGTTTATGTAATACCACTTGGTGGTTTTGTGGGACTTGCTACTATATAAGCAGCCACAAGGGTAGTTGTTGTGAGAGAGAGAGAGTGACAAGGAGAAGACAAAAGGCAAGAGTCGAGCGGGACAAGGCTTGACAGGTTAGCCAAGGGAGCATTTGTGAAGGTTGAAAGCATGGCATGGGATGTGTGGATTCATGCTTGTTCACATAGTTTGCTCAGTTGTGGCTATGGCCATGAAGGCTTCCATGGTTGTATAGCAATGGTATTTTTTGCTGAATAATATATGGTGATGGATGCTTTTGGAGGCTGGGTTTTTCCCTCAATGAGGGTTTCCCAGGGTATATCTTGTGTCACATTTTGTGGGTATGTTGTCTATTCTCTTGCATGTGGATTTTAATTCCATGTTTATTTAAGATCTATTATGGGTTATGTGGAAACGGTTATTATTTCTTTGTTGCCAAGTTTCCTTACAAGTGGTATCAGATCCTGGTTTTGGCTTGGTCATGGGTTCAAATCTCCCCGGTGCCTTCCCGACCCGCATAAGCACCTGGTATGCGCATCGAGGGGGAGATTGTTGGGTGATGCAATGCGCTCCCCTGCCCACAGGTGGTTAATTATGTGGTGTTCCATGTTCACTAACAGTCATGGCTTTTTGGTGCAACGGTAAATGGGCCCTACAATTGGTATCAGAGCTATGGTTTTATTATTTGTAACCCTAGATTGAATCCATGGGAATCCATGAGAGGATAAAAGAAAGGGCAAGATATATGAATGATTTGCTATTATGATGGGATGCTAAAATATTTGGGCATGTGAAATTGTTGGACAAAAAGAGTTTTTTGGATGTTTCATTTGAATGAGGGTTTTGGGGGGTAGCATGTAGAAATGACCTTCTGGGTAAAAACAGACCTATGCCCTAGTTTGGCCATGTTCAGAGGAAATGAAAGATTTTTTTGGTTTCAGCCCATGATGGTTGTCAAATTTAATCCTGTCGGAATTTTCGTCACTAAAAAAATTAAAAATGAAAAATCGTACTGAAAATGGTAAAAAGACTATCTTAGTAAAATGGCCATAACTTTCTCTCAGAATATCGGATTTTAGAGTTCTTATAGGCATTGAAAAGCTAATTCAAAGCAATGCAACATGGTGTAGGTTTGGATCTATGATTTTGAGATTTTGTTAGGTTTTAAGAGCCCTAAAGATAGATGTTCTTTATTTTGAGCACGGATTGGGGCATAACTTGGGCATACGGAGTCAGATTTTGGACTTCGAGTAGTCAATGGAAAGCTCTTGGAGAGCTCTACACATTGGTTCAGATTTGGTGTAGGTTTGGCATGATTTATTTGTTGATATATTTATCTGAATAGCTTATAGATATATTTTTACTATGGTAACATTGTGAGTTTATGGCATTGGAGATTTAAGTTTTGATGTCATTGTATACTCAGTTCATATTTCAGATTGGTCTCATGATGATATGGTTATCAGTGTTTGGTTTGGATATGCATGATGAATTGTTGGGTCTACAAGTTGTGCAGTGTTGTAAGCGGTCTATACTTACAGGTTGCATTTATAGCTTGGTTATGGATTGTCTTTGCCCATTGATCTTTCATTATTGATGCATATTCAGATTGGTGGCTTGGATTTGGGTTGTCTATGCCCTAAGTCACATGATTTACTATTTTCTTCATGTAGAAGGGATGAGATGTTGTTACCAGGTACAATCATGGCAGAGGATTGTGCTTGACTATTTTATGCTGACAGGTTGGACACTTTGAGAGCCAGATGCTCAGTTCAAGGATGTGATCATGGTGTCATGGATTTTGGCATGAAATGATTGGATATACAGGTACATCCTTGATGTTTATTAGCTTGGATTTCTAATTTAGTTATGGTGGTATATCTTCTTGGTTGAGGATCATAGTTATTTAGTTTCTTTTGAGGAGCTCATGATGTGCACTTTGAGTTCTTTGATGGTTTGATGCCTTGGTTGATTCTCATGGTTAGAGGATGGTTTTTCATCATGATGTCATGGATAGCTTGGATACATGATTTAGTGGGAGCTTGTGACAGTGATGGGGTGATAGTGCAGGATTAGTTCCTGGTTTGGTTTATATCTTCTTGGTTTGGAGAGGATGGATTTTATGATGCCATAGGTGACTTGGTACCATGGTTGAGTGAGAGTTGTTGGCATTGACATATTTATTGAGTGTTTGCAGATGTTGGAGGTTTGTCTTAGATCTTGTTGCTGCAGAAGTGTCTTTGACATTTTCATGGTGCACTTGTTATCTTCATGGTGTTTGAAGATGGTTAGATCTTGAGGACTCATGGAGTTCTTGGTTATCTTCATGGTATGTGGAGATGGTTCTTCTTGGTATGTGGAGATGGTTTTCTTCATGGTGTGTGGAGATGGTTGCATCTTGAGGACTCACAGGGTTCTTGGCAAAGGTGTGGTTTATGCTTTTATTTGGCATGTTATCCTTGGTGTGAGGATGCTTTCATTATTATGTCATGGTATACTCTTGATACGCGTTTAGAGTTGTGACATGTTATGGTATGTTCATGTGGAGCATGCTATCTTGGTTGAGATGGTTAGATCATGTTGTCATGTTTATGTTCCTGAGGCCATGGTTAGAACTTTGACATTGATCTTGGTTTAGTTTCTTGGTATTGAGTACACTAATCATAAGCTGGATACTTCATGATATTGCTATTTTGCATTTGGAGTTGGCATGGATTGATTGGTTACAGGTGCTCATGGATACTTAGAGATGGTGGTGATGCTGATTTCTCTTAGATTAGAGAAGTATTTGTTGAGACGGTTGATGGTTTCAGCAGGAAGTTCGAGGGGCAGTCACTTGATATGGACTTGAGAGGAGATTATTCTTAGACGAGTCTTGGTTGGAGACTTGGGTATCTTGATGAGCATTCTCATTCCCCACTCTTGGTCTACTCGGCAGTTTGCTACTTGAGAGGTATAGCCCATTATTTTCTCTCAGTTGCATTATATTTATGCTTATCTTTCATGGATATGGATCTTGAGCTATGGTACATGAGTTAGTTCTGGAGGGTTCATTTGAGAGATGGTTTAGCACTAGTTATCTCCATGTGCATATGTTGTTATGCTGGTTGAGTTTGGGAGATGGTTTTATTGGGCATATTCCTTGGATTAGGAATGGTTATTCCTTGGTTTAGGAATGGTTTTATTGAGTTTGATCTTCTTGTGAGAGGCTTACATCCATGATGAGTTATATGGTATGGTTTGGGTGTTGTTGAGGCTTCTTGTTGGGGATTTATGGAGGAGACCATACTTGCATAGTTTACATCTAGAGGTGTGTGTAGAAGGACATGATACAGGTTATGATTTGCATGGTTTCTCTGGTCTTGGTTATCTTCTTGGATGTTTAGTTTTGCCTACATTGGATTTGAGATTGGTTGGAGACTGTGATCACTGGTTTGTGCTCATGTATGTCATGTGAGAGATGACATGGTTATTTCTTTATCTATTTCCTTTGTTGGTTGTGGTGAACTTGGGAGAGCATTGGAGACTTGTTATGAGAATTGTTCTTGCAGGATATTAGTTTATGTATTGTGGATGTCCTTGATACTACATGGATTCACCTCTTTCAGATGTGTTGAGTGGATTCATTATATATTTGACATTATCTTTTGCAGTGGGAGCTTCTTGGTATATATGTGGCAGGTATTGCTCTTGAGGCTTGTGATTGAAAGTTATAGATTGGATATGTCGGTGATATGAGATTCACTTGTTATACCTTTGAGGTATGGATAGTTGGATGGGTTTGGCACTTTTCTGTGGGTGCTATTTCAGCTATGGATATTTTGACAACTACAGATACATGTGATTACCTTTGGATTAGGTTATTGGTGCTCGGAATTTTTTAGTTGGTACAAGATTTTATGATCTTCTAATGCGACAGGTTGGGTGGCTTTCTCTTTGGATGGCTTCTATGTATGTCCAGTGGGAGTGGCATAATAGGAGGTGAGATCATTCATGTTTGAAATGCTAGATACTTTGATTTTGTTGCTTGTACCAGGATGAAGCACTCAGTGTATTTTGATCCATGATGGTGGATGTGCTGGGAGGGATTGTTCCCTTGTTCATTTATGTGGCTACGGATTGATCCTATGCAATGTATTCAACAAGTGGGAGATTGTTGAGATAATGGGTGTTGCACACATTGCATAATATTGTTATTTTATTATTTTATTTTATTATGTAATTTTGTGCCTAGATGGACGTGCAACATGTAAAGATTCCCATGGAATATTCTTGATGAGTTGTATTATAACATTGTGATAATATTTCATGTAATTATTTAATATTGGGGAAAAGAATTAAATGCCCAATATTAAATGTGGGGTCAGTGGGTTAGGTAGCACATGGTTTTAGCACATGGTTTATGTAATACCACTTGGTGGTTTTGTGGGACTTGCTACTATATAAGCAGCCACAAGGGTAGTTGTTGTGAGAGAGAGAGAGAGTGATAAGGAGAAGACAAAAGGAAAGAGTCGAGCGGGACAAGGCTTGACAGGTTAGCCAAGGGAGCATTTGTGAAGGTTGAAAGCATGGCATGGGATGTGTGGATTCATGCTTGTTCACATAGTTTGCTCGGTTGTGGCTATGGCCATGAAGGCTTCCATGGTTGTATGGCAATGGTATTTTTTGTTGAATAATATATGGTGATGGATGCTTTTGGAGGCTGGGTTTTTCCCTCAATGAGGGTTTCCCAGGGTATATCTTGTGTCACATTTTGTGGGTATGTTGTCTATTCTCTTGCATGTGGATTTTAATTCCATGTTTATTTAAGATCTATTATGGGTTATGTGGAAATGGTTATTATTTCTTTGTTGCCTAGTTTCCTTACATAAGGGATGCAAGGCACCGACACTTAGGCCTTGTACTTTCATTGGTTATGAAGATGGAGCTAAGGCATATAGACTTATGGATCTAGAGACTCATGAGATTTTTGTGGAGAAAGATGTTCACTTTGAGAAAAGTTCACCCAACTTATCCTCTACTCCTCTCCACACTTCATACATAGTGGAAACTAATAGTGACACCAGTGATAGTGCTTCAATAGATTGAAACATGTGGGGTTCTATTGATAGTTGTAGTGAGAGGTCACATCATTAGTATAGTCCACATGCTTATATTGCCACAGTGAAAGGCCTAGCATAGCGTGGTACATCTTGTCTTCCAACTCCAACTTCAGTTGATGACTACATGGCATACATTCTAGGTTTGTTTCTTAGAGTCACACACCGTAGACTTGGGAGATAACCTTGAGGACTTACATCTTCTCATTGATGTCGATGATCCTTCTACAGTTATTGCAAGGGCTCACTCTGACCCTCATGTCCATTCTCTACATGATTAATCTTTATAGGTTGGTGTAATTGTGGATCCCTATGAATACCAATTGTCGAAGGTCTCTTTATCAATCGAGGAGATAGATGATTCATTGGAACAGGTTCAATAGACATCCTTGCCAGATCTGCATTCATTCTTTTCAACATAGTTGGAAGTGATGAACATCAGTATCAACATAGGGATACTTGAGTAGGTTTCAAGACCACTATACATATTCAAGATTATACCTTTTTCATTGTTTCTTCCAAAGGGGAGGAATGTCATTCAACATTCATGGACCAACTTCTTCCTTGGAGTGGCTTTCACTGAAAGGCATTCTTCATTGGGGGGGGGGGGGGGGACTACCTTGTCTCTCTTCCTCTTCTTTCTTATGGGGGGACTTTTTCCTCTTATGAGGTGTTGTTCTTCTCATTCTTCACTTTTGTATATACTAGATGTATGTTGTAATGGGAGGCTCTTGATTACTCCATCGTTTCATCAAGGACACCCAACATAGCATGAATAGTCTTAATTATGTCATAATACAACATATATACAAGGAAGGAAACCAAGTGACAAACAACCTAGTAGGATTAAAAAATGGAATTATTGATGATCAGTTTTGGTGGGATGAGCAAGATTCTTTGGTGAAAATCAAATTGTTCATTTATAAAGAGTCATTTAAGTAATGATGTACAAACTATCATAGGATAAGGGTTATCTTTTCATTATGGGTTTAGCTATGATTATTAACTATCCTACTATTTTATTTGGTTGTGCTATGATGTTAATGATTTTAGAAGGGGCCTTTATTTATCATGCTAATTCTAGTAAAGAGATGGTAATCATTATTAGTAATGAACAAGGGAAAGTCAATATTCCAAAAAAATTTGGGGAGATTTTTCATGCCACCCAAGATGGGATTCCAAATCTTGAGTCAGAGAGTTAATGAGATGTCACAGGGATTTGGTGATTTGGCCACTTGATTTTAACTTAATCTCTATTATTCTCAAAATGCCTTGACTCATTTGGTCCTATTTTAGCTATAAAAGCTACTACATGATTTGCAAGGGTTTGTCTAGATAGTTTTTCTAAAAAGCTAATCAATTGTGTGGAAAACATGATAGACGAGCTTAATGGAAGAGACAAGGAGTTGGTGGTAGTCTTGGATAATGATGAACATACATAATGGGCATATTTAAGACTTGAAATGTCAAAATTTGAGAAGATTGTTGGGGACGAGAAAGTGGTGTGGTCCTATCTAAAAGAGGGAAAAATTATTTCGTTTATGGAAAGCATTAAGGGCCATGATGAGATGGTTACTTGGCAATTTGTCAATTCCTCGAAGAAGTATTGAGTCACCATCGACAGAGCCACTTTTGAGGTCATGGAAGAAATGATAGCCAATTACATTAGACTTCCATTTGAAGGTATATCTTGGAAGAAACCTAAGGTTAAAGACAAAGCAAGCCGTATGAGTTTCTTCTACTCCAATGAAGCCCCAATTCGCTTTCATGGTGGGTTTTCTCATGAGAAGCTTCCAAATCCATAGAATATATTTTTCTATGTTATCACGTGCAACATCACCCTTGAGCATAGAGTTAAGGTTTGGTTTTACTACCATTTTTGTATTCTAAATCATTTCTGAAACAAAGAATGCATCAATTTTCCTTTTCCTTTTCCTTTTCTACTATCAACCCTTAATGTTCCATTTGTTTAAATTTTATAAAGGCCACCACCCTCAAATTTTGAATAGTAGTCCTCATCCTTTTAAAATCACTACACAAATCTCATCTCCCCCTTATAAAACCACCTCCAAAGAGGACCCTATGGCCATGGCCAAGAAAATTATGGAAGAAAGAAATGAAGTTCTAGATGTTGATAAAATTGGAACCATAAGTAAGGACACAAACCATTTGAGCAAGTGGATAAGAGAGAAATTTTTTTTGACCAATCCCACCATACCAAAACTGGATAGTTCTAGGAAAATTTTTGGGCCTCATTGCAAACATAAGGCAACTATAGGGAAGTATGGGGAACATGAAGAAGTAGAAATAGAAAGTGAAGATAAAACCAAAAAAATAGAGGAATCCAACCCTTTTCACTACAAGGTTTCAAACACATTTAAAATGTTAGAAATGTTTAGAATAACTGAGAGGAGCATGGGGTAGTTTGTTACTCAAGTTCCCTAAGTACCATTTAAATAATAAAACATAAAATATTCATTGTTCTTCTTATCCTATAGTTGCTCGGTCTTCACTATACTAATAAGAAAAATTACTATCATAAACATAACATACTTTGTTGAATTTAAACTTTATCAATTGTAAAACATCATATAAAGCATTCAACACAAGTTTGACAATTATAAGCTTTTATATGGAAATCCAATTTTGGAACTGCCACTAGTAACATGTCACTACTTTTTCACTCTTTTGAAGTGAGCTCTATTAGGATCCAACCTTGTTAAAGGTTACAATAGACATTGTTAAATGTGACCTAGTTAGAGGATTTAATCACCCTATTAGGAGTGGCCTTGTTAGAGGACTTTGATCATTTGATTTAGAATGTCACCTTGTTAAAGGATTTATGCAAACTATTAAGTCTTTCAAATGAGTATTAGGACAACCTCTATAAAAAAGGATTTCAATACAAACTATTTACAATGATTAGAAAGATTGTAGTAGGGTTTTGATATATATGATTACAACTCACTTTTGTAGGTTCAAATCACTATTCAGTTCATGTGTTGTTTTACTAATAGGCTTCCCATTGTCATCTCTCTTCTTGATTCACTTGGCAACCCTTTAAGCAGTCAATCATCTCTTCAAAAAAAATCAAGCCATCTACTCAAAATCACTTATCAATAACAGAAAAATCTACACAAGCAATCTTGTTTTACTTCTCTCGCACTCTTACGCACTTGCGTTGACCTTTGTGTGTCTTTATTCCACCTTTCTTTGGGCACATACTTTTCAAGTTCATCTATCTACCTCCTTAAATAGGCAATTCTTTCTTTTCCATTTTTCATGATCATCATATATCTTAGGGTTTTGATCTATTTCATCAAGATCATTGTATTTGTACATCTTCCTTCTTTTCTAGAATCTTCTCGTCCATAGAATTAGATCATATGTATCATACCTAATCCTCTACTTGAATTTAATGATCCAACTAATCAATATTATTTTCAACACAGTTTACATCTCCCAAGTAATCAATTGAGTTAGCTAGGGGTCACAATTTCCTTAAAACACCATTGCTCGACAATTACTAAGTTGTGACACTCGATCATTACTTAATTGATTCTTGGTCAACACTAGATTTTTCAGTGCTAACTGTGGCTTGGTTGACACTAGCATCACTCAACATTCCTTAACCTTTTAGTCTTTTTCTTGGCTTAGATAAAAAAATCACTTTGTCTTATCAAACTCTAACTAATCATATTTCTAGTGTAGCTTCCTTTCCATAACTTTACATTTCCTCTATGTGCTATTGTTATGATAAATTTCTCAAATCCTCTTCATCAATTAAATAGATATGATATTTAGATTAGGTAGAAACATGTTTTATTAGTAGATTTGACATCAATGACAAAAATTAAATTTTCCAATTGTAAGTTTCCAATAATCTCCCTCTTTGGCATTGATAGAAATATCTCAATATCTCACCCTCAATGTATCTAATGTTGTTACCATACAATCCAAAATATTTCATTATTATGAGTGATCAATATCCTTAGTTTCATTTTGATTCTTCTTTATTGATTTTTTCTCTCTAAGGTTATAAATCTCTATCTTGGATACATTTGTCCTTTAGTAATAAATCTCCCACTTTTGTATATCTCTTTATATGTTTCTCTTTGTATATCTTTCCCTCTTTTAAATTGTATATCTCTCCCTCTTTTACTTTTGTATATCTCTTCTTCTTTGACACCAATGCCAAAGACACATACCTTTCTTAGCTTGAATTTCTTCATACATCTTACTTATGTATCTATATTTTCATGTCTAACTATTTTTTGTTATTTGTCTATGACTATTCTATTATGATGTATTTGACTATCTACCTTAGGCATCTCCCAAAGTAGAGTTGTGTTGCATCAATGTTTAAGATATTTTGATTAGCACATTTGATGCAATGCACATTTTTTTCTTAAGTTTCCTTTTTTAGGGAAATAACCCCTAATTTACCTCTAAGATATTCATGAGCATCTTTAGGTAAGGCCTTAGTGAATATGTCAGCAATTTTTTATTTGGTCTGCACATATTATAACTTCACTTCTTTGTCTTGAACTAGTTCTCTCAAGTAGTGATACTTGGTAGAAATGTGCTCTATCTTAGTGTTCATCACTAGATTATTTGATATGTTAATAGAACTTGTGTTATTAGAATAGATAACCATTGGATCTATATGTTCTTCTTTCATTTATTTCATTTATTTCTTGATCCACATTATGTTTGAATAGTTCACTACAGTTGCTACATACTTGGCTTTAACTATTGATTGTAAAATAAAATTATGTTTCTTTCTTGTCTATGAGACTAGTCTCTTTCCTAGAAAGAATGCAGCTCTAGTAGTGATTTTTCTATCATCAATATTCCCTACCCAATCAAAGTCAATAAATACCTTTAGTTCAAATATATCACTTCTCTTATGATGCAATCCATAGTCTTATGTACCTTTCAGATGCCTCATTATCCTTTCCACTATTATCATGTGTTTCTCCTTAGGATTTTCTAAAAATCTAGCAACAATCCCAACTACTAATGCAATATCAAGTCTACTATGAACAACATATTGCAATTTTCCAATCATAGATCTATATAATGTCTAATTCACATTAGCAGATTCATCATTCTTAGATAGCTTATGTCATGTGGAAATATGTGTGCTCAATGGTCTTGAATCTTCCATGCCCAAATTCTTTAGTATCTCCTTGATATATTTGGATTGAGTAATGAAAATACAAAACTTTATTTGGCATACTTGCAATCCAAAAAAGAATTTGATTTCAAAAAATATAGACATTTCAAATTCCTTCTTCATTTCATCAACAAATGATTTACATAATGCTTCTCTTACTCCAAATATAATATCATAAAACAAATATTTCATATAGTATTACTTCATTATTCTTACCCTTATTCAAATATAGATGACTATTGTCATTTTTCCTTTCAAAACCAATCTTCACCAAATAATTATGTAGTCTTTCATACCATGCTATTGGGACTTGTTTCAATCCATATGGAGCATTGTTCAATTTATAGACCATATTCTTCTTGTCTAGATCCATGAATGCTTTAGGTTATTCAATGTATACTTCTTCCTCAAGTATACCATTCAAAATTTCATATTTGACATCCATTTGATATACCTTGAAGTTCTTGTACTCTGAATATGCAAGTAGAGTTTTGACTTCTTTAAGTCTTGCCATTGGAGAAAAATTTTCTCCATAATTAACTCCTTCTTGAGTATATCCTTTGCATACTATTATTTCTTAGTTTCTTTTAACGTCACTAGTTTCATTGAATTTTTTTCTAAAACCCCTTTTGTTCCAATAGAATTTTTGTCTTTAGGTTTTGGCACTAGAATTCAGGTATTGTTCTTCTCCATCTATTCAATTTCCTCATTCATTGCCTAAATCCAATCTTCATTTTCTAGAGCATCTCCCACTGATTTAAGATCAAATTAACAAAGTCAGCATATGTTATTTTTGAGTCTTTTTCATTTTCATAACATTTGATTCAACATCACCAATAATTTTTTCATGTTTGTGATGTATTCTTACAAAATTTTTAGAGCACAAATGGTTTCCTTCTCTATTCTTCATTAGGTTCATCTTGGAAAAGAATCTCAATCTCATTTTCTCTTTCATGTTCAATTTTTGGTCCATATTTTGTATGCTCGGCATGCTCTATCTAATGGTCAAAATTTCTTGTTTGTGACTTAGAATCTTCAGTCTATTTCTTGACACCCACTATCCATTGCTCAATAATTTGTTGCACTTCATTAGTTCCCATCTGTTGGAAAATTGGAGCTTAATTTGCTTGTTCATTTGGAGTGCCAGGAGCACCATCATCCATATAGATGAATGTACTATAATCCTCAAGTTCTTCATTTCATGTAATGTCACTTTTCTTTACAAATTCATCAACTTTCACATTTGCACTTTCTACAACTTTGTTAGTATTAGAGTTTAAGAACTTGTAAGTTTTTCTCTTGGTAGAATATCCTAGGAATATACCTTCATCACTTTTTGCATCAAGCTTTCCATTCCTATTATCTCTAAGTATACAGAATTTACTCCCAAGGATTTGGAAATATTTCACATGAGGATCATATCCATACCATAGTTTAAAAGTTGTAGCAATTGAACCTTTCTTAACTTGTACTCTATTCAAGGTATAGATAAAAGTACTAACAAATTCTCTCAAATACTTCTTTGATACCTTCTTCTCCATCATCAATGTTCTTGCAAATCCATTATTGATGTATTTTTTCTTTTAGCTATTCCATTTTGAGGAGGGGTCCTCGGTGCTTACATCTATCTTTTGATTCTTCTATCATTGAAGAATGTATTGAACTCATTGGAAATGAATTCACCAGCTCTATCAAATCTTAAGCACTTCAAACTCTTCCCTATTTCATTTTCTAACTCTGGTTAGCTACCACTTGAATAACTAAATAGCACCAGATTTTACTTTAAGGAGTATGACAATCATCATCCTAGAATAGTCATCAACAAGTAGAATGAAATAATTATCTCCACAATATCTTTGAACATCAATAGGTCCACATAGGTCACTATGAACTATTTCCAAAATATCACTAGAAGTGTATGCTTTTCTCTTGAAACTAGACTTGGAGATTTTTTCCAACTGACATTGTTTACACATGGCATTGTTAGCCTTCTCTAGTTTAGGAAACCCTCTTACTTTATTCATTTTACTAATATTCACCAAATTGTCAAAGTTCATATAACATAACCTTTTGTGTCATAACCAAACATCTTCTTATTGTGTAAACAAACATGTCTCATTAAATAAATCTAGATAGAACACATTACCTCTTGTCTTCTCACTACTGCCAACCAGCTCATTATCATCATCATATACCTTGGCCTTACTATTCTAGGATTCAACTCTGTAACTTGATTTTTCTAGATGTGAAACACTTAATAGCTTATAGTTAAGTCCTTCAACCTAGTAAACATTGTCACGTGTTATCTTGTCCATTAGTTGAACAATACCTTTACCTTTTACAACACATGGGATATCATTACCAAATTTAACACAACCACCTTTGCATGGCCCAATATCCTCAAAATTTTTTTATCACCAATCATATGGTAGAGAAACCACTATCAATTATCCATTTGTCACTTTTTTTTTACATAAGAGATTAATGCAGTTCTCTCATCTTCATCATAATCTTCTTTCATAGCAACATAGACAACTTCATCATCATTACTATTAGATTCATTGTTAGTTTCTTCTTTAGCAATATAACAAGATTGCTTACCTTTTTCATCTTTGTTTCTCTTGTAGTCTTGGTCATCTCTTCTTCCTTTGTAATTTATTTCCTTTCTTTCACCCTCATCCTTCTATCAAGACACCTAGCAGCAATATGACTAACTTTATTGCATGAGAAATAATTAATAAGTAGTTTACCTTTATATTTACCTCTTCCTCTTCCAAATCTTTTTGCAATAAGGGTTGCAAGTTCATCAAGTTCATCATTAGAACTGTCACTATATTACTCTTTCCATGTTTTCCTTTTCTTTTTTAAAAAACTAGTTGTGATTTAAAGGAAAATTCAATAGTAGCACATGTGTATAGGGTGTGTGCAAGATCATGGTCAACCAAACTATGCCCTTAAGTGGCAATGGAAAAATAGCAAATCAGGGTGATGTCAACTTGACATGTAATTTTCAACTTGCTATGGACTTTCTATGAAAATTTTGAGAGAAAATAATCTCTAGGAAATGGAATTTATTTTCTAAAATACTAGGCCTTATATGAAAAAAAATAAAATTTGGTTCATCAAAAATTTGAATTTTAATGAAATAGTACAAAATTTTAGGTCAAAAATAAGAAGTAGACATATGTCTCACCATCTTAATCAAAATCAAATAATAATATTTTTAAATAAGGTTCTATATAGAAGAAGTAGAGTCATGCCCAGATGTGACACATATTTTTGGGTATTTTCATTCTAAATAAATAATTAATTGTGATTTTTCTACTATAGTATTTTTGGAATTAAAAAAATCTAATCTCTGACTACCTTAACTAATTCAAAACTCCATAAATATCATAATTTTCCTAATAGTAAAAGAAGCATAGAATGTGATACATCTTTTGAATTAAAAAAATGTTGTACTATTTGAAATTTATAGTCATTTTTCAATCAATGTGTCAATCAACACTTCATATGTGACTCCATTAGAAAATAAGTAATAATTACTCATTGAAATCATAAGTTGATAGAGGTTACTTTTATGGAAAGGTAAGAATATTTTTATGAAACCCTTTTCATTTCATCAAATTCATGTGAAAAAAAAAATTCATCAGATACATGTTTGAAGTAAAAAATACACAAGAATAGGCAAAAAACACATTTTTAGGATGTTTTTAAGGTTGACAATGTAGGGTTGGTATCCAAAGATATACTAGGCCTTATAAAGGTATTAATTTTTTGGTTTGGTATAAGGATGGGTGGGAAAAAATTTGGAATAGATTCTAAAATGCTTTGAGACATTTTAGAACTGCATATTTTTTAGATTGCCACTTTTTGGCACGCCATGATCCTGCACATACCCTGTCGCTATCAAAGTTAGACATTTCAAAAGAAGTCTACCAATCACACCTTCCAAGGTCAATGTTTTATTTGGCATGCATCTTAGGTCTTGAATTATAGATATTCTAATGGCATATATAGGGAGTAAAGTCCTCAATACTTTTCTTATCAGTGTTTTATCTTTGATTTATCCAATTGCACCATGAATAGCATTAACAACTTCTTTGACTCTTGTGTAGTACTATACTATGTTCTCACCTTCCATCATTCTCATGTTATCAAGTTTACCTCTTATACTCTTTGATTTGGCTCTCAAGACATTTTCATCACCTCCATATATCGTTTTCATTTTGTCTCACATTTTCTTTGTACTATATCATTCTTATATATTTCAAACTTGGCATAGCTTAGGGTTGAGGCAATCTCCAATATTGCTTTATTGTTTACTTGCTTCTACTTTAGTTGGTTAGCTATCAGAGGAGTACTTGTTGCCTTCAAATACTGATTGTCCACAAAGTTGATAGAAACATCACTAATACTAGAAATATGTGTCCTCATCAAGGTTTTCATTATAGTAAATTTCTCTTTGTTCAGCTTTGATACCTCTCTCTTGTGAGTCATGATCTTTAGCTTTTAGTACCTTCAGACTTTTCTCTGTAAGCAATTAGCTTTGATACCAATTGTTAGAAATTTTAGAATTATCGTCAGGGGAGCTTAATCAGTTACTCAAGGTCCATAAGTACCATTTGAATGATTAAACATTAAAAAATTCACACTTCTTCTTATCCTTCTATTGCTCAGTCTATACTAGGTCAATAAATCAAATTACAATACTAAACATAACATACTTTTCTGAATGTAAACTTTTTCAAATGTATAACATAGAAAGCATTAAACATAAGTTGGCACTATGATTTTACATGGAAACCCATTTTGGAAAAAACTACCAAATTGTTACATGTCACTATTTTTTTACACTTTCAAAGTGAGCTCTATTAGGGTCTAACATTGTTAAAAGTTACAATACACATTATTAAATTTGTGACCTAGTTAGATGACTTAAGCACCCTGTTAGGAGTAGCCTTGTTAGAGGACTTTGATCATTACATTTAGAATGTCACCTTGTTAAACGATTTACATAGACTGTTAAGTATTTCAAATCACTATTAGGTTAACCTTTGCAAAAAGGATTTATATACAAATTGTTTACAATGATTAGAAAGAAAACAATAGTTTTTTTTATCTATATGATTACAACTCACTTTTGTAGGTTTAGATTATTATTCAGTTCGTGTTTTTTTTATGATAGGCTTCTCATCATCATCTATGGTCTTGATTCACTTGGTGACCCTTCAAGCAATCAATCCTCTCTTCAACAAAAACTTAAGCCATCTTCTCAAATTCTCTTATTGATAACAACAAAATCTATGCAAGCAATCTCCTTTTTCTTTTCTCATACTCTTACACACTTGTGTTCACATTTTTGCATCTCTATTCCACCTTTCTCTTTGTGCATGCTCTTCAAGTTTAGACATGTACCTCCTTAAATAACTAATTCTTGCTCTTCCATTTTTCATGATCACCGTAGATCTTAGAGCTTACAATCTAGTTCATCAGGTTCATTGTATGTGTATGTCTTCCTTCTTTTCTAGAATCTTATCATCCATCAAATTAGATCATATGTATCATATCCAATCCTCGCCTTGAATTTAAAAATCCAACTCATCAATCTGTTTAAGACTCTAGCTATAGTCAGATTGATTTAATTACTAGATTGTCACTTATTAAATAACTTACAATAGGTTTCTTATACTGACCACTTTGGATTTTGAGCCCCTACTACATGGCATTCTCAAATGCATGCACCCAAACAACCTCTTATAAGCACACCGGTCATAATTTTGTCCCATACCACAACACCCATAGTAATGATCAAACTTGGTTCATGTAACAGGAAACTGAGGAACACTTTTGTTTCCCCAAACCAAAGTAAACATAATGCACTACATAGAAAATCTCATAAATATAACTTTTGATTTAAAACTCAAAGCTCATCAAAATGTTTGGAATAGATAGACATAATAGAATAAGTACCAAAAATAATACCTCTAATGTATGCTCTAGTTGGCCAACTAAATAGCTCACAAGAGAAAGAATCATCATTAAAATATCAACATATAACTACAGGTAAACACAAGGGCAAAACCCAAATAATCAATTCACATGGTTACAAATCATTTGTTTTGAGAAGTCTAGTCTAGTCAATAGAACATCATTTTCAATCATCGAATTGTATATTGTTTCAAGGTTAACTATTGTCCCTATGAATTAAATATATAAATTAAATCAAGTCACAATCACAAACAAAAATTAAATTGTATAAGTCAAAAGGACCATTGTGTTTAAATTGATGTGTTAAAGTACCAAACTTCTTTAGGATAATAATGATATTTTAATTTTAATAAATTCTAAGTATAGAATATATATTTTTTGAAACTCGTAATTGAATTTAATATAAACTAATTTAATTATTTAAAAAAATCCAATAAAATTTTATTAGAACACATCTAAAATACCATACAAAATTATTAATTTTCTTTTAATGATAAAAAATATTATTAATTTAATCAAATAATAAATAATTAATTTACTTTAATTAATTTAAAATTTATTTTCTAACTATTAACTCAAAACTACAATATTTTCAACATTTTATTTAAAAAAACAACCCGCGATCATAGTCATTATAGGCTCTCATGACCTTTCCTTTGGGAAGAGAGTTGCCTCAACAACTTGTGCTACTTTTGCAGTGCTCACTATCGTGGCAATGCTCTTTGCCTTAGAAACATGTGCAAGGATCAAGGGTCGTGGCTTGACACCCAAAAAAATACATTATATATATATATATATATTTGGAAATATAAGAGGAGTAACTAAGAGAGGAGGGGTGAATCAGTTACTACAAAAAAAAAATCCCAGATCTCTTAGATGTCAATATAAAATGAACTCTAAAAATTGAAATGTTGATGCTTGGCATACACATAGTTAATGCTATAACTTAGTAAATATTCAATATACTTAGTATTGAATTAGATTTGTAGATCTTAAGATGTTATCAAGAATTATCATTATTTTAACTCAATTGTAAGAATAAAAGAAATACCATGAACACATTTGATACCAAAATTTAAGGTGAAAACCCAATTTGGGAAAACTACCAATTGTAACTAGTTATTGATTTTCACTCTTCTAAAGTGAGCCCTGTTAGGAGCTAACCCTATTAAAGGTTACAAAACACACTATTAGGTGTGTCCCGGTTAAAGGATTTAATCACCCTGTTAGCAGTGGCCTTGTTAGAGGTCTTTAGACAATTCAATAAAACTGCCACCTTGTTAGAGGTTTTACAAATAGTTGTTAAGCCAACTTTGTTAAGAGATTTAGATCACTGTTGCAATGGTTAGAGAGTAACAATGAGATGACCTAATTTAGATGCATCTGAATTGCTGATTGCAGATCTCCGTTATGGCTTATACTTGATTCTTCTTGATCGAATGAATCATGTCAACTCCTCAAACACATCCTTCTTATCTTCATATTTGCTCCCCTAGAGCAATCCTCAAATCTTCAATATTGTTCTTACACACATAGTATCTCATAACTTGACGTTATACTTATATCCTTCTTATTGTCAAGTCAGCTAGACTACAACTTAAAATAATTAACATTCATCATCCCAGTCAGCTAGAATCAATAGATAAATTGATTAAGCTTGATATGCCAAAATAGGATACTCCTCCATTAGCTGACCCAACTCAGTAGACACTAACTTAGAAATGATTTCCCTATGTTAACCAATAGAAGTTCAGTTAACACTATAAACTAGCAAATTCCTTTGATAACCGAGTGAGCTTAGTTAGCACTAGTTCCATCCAATATTTCCTTCATTAACTGAGTGATCTCAGTTAACACTCATCTTCTACAAACTTTCCTTCGATGCCCAAGTGAACTTGGTAAACATTGTCTTTTGAACTAGGAAAACATAGGAATGCTTGGTAGATACAGAGAACTATTTTCACTATATGAGTGAGCTCAACATATACTGACTAATAATGATATGACATTTGTGTAACATCAAAGACAATACACAATTAATCAATTGTATCCAACAATCTCCCTCTTTGGCATTGACGGAAACACAACATGTCATAACAAAATGAAATTTTGTGACGTATTCTTAGATTCATTCAGAGAACTCCTTCTGTCAGTGTGAACTCTTCAATTTCTCCCTCTATCAGAAAACTTCTGTCCACAACAAATTTTTCCAAGTTCATTCTCCCTCTTTGATATCTCTCCATAAAACTTCTCCCTCTTTGTAATAACAAAATTTTTTATGAGATATAATAGTAAACTTCTCCCTCTTTAACAATACATGCCAAAGACAACAATTCTAATAGTATCAATGTACCGAAGTATGGATTCATTTGCAATATGCTCTTGTCAATACTGCATCAATTGATTGATCTTTAACTTGCTCTAGTTGATGCATCACTAAACTTCATTTAGTGAGCTCCAGATAGGGGAATGATCCCTAACTTACCTCTTAGATATAGAAATGCATCCTTAGGTAATGGCTTGGTGAATACATCTACAATCTATTCTTTTATGTTTACATATTCCAATATAATTTCTTTATCCTGCACCAATTCTCTTAGGAAGTGGTATTTTGTAGCAATGTGCTTTGTTTTGGTATCCATTACTGGGTTCTTTGATATATTGATTGCATTGGTACTATCACAATATATGACTAGTAGATCCTTGATCTCTATTTTCATTCCTTCCAACAGTTGTTTGAACCAAACAATGTTAGAACAATTAATTGCTACTACCACATATTCTACCTCTACTATATATTTAGAAATACAATTTGTTTTCTTACTTGTCCAAGACACTAGTCTTTTACCAATAAAGAATGCTTTGTTACTAGTGTTTTTTCTATCATCAAGACTTCTTTCCCAATTAGCATTAGTAAATACATTCAAGTCTAGATTTCCTCTGAGTTTGTACCATAAGCCATAGTCTTTAGTACCTTTTAGATATCTCATGATTCTCTTAATTGTCATTATGTGATTTTCTCTGGGATTTGCTGAGAATCTTGCCACCACACCAACTGTTAATGCAATGCCAAGCCTTGTATGCACTACATACTTTTTCCAATCATTGATCTATATGTGGTCTAATCTACTTCTTTGGAATCATCGTTCTTGGAAAGCATATGTCTGGTAGACATAGGGGTTCCAATTGGTCTTGAATCTTCCATTCCAAATTTCTTTAATATCTCCTTGATGTATTTGGATTGATTGATGTAGATACCATCTTTCTTTTGTTGAATCTATAATCTGACAAAGAATTTTATCTCTCCAAACATAGACATTTCAAATTCCTTAATCATTTCTTCTAAAAATCTCTTGCATGAGTCATCATTTCCTATGAATAATGTGTCATCAACCAATATTTTTGCCAACACAATCTTCTTGTATGGTCCTTCTTTGATGTATAGGCTATTGTTATCATTTGTTCTTTAAAAACCAATCTGTACCAAATAGTTATGTAGTCTTTCATACCAAACTATGGGAGCTTTCTTGAGACCATATAATGCTTTGTGTAATTGGTAGACCATGTCTCTTTTGTTAGGATCTACAAAACCTTCTAGTTGTTCAATTTAGGCTTCCTCATTAAGAATTTCATTCAAGAATGCAGATTTAACATCCATTTGATATACTTTAAATCTTTTGTCTGCTACATATGCAAGTAAAGTTCTAACACCTTCTAATATTGCAATAGGAGCAAAAGTTTCACTATAATCAATACCTTCTTCTTGAGAATAATCTTTACATAACAATATTTCTTTATTTCTAGACACTTTTCCATATTCATTCAGCTTATTTCTGAATACCCAATTTGTGCCAATTACATTTTTATCCTTGGGTCTAGGAATGAGAGTCCAAGTTTTGTTCTTCTCTATCTTTTATATCTCTTCATTCATTGCTTCAACCCAACTTTCATTATCTAATGCATCTTTAATACTTCTTGGTTCAAATTCAGCAAGTAAACATGTATCTTTCAATTTGCATCTTGTCATTATTCCATCATATTTGTTTCCAATGATCTAACTAGGGTCATGATGCCTTCTGACATATCTTGCTAATACAGGTTCTTTGGATTTGGTATGAGTTCCACTATTTTCCTCATGAGCTTTAGTATTAATCTTGGGTCCTTCTATCTATGACTCGGGTCCTTTAGACTCAGTTTGAACTAGCTCAATAGCTTCTGACTATGACTTAGGTCTTTTAGACTCAGTTTGAACTAGCTTGGTAGCTTCTAACTGTGACTTGGGTTCTTCAGACTATAATTCAGGTTGGACTATCTGCAACTCAATAATTGTTGGAGATTTTTGGGACTCAGGAGGTGAAGCCTCCTTTCTTTCAAATAGATTTGGTAGGGTATCACGTTCATAGTAAATGAATCTTTTGTAATCCTCTGGCTCTTTGTTGCTTTCTTCTTCACTCTTTTCTACAAACTCATCAATTTTCACATGTGCACTTTCCATGATTTTATGAGTAGACATATTCAAACATTTGTATGCTTTACTTCTGTAGGAGTATCCTAGAAATATTCTTTTTCTAGATTCTTATAGGATATAACATTTGCTACCAAATATTTTCAAAATTTTCATAGTAGGTTTATAGCCATACCATAGTTCATAGGGAGTTTGGTTTGAGTCTTTCTTCAATTGAACTCTATTCAAGGTATGAACTATAGTGTTGATATCTTCCTTCTAGTATCTAATTGCAACATTCTTTTCTATCGTCAATATTCTTGCACAATCCATGATGGATCTATTTCTTCTTTCAGCTATACCATTTTGTTGAGGTGTACCAAGGGTTGATACTTGTCTTTAGATTCCTCTTTCAATGCAGAAATTATTGAATTCATTGGAGATGGATTCACCACCTATGTCTGATCTTAAACATTTCAATATTATTCTAGTTTCTTTTTCTACTCTTGCCAAATACCATTTGAATTTTCCAAAAGCTTTTGATTTTTCTTTTAGATGCATTGCAATCATCATTCTAGAATAATAATCAACAAAAGGAATGAAAAAATTTTCTCCACTGTAACTCTCTATTCCAATGGGTTCACATAGGTCAATATGTGCAATTTCTAAAATTTCTTCTGACTGATAGTTTTTGCTCTTAAAACTAGTCTTTCCCATCTTACCAATTTGGAAATTCTTGCATAAACCCACATTAGGTTTATTCAAACTAGGAATGACTCTTACTCTTTTATGTTTTCTTATCTTAACTAGATTATCAAAGTCTACATGACATAGTCTTTTGTGCCATAACCAACTTTCTTCTATTTGAGCAATAAAACATGAACATTCACCAAGATCAAGATAAAATAGATTTCCTTTTGTTTGCTTGCTAGATCCAACCGAATTTTCTTTGTCATCCAGCAACTTTGTCTTGCCATTCATGAATTCTACCTTGAATCCAATGTTGTTCAACTGTGCCACACTCACTAGATTATTCTTTAGTCCTTCAACCCAATAGGCATTATCACATATAAGTTCATTGTTTAATGAGATATGACCTTTTCATTTTATGCAACAAGGTTCGTTGTTTCCAAACCTTACACTACCTCCATCATAATATTCAAAATGTTCAATTTTTTTATTATCTCCAATCATATGGTGTGAACATCCACTATCAATAATCCATGTATCATTTTTGCTAACATGAGAGATAGGTGTCATCTTATCTCCTTCATCATTAGAATCATCTTTTACACCATTTCATCTTTATTGTTATCAGAATCTTTAGCCATAAAACAAGATTTCTTACCTTTTTCCTTGTAGTTCTTGTGATTTTTAAAGTTCTTCTTGTGTTTGTGCTTGTGGCTTTTATTTTCATCCTTGCTTTCTCTGTTAGGACACCTAGTAGCAATATGACCAACTTCTTCAAAAGAAAAGTAGATTAAAGGAATTTTACCTTTGTACTTTCCTCTACCTTTGGAATATTTCTTTGCAAGTAGGGATTCAACAATTTCAAGATCACTATAAAAACTTTCTTTAGTTTCTTCTTCACTTCCTGATTGATTGGCCTTTGACCTCTTTCTCTTAAGTGAGAGTTTGGCTTCAAATGTAGACTGAATATTTTTGGAATAAGGAACATAGTTATCATAGTTGTCTAATTCAAAAGTTGTCAATCTTCTAGCTAGAGCATCCAAGGTTAATTTTTTATTTGATCACATCATATTTCTTGAATAGTAGACGCTCTAATTGAATATATAGGAGAAGAGTTTTGAGTACCTTGCTAACAATAGTTGTGTTGGTAATGTCTCCTCTAGATGCTTTGATTTCACTTACACTGGCCTTGATTCTTTCAATATTTTTCACAATATTCTCATCTTCTCTCATTTTCATTTGATCAAATTGTACTCTGAGACTTTTTTCTTTAGCTCTTCTTACATTGTCATCTACTCCATAGATATCTTTCAGTTTGGTCCACATTTTATGAGCAAATTTATAGTATTTTACCTCATCAAATTCAACATAACTAAGAGCATATGCAATATCAATCATCATGATGTACGATTCTTCTTTTCGGCAATATCTTCAACTAATAATGTTCTAGAGGGAGTTTTGTATTTAGTATCAAGATATTTGCAACTTGAATCACTAATAGTAGCTAGATGTAACCTCATAAGTCCTTGCCATGCTGCAAAATTATCTCTGTTCAACTTGGGAATCTCTCTTTTATAAGGCATCCTAATCTTTAGCTTAGGTCCTTGAAACCTTCTCTATAAGCACCAAAAGCTCTAGTACCAATTGTTGGAAATATAAGAAGAGTGACTAAGAAGTGAGGGATGAATTAATTACTACAAAAATAAATCCCAAATCTCTTAGATGTCAGTACAAAATAAACTCTGAAAATTGAAATGTTGATCCTCGACATACACACAGTTAATGTTGTAACTCAAAAAATACTGAATATACTCGATAATGAATTAGCTTTGTTGATCTTAAGATGTTATTGATGATTATCATTACTTTAACTCAATTGCAAGCATAAAAGAAATAGCATGAACACATTTGACACCAAGATTTAATGTGGAAACCCAATTTGGGAAAACTACCAATTTTAACTAGTTACTAATTTTCACTCTTCTGAAGTGAGCCCTGTTAGGAGCCAACCTTGTTAAAGGTTTAAAAAGAACACTATTAGGTGTGATCCAGTTAAAGGATTTAATCACCTTGCTAGGAGTGGCTTTGTTAGAGGTCTTTACACAATTCAATAGAACAGCCACCTTGTTAGAGGATTTACAAATAGTTGTTAAGACAACTCTATTAAGAGATTTAGATCACTGCTATAATGGTTAGAGAGTAACAATGAATGACCTAATTTAGATGCAACTAAATTGCTGATTACATATCTCTATTCTAGCTTGTACTTGATCCTTCCTAATAAGATGAGTCCTTTCAGCTCCTCAAATATATCCTTCTTATCTTCAAATTCACTTCCTTAGAGTAGTCCTCAAATCTCTAATATTGTTCTTACACACACACTATCTCACAACTTGACCTTATACATGTATATCCTTCCTATTATCAAGTTGGCTATAATAAAACTTAGAATAATTAATATTCATCATCTCAGTTGGCTAGAATCAATAGATAAATTAATTAAGCTTGATATGCCAAAATAGGAAAATCTTTCATTAGCTGACCCAACTCGATAGACACTAACTTAGAAACAATTTTCTTGTGTTAACCAACAAAAGCTCAGTTAGCACTATAAACTAGAAAATTCCTTTGGTAACTGAGTGAGCTCGATAAACACTCATCTTCTATAGAATTTCCTTTCATGCCTGAGTGAACTCAGTAGATACTGTATTCTAAACTAGGCAAACATAGGAATGCTCAGTAGACACAGAGAATTGTCTTCACTATCTGAGTGAGCTTGACATATACTAACTGACAATGATATGAAATTTGTGTAACATCAAAGATAATACATAATTAATCAATTGTATCCATATATATATAATTTATGTACTGTATTTGATGGATGAATTTTTCCAAGCTAACCCCTTTTTATATATATCTTATTTTAAAAATAAAACAAATTAGAGGATATTTTAATCAAATTCTAAATTCAAACTATGAAGTATTCCATTAAAACCTAGTATTATAAATAATTTTATTCTCAATAATTTTTCTTCTATAGAAAAATTAATAAGACTGTCATATCATTTAGATAGATCTAAACTAATAAGATAGATTGAGAAATAAAGATTTCAGCACCTAGAAAATATGAAGCAAAGAAATCATTTCCAATGTAATATACAATCATGGGTTTTCAAACCCTACCTTATGCTGATGCTAACAATTTGGCAACTGGGTGAAACTCTTGCTAATTTGATAACCCTTCAAGCTACCAAAATTTCACTTTGCTGCAAACCAAAAGTTGCTCCCCACTATGTGTGTGTGTGTGTGTGTGTGTGTGTGTGTGTGTGTGTGTGTGTGTGTGTGTGTGTGCGTGCGTGCGTGCATGCGTGCGTGTATGTGTTTGCAATAATGAGCGAAAAAACTCTAATATAGAATTCTAACTCCCTCTCTAAAAGCCCTAAAATTTAATTATTTTATTTAATTACTCTTTTCATGCACATTTGACTCACTTTTCAATTAAAATATTCTCTTTTTTATTCTAATTTATCATTTAATGCTTATTTATTATTTTAGTCAATAAAAGTAATTAAAATGCATTCTCTACATGCAAATTCTAGTTTTAGTTAATATTAATTAAATATTTATCAATCTCTAGTTCTTAATCTTTAATTTTAAATATTTAATCTTTAATCTTTTTAGTTTAATTTCTAAATTAGAAATTTAAATTTGAATGTTTTAATTTTGTCAAATAGTCAAATAATTCCAAAGAATTAAATATGTTCTTATTTAATATTCTTTCCTCTTTAATTAAATAATATTTAATAATTCAAATATCAATTATTAGTACAATCACAATAAAGAAGCTTTCTACCAAGAAACATGTAAAGTCAAATCACATGAATTGCATAAGAAAAAAGAAACCAAAGAAAACATCAAACCACATATACACAAATGACTCACAAGTTTAAAAAGGGTAGACATATAGTTACAAATCCTCCTTGCAGTATAAATATTTAGGCTATGGTTGGGATTGGACATGATTATTATCTTCTCATTCTTAATATTGAGTTATTGTGATATAGAATGCTTATCCTTCCAAATTAGAGAATTATATGCCCGATACCTAAATCATGCATAAAAAACTGATGTAGGAGCATGCGAGGATTAAGATTATTGAGTTAGGTGTGGGTTTTGGTCAAGATTTACTTTCGAGGGTCATAATTTTTGACTCGGGTGTGGGTTTTCACTGAAATTTTACATCCAGTTGCATGAGGAGGAGTTGTTTGGATTATTAATCAAGCTTGGCTAATAGGTGGCAGTTTCAACCTTTTTTGTGGAGTCTAAAATATCATCTTCGCCTCAAAAATTGGATTTTTGTGTTTTTTTAGAAAGTTGTTTTTGTAATAAATCCCAAATCATATTCTTGATTTCATAAATTATTTGGAAATTCATCTTGCTTTAGTTGGTAGCTTTTCATGGGAAAAATCAGGATTCGTAGGATGGGTTTTGAAAATTACCGAAAATGGAAAAATCTATTTTTCCTAAAAAAAATTCCAAATATGGAAATTTTTGAAATTGTAATAAGTAATTTTTTTCTTTCATTGTAGAGGAGAGTAGAGCTAGAAAAGTTTAATGAAGAATCTGGCATTCTTAAACTTCTATGTTGTGTCATCTTCAGAGTTATTGTTTTGAAGGGTTTGGGCTAATAAAAAATGAGCATGTACATGTGCACACACACACACACACACACACACACATAATGGTAGGAAGTGATACATCATGTAGAACCCAACTGGCAAGTGACTACGACTCCCTCACTTAACCACATCAGACACGCCAAATAGAAAAGTAAAGTAGATATGTGCACCATACATAGGATAGTATGGGGTAAGCATCATAATAATGCACAAGTAAAAACATCAAATGCTCAGATATAACAATACATCACTAAGAATATAAAATAATTGTCAGTAAATACATATCATATGATATTATAATGAAGGCAAATCACATTCACTAAGTGAGAATCATTTTAACATCATTGACACACAAGTAATCATAATCATTAAGCAATACATGAAATATAATAAACTATGTAATCATCACTGATATATCTGTAATCAAGTTAAGAAACACTAGATCATATAACTATAAATCAAATAACTCTATAAGTAGCAAATGCATGAAATAGGCCTAAAAGAGTTTGGCAATCAAAGTAAAAGTATTTTTGTCCAAAACAATATTTTAATATCATCGTCTTGATTTTTCTGCATAGGTCATATATATAGGGCCAAATGTTTCCTTTGAATGCACCAGTATCTAAATTTGACATATTTCAAATGGAAATGTGGGTTTTTGGGTGCTTTGAGCTCAACAATGATATCTTTTTGGGCTTAAAGTGATAAAAAATAAAGGTCCCCTAGATCCCATAAAAAAATTGCTAAAAATTGAAACCCGTAAAAAATCCAACATTCTTCAAGATCAAGAACAAGCTACAATAAATCTAAACTCTAATACCATATTAGATTTGAGCAATACAAATCTTCAAAATCCTAGAAACTTGCATGCATAATTTTGTTACAAGAGAACAATGGAGATCACATAAATTTCTCTCAAAGAGTAAAATACATTAAAAGAGAATGAATTGATTTCCAATTACCATCCTTATAAAAGGATAAAGCTAAAACTAAAGGTTAAAAAACCTAAAGGGAAATATACTAAGTTTTATTATAATAATTAATTATTATTGGGGCCATATTAGTTAAACAAATTCGAGTTACTAGCTTGGAAGCTAAATCCCATCACCATAAATTGGGTATCGAGGATGATCACCCTACCCACAACCTTGTCTAGATTCCAAAGTGTTGCAATGCCACCCAAAGCACCATTCACACCACTATATGCAATAGTAGGCTGGCGGTCTAGGATGAGGCAACAAAAGTGGTTGATGTGATGAGGAAGGATAACATTTTGTATATGAGAGAATTTAACACTCCTATTTACCCTTCAGAGAAAATGGATGGCCTAGATGACTTCTCTAAGAGTACACATGACTTGGAGGGCCACCTTAGTTATGAGGAATGATTTGATAGATATCAAATTTTAAAGAGCTCTTTTATATGGTCTAATAACAGAATCAAGAATAATATGATCCAGGTTATGCTTGATCAGACTCTCATCTCTGTCACCTAGAACATTCTCCCACATACCTCCTTAAAGGTGGATCCAATGACCATAGTGGACAACTCTATGTTGGTTTCTCATGAATTCTAAATCAAACTAATAGACATAGGCCCTTCAAGTATGAAATCATGTGGCACTCACACCTGGAGTTCAAGGATTGTATTGTGCGATAGTGGAATAACCATGTTGAAGGAATGATTATGTTTAGTATTGCCAGGAAACTTGAAAGATTTCACAAAGAGGTTAGAGGATGGAGAAAATCTTTATTTGGAAATATTTCCAAGAAAAAGAAGACTACTATGAAGAATTTATAATCTCTTCAAAATTTTCTAGTAGAAGATAATGCACCCACTGAACATTAGCAGGAGGAGAGGGATTGTCAGGACAAGTGGACGATCCTCTAAAATGGGAGGAAATCTTGTGGAAGCAAAGATCTAGGGTTTAGTGGTTGGAGGAGGTTAATCAGAATACAACATTATTTCATAGATCCACATCAAGAAGGAAAAAGATGAACACCATAAACATTCTAGTGGATAGTAATGGTCAGGAAATAATGGAGGTAGAGGGTATTGAAGATTGGGTCAATAACTCTATAACCCCCTATTTAATCAAGTCATTAGCATCACACGGGAAAGTATTTTAAGGTCTATGAACCCAGTGGTGAGTGACCAAATGAATGAGGCCATGACTGGTAAGGTCAAGGAGGAGGAGGTGAGAAAGGAAGTGTTTAGTATGAACCAATACAAATCCCTAGGACCCGATGGGTTTCCCCTAACCTTTTTTTTGGAATTCTAGGAGATCATTAAGTATGGCATTGTTCACGTTGTGAATGACTTCATCAGAATATATAAGTTATTGAAGTAACTTAACTAGATATTTATAGTGTCAATACCTAAGATGGATGACCTGAGACATCTTGAAGAATTTAGACCCATAAGTGTCTGCAACACAATTTATAAATTCCTTTTCAAGGTTATGGTGAACTGTATCAAGCCCCTACTTGATTTTTTTTATAGGCATACACAAGAATGGTATTGTCCCAAGGTAATAGATTCTGGATGTGGTCATAACCACACATGAGGCAATATGCTCTATGTAGAGGAGTAGGAAACCAAGTATGGCCCTAAAATTTCATATATCCAAGGCCTTATGATAAGGTTAGGGGGAAGATAAATTTTGATACTCTAACCAAGTTAGGATTCAATGAGAATTTTATTAGGATTATTAGGGATGCAATGAATATTGTCAAGCTTTCAGATCCAATCAATGGGGCCCTAGGAAATTTTTTTACTTCTTCTAAAGGTCTATGGAAAGGTGACCCCCTATCACCTTATGTATTCGTCATTGTTGTGAAGGTACTAAGAAAAAAATTAATGGCCTTGGCTAATTCTAGCAAAATAACAAGAGTAAAAACTTGCATCCTTGTGCCCACTAGGTTATCTAGAAATTTTTTGATGACACCTTCTTATTTGGCATATCTTCAATCTATGAAGATAGAGAGTGGAAAAAAATTTTGAATCAATATGAGAAGGTTTTGGGACATACTTAAATTATTAGAAAAGCAAAGTGTATTTTTTCAACACAGACACTAGCCTAAGGAAAAAAGTGACCAGAATCTTGGAATGCCAGGGGGCAAGTCTTCTAGATACCTATCTTGGCCTCCCACTCACTATTAAGGGAGTATTCACATAGTATTGGAATGGGCCAATTGAACACTTTTAGAGAAATCTTATAGGCTAGAAAGGAAAAATCCTAAGCAGCACATGGAAACTCCATCTTCTCTTAGCCTCTTTACACAGTATTCCAGTGTATTTCCTCTTTATTTTTAAACTTCTAAGAAGATATGGGGATATTCTTGAAAAAAAATCCAAAGAAATTTCCTTTAGTTTGGATCAGAAGAGAAGACCAAAATGAGTTTGATAAGTTGGGAAATTTTTTTCCAACCCAAAGCCCTTGGGGGTTTGAGTATCAGAAGGATAGTACATCTGAATAAGGCCCTCCTGACTAAGGTTGATTGGAGATTGATCAAGTCCTTGGGTAATTGGTGAAATATGGTGAAAATCCAAGTATCTTGGAGGGGGACCATTATGGCATCACCTTTGGACCCATGCTCTCACTTAGGGTTCTAAAATTAGGAACAATGTGGTGCTCACCTATAAAACTATGAAGATGGGTACTCACTGGGTGGTTGAGAATGGAAATAACATCAACTTCTAGGAAGACCAATGGATAAAAGATGTCCCCCTTATTCAAACTAGGTTCCAACCTTTGAGAGAGGCTTGTACTAGACATAATGGTACTCTTATTTGGTGTTATATCACCCCTGACAAATAATGGAAAATAGTTTGTAATTAGATGAATGATGGGACAAGGCTCACTCATGAGCTCCAGAGTTATAGCATCCCTTCCACCCTAATTTGTGACTCCTTGGTTTGGAGACTTACCCCTTGAGGAGACTTTACAGTGAAATATTCTTATCATTATTGTCTTGGGGGGGATGTGGACATGGGGGATTGGAGGAAGATCTAGCACCCATGAATCCTACCAAAGATTAATTTCTTCTCATGCACGACCCTCCATGGGACAATTCTCACCATTGATAATCTTCAAAAGAGAGGGTGTCATTTAGCTAATTGTTGTGTGTTATGCTAAAAAGAAGTAGAATCTATAACACACATCCTCATTCACTACCCTTTTGCATTGGAAGTCTAGAGGGTAATCCTTGCATTATGGGAGGGTCAGTGGTGTTTTAGTGATAACTTACATCAAATTTCTAACTAGGATGGTCCCTCTAGTCACCCATATCTTAAAACCTTATGGAGAATAATTCCTCCATATCTTTCATTGAAATTTTGAAAGTCAATCAATAAAAAAATATTTTCAAACAAAGCCACTCATGGTTTAGTAGTGGTTCAATAGGTAATAAGTCTCTTAAAGGGATACATTGGGATCAGGTGGTGGAAACCTCAGAAAACTAACATGGAAGGATTGCAAGGACACTTTTACCAAACCTCGCTCCAACTATAGCTAGCGACAGTTAATATTAGAAAAAGATGTATCAATCACATGTGTCATAGAGAGAGGGATTTCAAAAATTGTAAAACCTTGTGATCTTATGATGGGTTTTGGTTATCTTCATAATTTTAGCTTAAAAATGAAAACCATAATCATTCATGGCTACCACATTTTTGTCTGCAACAAGGGAATGTTGTAAGACTCTAAGAAGTTGGTGGTTGATCTTGGTGAAGAAATGGGTGCTAGTGACTGCATTAAACTAGTGTAGAATGAGGGTTATATTAGAAAGAGAAAATTTTCATGGGTTTACCTATGGGAAGGAGACGTTTCATCATTTATGCAAGGCATGGAAAAACATGATGAGAACATCTCCATCCAATTCATTAATTCTTGGACTAATAGGAAGGTAAACATTAATGGGATGGAGTTTGAAATAATAGGAGCTTGTCACTAGGGTAAGAGAGTTATCCTTGGAGGGCAAGAATTGGCACAAGAAAGCCATGGTGTCTAATGAAATGAATCTAAAGAAGTTCTTTCAACCTAAAGAGAAGTCAATCCTCATGAGAAGTTGGTACTCCAAAAAAGATCTACTAAAGTCTTGGGATGTGATTTTTTATGCCATTATGTGATATATTACTCTTGAAGATCAATTCCAAGTATTTTACTAATACCACTTCCCCATTCTCAACCACTTCAAGAACCATGATTTGATTTCCTTTTTCCACCTTATTCTAAATTCCATGGAAGACTATGTCTTTAATGCTAGGAAAAAGAAAGAGGTAGGAAAACCCTTATATATCATCCACCAGGGCTTCATGAATAATTTTTACAAACAACACCTTGCCATTAACCCACTGCTTCTTGTGATTCTACTGGCTACTATTACTCCCCAAGTCTCCACAAACCCTAGTCTCGGCTCAAGATTTTAAAATCCAAAAAACCCTTGTTTTGAGGTGAACATAAGTGTCATTGAGTCTGACACAAACACAAGGAGGAGCAAGAAAACTTCTAGGAGAGGTAGTAAATGAATCAAAATGGAAAAATTCAAAAAACTCCCTAAACAAGATTTTACTTTGAGTCTACTAAGAGTGATAAAAATCCCACTAAAAAGAAGAGGAAACACTCAAATACTAGGAAGAAGGTAGTGCCTAGCCCCTCACATATCTCTAACACTCTAGAAGCCATCCCATACCCAAATAGAAGTAGGGGGAGTATGTCACCTCCCCCATGAAAGAAGCTCTCAAAGGTGGGGGAAAGAAAGGGAGACATAGTCATGGACAGATCCAAAGAAAATCTCAGTTGGATAGGCTAGAGAATTCTATCAAGGAGCTTGTAGATAACCATATTGGTATTTGGCAAAAATTTGACACCTTGGTAGAGTTCACCACAAATGTCATACACTTTTCTACAACCACTTTCTATTTTCTTTGGTAAACAAGGATGAGAAAGATATACAAAAAGTGAGAGAAACTCCCTTCTCCATCTACAATTTCCTAGCAAAGGATTGGCTGAAGAAACTAATAGATAAACCCATCAAAGAGGAGGGGGTGGATTGTTAGTTTGTGGTGACTGATTAGGGAAGTACTGTACATACTTCATAAATTGTAAAGCACTAAAATCTAAAACCCATGAATCATCAGCAATTTCTAAAGATAGAAGCAAAGAATCCTCTTCAAATTTGTTACTTACCACATTTTCCTCCTTGTTCCCTTTTGGATCATCTCATTCATTGTTCTTTTGATTCCAGCAATCTTTCTTCTTATGCCATGTTTTACCAAAGTACTGAAAATCTCTCAGTCCTCTAGATTGAGACCTCTTTCCCTTTGACTTTGCTCTTGATTTCCCATGATTTTTAGAATTATTTCCTCTTTCAATCATTTTTCCTATGCTTTGTGTGTTCAAAGCACTTCTTGATGTAAATCCACCTAAGGTTTTCCTACAAGTTTCCTCACTCAAAATAACCCCAATCACATCATCCTATTTTAGAATTACTCACATCCATTACCAATTCATTGCATCTTTCAAACAAAGAACACAAAATCAAGAGAGCCCTAATTTCTTCATCAAAATTAATACCCACAGAAGATAACTAACTAGAAATAGTATTAAACTCATTTAAATGATCTACAACAGATCCACCTTTTGCCATTTTCCTATTAAATAAATGCTTCATGAGAAATACCATATTTGAAGTGAAGGACTTTTCATACAATTCAGCTAGGGTTTGCATCAACTAAACACTTACTGGATGTTCCTCTCAAATATCTGAGAATTCAGTTAACTAAATTCCAATACTCAATTCCTAGATGACTCATATACATGCTAATGACTCCCACTGCATGTGCAATATCTAGCCTACTACATACCATAGCATACATCAAGCTTCCTATAGCTAAAGCATAAGGTACCTTGTACATCTTATCCTCCTCTTCTTGTGTCTTAGGAAACATCTCCTTAGTCAACTTCAAATGACTAGGTAAAGTTGTGTTGACAGCTTTAGCATTATCCATAGAGAAACATTGCAACACCTTCTCAACATAATCAGTCTAAGATAGCATCAATTTCTTGTTCTTCCTATCTCTAAAAATTTTCATACCAAGGATTTTTTTTTGCTTCCTCTAAATCCTTCATATCAAATGCATATGCTAACTAGTGTTTCAGCCCCACAATATGATCCATATTAGACCCAGCTACAAGCATATCATGAACATATAAACATAAAATAATATAGTTGTCCTCATCCAACCTCTTAAAATAAACACACACCTATTGTATCCATTCTCAAGAATAAACCTATCAAATTTTAGATAACTTCGTTGAGGTCCTTGCTTCAAGCCATATAAAATTTTCTTCAATCTTCACACTAAGTTCACCTTGCCTTTGACCTCAAATCCCTGTGATTGTGCCATATATATATATCTTCATCCAAATCACCATGAAGGAAGGTTGTTTTAATATCAAGTAGGCTCTAAATATTTTCTTATCTCCTTCCTCTTCCTTCAACCTATTAACCCATTTATTTTGTAAACCCCTTTTACCTGCAAGCAACTTGCATAAATCTCATGTCTTATTTTTTAGCAAAGAGTCTGTTTCTTCTTTCATTGTAGACTCCCATTGAATCTTAGTATCCACCTACACAACTTTATCATAACATTTAGGTTCATCAGCCTCGATTAGTAAAATAGAATACAAAGAGGGAGAAAATATTTTTGGAGGTCTAATCAGCCTTGTTGATAGTCTAACATTCAATGGTTTGTGTGGTATTTTTTATTGCAGTTGTTACACATCATGAGGAATGACTAGAACATCATCTTTTGGAGTATCATCTAGCACTACATAATCATCTTCTTTCTTCTCATGTTGCTACAATAGATCTTTGTACAACACTTTCTCATTGAATATGACATCCCTGCTTCTTACAATTTTATGATTTTCAAAATCCCAAAGCCTATAACTAAATTCATTAATGCCATATTGAACAAATACACATTTCTTTAACTTTGCTTCTAGCTTGGTTCTATTTTCAGAATCTATATGAGCAAATGCTTCACAATCGAAGGTTTTGAGAAAAGAATAACTCACCTTCTTACCAACTCATGCTTCCTCTAGAATACCACAACCCAAAGGAGTAGAGGGACCTTTATTAATCAAATATATAGTAGTACTGATAGCCTCTGCTCACATGTGTAAGGGCAACCCAACATGCAACCTCATGCTCTTCCATGCTCCATTATAGTCTTGTTCATGTGTTCAACCACTCCATTTTCCTATGGAGTCCTTGGAACTTTATTTGTTAATGTTCTTTGCATACTAAATCTTGTTCTACATTTTGGCATGCCCGGTGGGACACCACTATGGTTCATTTAATCATCTATTTCAATCTATATGTTATTTTTTCTAACAATCTAATGTTTCTTGTTGTTTGAGTGGGTTGTAGGGTGTTTTGCTTGTTTTTGCAGGTTAAAGAATGCACTTCGGAAGAAGACATACCCTCAAAAATCCGAAAAAAAAATAAAAAAATAAAAAAATAAAAAAATTTTGGAAAAAATCTGCGTTTTTCAGCTTTTTTCGCACAGTGTCGTCTCCGCAGTTTGGCGTCTATGCCTGCAAACTGTCGTCTCTGCAACCAAATTGTCATTTGCGCAGTTTGGCATCTTTGACTATCTTCTATGCATCCTGGACTGTCATCTTCGTAGATCAGCGCCTCCATCATCTACTCTGTCGTCTCTGCAACCTAAATTGTCATCTTTGCTACCGCCAACTTAATATGTCATCTCTGCCTCTTCCTTTGTCATCTTTGCAGATCAGCGTCTCTAGAGATCAGCGTCTTTGCAGTTTGGCGTCTGCGCCTGATGAACTGTCATCTTCGCTTGTCTCTGTTGCACTTCTGTTAAGCATTTTTACACGTAAGAAAAACAGCAAAAAAAGTTTTTAAAATTTTTTTCCATAGTTAAGCTCTCATTTTTGAAGATTTTGGGTAACTAACTAAATTGCTTTTTTTTGTCTCATTGCAGGTTGGAGCACATATGGAACCACTAACCATGTTTCTTGTAGGTTCTCATGTTGCTAAAAAAATAAACTTGAATGTTTAACCATTTTTCTTTGAATGAATGTTGCTAAAATGAACTTGAATGGTTAAACACATTTTCCATTGAATGAATGTTGCTCAAAACACACTCTTGAATGCCATGGATTAAAATCAATTTTTCTTGGAATGCATGCTTAAAACAAGAAATCCAATCTTGAATGCCAAGGATCAATTAACCATTGCAATATCAAACACTTCATTTGGAGCTTCTAAAATTGAACAAAACAAATCTCTTTTCCACATGCAATTTAGGTAAAGTTTGATTTTTGGACATTTAAGAAACTTTGTTAAGTTAAATATAAATTTGCAAAAATCAATTTGAGTAGTTCCTTGGACTCACCTCTTTTCTAATCACCCATCAATTCAACCATTGGTTGCAATCTCAGTGCCATTTATGGGGATGGGTCTACTTGAAAAAGGTGTTAAATGTTCCACAATCTAACTAACTCACTTGGTCTTTAAATGTTTGCTTTAACTTTATCAAAATTCTTAAATGACCAAAACTCTAGATTAAATCGATCACACTTCAAGTTTGGGCACTAAAATTGAACAACAACTGACGTGGAGAGCCTCCGGGCGCGTGCTTGAAATCAAATCTCACACACTTTTGTTTTGGGCTTAAAACAAACTCACACTCAATCTTGAATGCCTTAAAGAAAATTAATCGATACTTGACGTGGAGGGCCTCCGAGCGCGCGAGTTTGCTTTTGTTGACCCTAACTCTTCTTATTGTTTGCATTCTTCGATCGATTTACTTTTTTTGGCGCTTCAATTTGGAATTGAACATTGTCTCTTAAACATGAGTGCTTGCAAAGTCTAGATTAGCACACATAAGAGTTAGTTGGTAAAATAACAAGCGTGTTTTATAGCTCAAGGTCATCCAAGTCTTCTCTCCCCTTGTCGTCTTTCGAGGCCATCTTGGGTGCATAAGATTAGGATCCAAAACCTTGTTTCTTTTTAGGAGGCCTTCTTGGGGATTTCATCACCCATTGGATGACCTCAACTCCAGCGTTCCGACAGAGTATAAGAATCGGGAGGTGAATCGAAAGACACCTCTCTTGGGATCAAGATTTTGTCATTCGGGCTAAGCCTCAAGGAACTTTATACCCTTGAGAAGTGAAAGAGGAGAAGTGGGTTACCACTCCTCTCAGCTGTGTGACATCTTTTTGGTCTCATCTACAGATTTGGGCCTCACGTACCTTGTGTATATCGAGGACTCCCTAGCTAAACCAACTGTCAACCTTGCAGACAACCATCTAGGATGTTAATGTGTTTGAAGTGACTGATCGAAACATTTTTAGAACATACACACTCCTCGGCGCAAGTATCACATTCTGAGAACCACAAACTTCTATCTGGGTGTTCCTATCTATTGCTTGATTTTATTTTATTTATTGAATGAATGTTTTCCAAACTTGGTCAATCCTAGCTTAGGGCACACTTAGCGTAGTCACTGCCTATTTTAGAAGTTCAACAAGTTCAAGACTCGCATAAGTACACAGTCACAATGGCAAATAGTTGCTCCGCATTGGATAAATTCAAAGGAAATCATCAACAACACCAAAAGCATCAGGGGGAAAGTTTGATACAAAAGCCAAATAAAGGGCAAAGATCCACGACCAAAATTCCCACTATTTTATCAAGTCTAATAGGTAATCCTAAACCACATGCAATCTTCACCATCGAGAACCTAGATAATAAATTTAGGGTTTTTAATTTAACCAAATATTTTCATCCTCAATTTCGTACAACAATCTAAAATTTAGTAGATTTAGCATTTCATCCATCATTCGACTCACCTCATCCTAATAAGTCTAGGAATCTTTCTTCATTTGATACCCTATCTCAAAATTCTTACATCCCTTCTCATTATTGCCTAGCATAGTCACATGCCTCCTCTCCAACAAACCCTAAATATCTACATAGTTCTCAGTCTCTGACAAAACCCTTAGATACCACTATTATCATCTCCAATAAGGAAGTTGAAGAGACTTGGATTGAATGCCAAAAGGGAGGAATTTTCATGGTGTGGAATGGTCCTCAGAAAGATCTCCCCCTTCTTTCTGAGTGGCTAGAAGAGAATTGTGAGGATTAAGTAAGTATTTCTCACTTCTCAAATAGGATTCCATACTTACAATGCATGGATGATTCTGTTAAGAAATAATTTATGTTAATATCTAAGTGCTTCTTTCAAAGTCATGTGGTTTAATTCGTAGAATGGTCCCATGATTTTAAAGTAGAAAAGCTAGAATTTTTTATCCCAACTTGGTTTAATATCCAATCTTTACCTCCAAAGATAGAAATTCTTAGATCTATAGGATCAACTCTAGGAGAGCTTATTGGTATTGATTCCTCCTTTCAGTATTTTAGCAATGTTAAAATGCTCATCAAAACCAAGTTTAATCAATCAACTCAGATGTAGAGGGAATTAAGAACTAACAAAGTTTTTTATGAGCTAAAAATGTAAATCTATGAAGGAAAAATAGTAGAGATTATAAGATCAGATAACACTAACAAAATTAGATTCAAGACTCTACCACTCACTTTAGATTTCAAAAATAAATTTCCTTGGTTAAGAATCATGAAGAAAAGAAGTTGGAAAAGTCATATAGATCATAACATATTTGCAACTTCCCATGAGGCTTTTGAGTTCCAGACAGAGCCTTTTTATATAGAAGGGCCAGCTAGTAGATGGACAAAGGATTCTCTATCAGACAAAGTTAAGCTCAAATCAGTCATTGTGGCTGATCGTAAAGAGAAACAAGAAATTTCAAAAGATCTCTATTCTAGCAAGAAACAAAAATCAAGAGGTACGAAGAAGTCATCAAAAATTAGCAGGGGACAAAGTAAGATAGCACAAAAGGGCACAGTCAAGGAAAATAATGAAGACAAAGAATCACAACACTTGCAAGAACTATCGATAAACAAAGGAAAAGAAAAAGAAAATTCTAATACCACCATAGAAATCTTTAAGGAGGCAGAGTTCCAACCTAATGATAAGGATTCAAAGATTAAGTCAAGTCACAAAAGTGAAGATTTTGATCACAGAGTGAATCTTGAATGGCACCAAGCAAAGACTACATGGGAATTACAAAAGGTAATATAGAGGATGTAGAGAACTTTTTTTTATTTGATTTAGTTGTGAATAATGAAGAGGAACATAAAATACAGAAGGAAGAGAACCAAATGGAGCACTGTCAGCCACAGAAGCATGATGACAATTTAGCAACTTCGGTGACTAATGGCCTATACAAGTTTTGGAAAACTCCAAGTGCTGCAATAAATTCACCATTTACCCCAATCAGTGACCAAAAGGATATAGAAATGGATTCTAAGAATGCAAACAATTTTCCCTTAGAGGAATTTCATGATTTCTTGAACAGGGACAGCATCTTGGACCCAGCAGCAGAGAATATGAGCATTTCAAAATTAGAAGAAGATAGCCTCAATTAGTTAACTAATGAATTAGTTCAATTTTTTTTTTAAAGAATATTGATAATAACACTGATGCTCAGAAGCGAGACTTAATTTAGAGAATCCTCAAATTAGGAGGGAGCAATTACACCTGTGAAGATCTAAGGAAAGACCTATTAAACATTGAGAATGAGGATAATTACTTGAACCAATCTCAAATGAAAGAGCAAGGAATAGCTGTAGAAAAAAAGGACAAAGATATGAGCAATGATAGCAAAGTAGGTTCAGAGTCAAATCAAGGGAAGCACTCTGGTCTTATAAAATAGATATGGAGAGAACTTGAATATGAAGAAACTGAAAAGAGCACTTGTGATAAGATTGTGACTATAGAGAAGGTAGAATCCAATTTAGACTAACTTGGGATTCACATAAACCAAGAAGGTCTTAAATAACCAATTTTTGGAAAATTGAAAGGAAAAAGAGGAAGAAGATCATTAAAGGAACTAAGGGAAGTAGATGGGCATAACAAAGAATAGCAAAAGATAGATCAGCTATTTAACAATGGGAAGGGGAAGTGCCTTCCCGAGGAGGTATGAAGATCACTACCTAGAATTCTAGGGGTCTTAATGCCCCTAGAAAAAAAAGTTTATTTAAATATAACCTCAAATCCTTTGAATCTGATATTGTGCTAATTTAGGAAACTAAATTAAACAAATTAGAAGGAACTAAATTAGATAAGATGCTAGGTCTTTGGAATTCTATTTTTCAAGAATCATTAGGAGCTTCAGGGGGTTTAGGAATCTTATGGAATCCCAGGAAGATCTCCATAGATATTATAAACATCAATAATTACTGGATTAGTGGTAGTGTTCAGAGTTTAAAATCAGATCTTAAGTTTATTCTCATTAATGTTTATGGTCCAATTAGTAATCTTGTTAAAAAATCAATTTGGGAAGAGATTGGCATCTTTATGAATAATCTCAAAGGCAGTTTTTTTTATTAGGGGGAGACTTCAACACAATTCTAGATATTAATGAAAAAGTAAGTGGAAATTTACATTTATCTCAAGCATCCAAAGACTTCAAAGAGTGGTGTGATTCTCATAACATGATTGATATTCCTATCAGTAATGGGACTTTCACATGGAACAATAGGAGGAAGGACTTTTCTTACATTGCCAAAAAACTAGATAGATCCTAATTAAAGGTGATTTGGATGCTAACAATCTAAATTTTCATTCCTCTATGCTACCAATTGCTAGGTCTGATCATTTCTCGGTCAGATTTGAATTTGCAGAGCCCTATAAACCTGTGAGGAACCCATTCAAATGTGAGAAAATGTGGTTTTTAGACCCAATCTTCATTAATAATATTAAATATTGGTGGGCACAAGACAACTTCAAATGCTCAAAGATGTTCATTTTTGAGGCCAAAATGAGGATGCTTAAAGAAAGAATTCTCAAATGGAATAAGGAACACTTTAATAACACCTTTAAAGAAAAATCAGATATAGAAAAGCAATTAAAGGATTAAAACTAATAAATTATTAAGAAAGGTATGAATAATGAAATTTATTTATTAGAAAAAGAATTATTATCAAGGCAAGAGATATATTATCCAAAGATGAAATTTTAAAAATCAAGAGAAAGATGGTTAGATGAAGGGGATCAGAATACGAAATACTTCCATAATTCCACTTTATACAACAGATCAAAGAGTAGAATAACATCTATTAAAAATCACTTGGGCATCCTAACTGATAAACCAAGTGAAATTGTAGATACTTTCGTAAAATACTTTTAGAATATCTTAAACAATTATGAAGGATCAAACAAAACAATGCAAGATAACCTTCTCAAAGTCATCCCTAAAATCGTTACAATCGAAGATAATAGGGTTCTAGATAAAACCATCACCTTGGAAGAAGTGAGGAGGGTAGTCTTCGACATGAATCTTGATAAATCCCCTAGCGTAGATGGCTTTTAGGCCTTCTTTTTTCAAAAATGTTGGGATATTATAGGAATAGATCTATGGAAAGCAATTAAATCTTCAAGAAATGGTGGTTCTCTTCTATCGAAAATCAATCGCTCCTTTCTTACCTTGATTCCCAAGAAGTCAAAACCTGAGACTCTGGGAGATTTCAGACCAATCACTCTTTGTAACACTGTTTACAAATTATTTTTCCAAGATCTTAGCAAATAGACTTAAAGGTATTCTCCATAAAATAGTATTAGAGGAACAAACAGGATTTGTACCAAGTAGATCCATTCTTGATAGCATCATTACCATTCAAGAGACAATACATTTAGCATGTACAAACAAAGAGGCATGCATGTTTATGAAATTGGACATTCAAAAAGCATACAACATGATTGATTGGAGGTTTCTATGTAAGGTGCTTGAAGCCTTTGGATTCTCTAATCAATGGATAAATCTCATTTACAAATTCATATCATCCCCAAAATCTCTATTCTTATTAACAAAATACCAGAAGGTTTCTTTGATATATCAAGGGGTATCAGACAAGGAGACCCATTATCTCCATCTCTTTACATCATCATGGTAGAAGCATTTGGGAGAGTAGTCACTGAAGCACATAGAAATCAAAAGATTTTAGGCATTATGGTTACTAAAAATATGCCCAACTTACACACCAACAATATGCAGATGATACAATATTGCCTAGCAAAAGCACTGTTAAAGAGGCTCTTGGACTCAAAACCATTATTAAAGCTTATATGGAAGCCTCAGGACAAAAAGTGAATGAACTCAAATCTGAGATTTACTTTATAAATACAAGACCTAATATAGAATATAAAATATGCAACATCATGGGATACAAAAAAGGTTTGTTTCCCTATAAGTACTTGGGAATTACTTTAGAAAAAGGGTCGAGATCAAGTAAGGTATGGTGCAATACCTTGGAAAAAATGGATAGAAATCTTAGTTGTTGGAAGGATAAATGGCTGACAAAGGTAGGAAAAAGTACCAAGATTAGATCAGTCTTATCTACCATCCCAACCTACCCTGTATCTTGTCTCCTTTTATCCAAGTGGGATCTCCAAACATTTGAATCTAAACTCTGAAATTTTCTTTCGAAGGATTGTGAAGAAGATAAAAAATTGGCACTGGTCAAATGGGAGAATATTTGTAAGTCTAAGGACTTGGGTGGGCTTGGGATCAAGAATTTGCAATGGAAAAATGAAGCCCTTGGGGAAAATTTGATATGGCACCTTTATAAGGAAAGAGAGCACAAATGGGCTAAGATTATATATAACAAATACCTCAAGGTGGATGATCCTTTATCGATATTTAGGATGATTAACCTGCCCATAGGTTCAGAAAGTTGGAACTTTATGATAAAGTGTCACCATTTGGTTTGTAAGGACTTGACTTGGGATGTAGGCAAGGGCGATGAGGCCTTATTTTGGGAGGACTCTTGGGACGGACACCCCCCTTTACAACATAGCCTTATCCCTAAGGATCTCAAAGATAAATTAATTAATTTATGGGGAAATAAAGTTTGTGACTACAAGACAATGGTATATGTAGAAAGTGAATCTAAATGGGTGTGGATGCCAAAATGATTAAAGGTTATGAAAAAAATTTAGAAGATAAGAGGATTAAACATTTAGAAAAGAGAGATGAACTCATTTGGGCAGCCTCAAATGATGGAAAATATAGCATGAAAAATGGTTATAGGACTCTTCTAGATTCTCAAAAATGGGATACAATGGATATTTCACTAAAACTCTGTTGATATTCTTCATGTCTTCCAAAAGCGGGATTCTTTTTATGGTTGGCTTTCCAAAATAGAATTCTAACTTTGTACAGGTTACGTAAACTTGGTTTTCAAGGTCCATCCAGATGTGTTTTATGTAAATAGAATAGCGAAGACACTGATCATATTTTATTTAACTATCCTTTTTCCCAAAGTTGCTGGGAATTGCTCAAACTCAAGTTGGGATGGTCTTCTCCTTTCCCGAAATCTTTTCCTAAACTACTCAAGGGATGGCCCACTAACATGGTCAAAGGTGTTTATAATAAACTATGGAACATTAGTCCTTCCATATTGGTTTGGGAAATCTAGAAGGAAAGGAATCGACATATCTTCTGCAACATAGAACTGAAGCTTGAAGAGTTGATAATTAAAATGGAAGCTAGCATAGTGGAAACAACTAATTTGCATCTTAGGAACTCTCAAAAAGAAGAAGGCTCCTCTTTTTGGGATGGGAAAATGAAAAACAACTAGACTAACTTGATTAATCCTCCTTTTTTCTATGCAAAGACTACTAAGGAGGCAAGGGAAAATTGTAGTTGGGATCCTTCACCGAAAGGATTGGCCAAACTCAACTTTGATGGTACAGCTAGAGGTAACCCAGGCACAGCTAGCATTAGATGCATCATTAATGATGATTTAGGTCACTAGGTAGCCAAAAAAGCCATGTCTATTCAACCAACTTCCAACAATATGGCAGAATTAGAGGCTTTATATCAAGGACTTCAGCTGTACCATAAGTTAAGTTTATCTAAAATTCTAATAGAAGAAGACTGTTAAATAATCTTAAATGCAATTAGAAAATGATCAACCCCTAATGGGGTGCTTAATTCTAAATTAGAATAAATACTCACACTTCTAGATAAATTTGAAGAAAGTAGGATCTGTCATATTTTTTAGGAAGGCAATCGGAAAGCGAATTATTTAGCAAATCTAGGAGTGGATGGGGTCAATTTGTTGATCATCAAAGACATATCGTCCATTATGGGTTAATTATGGTCACTTTGATCCTCAAGCTCCTTCATCCTTTGTATCTATAAATATTTTCAAGCTCAAATTCTATCTTACACACACACACACACACACATACATATATATGCACATTTAATAAATACATTTATATATTCATAGACTTATAATCTTACATTCTCCTATATCAATATTTAATACTTTTATATCGATACTCAATCTTCTTACAATGGCTCTTGCTAGAGTTCCTAATCATTATTTTATACTCTAACTTTGATGGTAGCATTTTAATCAATCCTCAGTAGGAGTGTCTCTCATCATGAATTGGTGAGGGATAGATATTTGCATCTATCTCCTCTACTAGTTTTAGCCTTTACCATGGTTGTTTCATCATATATCTGCTAAGGCTAGCTCGAGTTAAGATATTGAGGGTGACATCATTTGATGTCGTCATGACAGAATAAGTTTCTAGGATCTTCTTCTACCTTGCTTTTTCTTGAGGAGTTTCTTTCCATCACTGTCATTTGGTTATCTCTTTCCCTGAACATGGAATCGAATATTAGCATTTTTCATGCTATCGAGAACTAAACAATGTCATTCTGTGGAAATGTTAAACTGGAGAGATGGAATAGGATTCTCTATATGGTGGATGAAATGTCCAGGATTTTCATTAGTAGAGCCATCAAGGAAGGGATTTTTGACTACCAGTACATGTGGAGGACCAATAGCGATATCATCGACTCTTTCATTGGTTGCATGGCAAGAGAAAAGGTTGAAGCGGGTGACATCATTAGATTCTTTTGCGACACATTTGACCCAGTATGGAGGACGGGGCTAGAGAAAGCAGTTAATAGCATAGATGACAAGCTCTAAATCCCTTTGCCAGAGAAATATATGAATCTTCCTCTAGGGTCTTCTAAATTAGAAACGGCTTATTGATGGTCTTCATTGGTAATTCACGAGAACTATGCTTTCTACCGTGAGTGGCCCAAGATGGAGGCAAGCATTCAATTTCTGATTCATTGGAGAGGAATTATAGCAAATGAAAGTAGAGGATGGTTAACAAATTACCTTAATCTTTTTAATGCATATATCTAGCTAGGTGTCATCTTTAACAATCTTGATGCCCTAAACTTCTACACTCTAAATTCAGAGAAAACCAACAGGGAAAAATCTGACTTCGAATTCTGCCTAAATTTTTATGTGGAGAACCCTAATGACATTTCTAAAGTGATCATTGTGTATTGGAAGTAACTCAAGTTTTCAGTGGCGTCCTCCCAAAATTTTTCTCTATTTTGTGGATAGGGTTAGTAATAGGGCAGAAGATAGATACCATATGTATAATGGTTTATATGATGGGTATATGTTAAGATTCGTAGATTATGACATTCCTCTATATGAACTTCATTCTCAGATGTTAGTAGATTATAGTTGTAAATGAATGGAAAGATAAACTCTATCATATCATGTATATATACAATATGGAATATAAGAAGTCTGGTTATTAATTTTTCCTTTGGAGTATCTCGGATCTGGACTCCCGCAAGGGTTAAGATTTTTTAGGCATTATATCCATAGCTTCTGAATTTTGGGAATTTCATGTTCTATTTTTGACAAGATTCACAACTAGATTAGATTTTAGGAATTTTATGTGGATGTCAATATCTCCAATGCATGCCCTCAAATCAGATATTATGCTATTTGATTGTTAAGTGGTTTTATTTCCTTTTATTTCTCAAATAATTGAGATAGATCGTACACACTACCTGCCATAGAGGTCATTTTTTGTTTGTAGGGAAAAAATGGTCATGCAATAACAGAATCAACACGATGACAACAAGTTGAATTCTGAAATTATGCATGTTGTTTAGTAGGATTCATCTTGGTTCTGAGCTCATTATTAGTATTACTATGACAATGATAGATATCTGTTTGAGTGATGGTTAAATGATTAGTAAGGGCTTAAGATGTATGATTGATTATTGAAGTATTTGTTGACATGCTTTAATTGGATAATACTCACAACAATTTGATTTACGCTTATGTATGGTTTTTAAAAAAAAATAACTAGTCCCTCACTCTAGTACATTAGATTTTAACATTCTGTATCAGATTTCTTGGGAAATAGGGAGGTGGTTCCTGTGATTTCATTTTTAGTAAGGTACTCTATTTTATCTGTAGTTGATCAGAATTTAGGAGATAAATAGGGATGGTGGCCTTATATCTTTCCTTAACTATGTACTTTACGTGTCACTCACAAGTTATTGGCTAAATTTAGTAAAATTTATTATGTAGTGTACTTAATACTATGGCATTCGGCTGTAGGCTTCTATCCTCAGCTGGTATTCGTTTTTTGTTTTCAAATCCTCTGTTGCCATCCAGTTTCTTCACCTATTATGGTTCTATTATTTTTAATAAGGCATCTCTATGTTGGTATCTAAAATGTTGAGCTGCAGTTTAATGGTGCGAGACAGAGTATGGAAAAAAGGAATCGGAGTTGGATGCTATCAGACTTGTTTGTTGGAATTAAGCAGCCAAATCTAAATCTATATCTTGGTGTTGTTATTTCCATAATCTTGATTCTAGGCTATTAATCAATCTTTTGTCCCGATTAGGTCAGACATAATTAGTTTTATGATCTTGATGTATATAGATGTTTTTAAGTGCATTTCTTGTAGTCCTATCTTTGTTTTTTAATTAAGATTTATGTACTATGATTTGCATTAGATGGAACATTATCTTAATATATATCATTAACTAGTTTTTTGGCAAGATAGTAAGACAAGCATGAGCGCATTTGTTACCTATGCATAAACAAAAAGGAAATAATAGAATCCCTAGCAAGAGGCGCTGGTGGCTTCAAAGAGTGATGTAATCCCTTTTATGTTGTAATAATATAGGACTGAGGTCCTGGGCTGGACTAGAGGTTTTCTTCCCCTGTTCTTTCCTACCAGTGCCTGTTTGAATGGTGAAATGCTATTGTAATTATTTTATTATTAATAATATAATATCATGGCCTTGACCATTTACTGATTTTATATATATATATATATATATAGTCTTAAGTTATGATAATAATTTTCAAACCATTGTATTTGAAAGCTTTGATCATATTTGCAAATGTTTATTTTATGTTTTCTAGTATTTTTTGTTTAAAATATATTAGATATGTAAAAAGAGGAGATATTTTAAATTGTATAAATAATCAATAATAGTAGATAAAATAAATATAAATAAAATTGTTAATCAAATCATATAGAAAATTATAATCATCTCTATAAAGACAACTTTGAAAAATGAAAGGAATGTTCAAATTTCCACTTATACAACCCATGTTGCATAAATAGTAATTTACATGAATCTACATATCACTTAGAACTATGCTTTTTTATTTAATCTCCTCTGCACATACCACCTATATTTCAATTATAATAAAATCTAATTAAAATACAATGAATCCAGAAATGTTGATAATGAAAAAAAAAAACCTTATTTAGAATACAATGAATTCCAAAACATTGATAATGAAAAAACAAAAGTTATTTCAAATATAATATTATCTATTTAGAATACAATGAATTCAAAACATTGATAATTTAACCAAAAAACACTACACCCTATGTATAATCCAGAAAATTAACCAAGGAAACACTGCACCCTGTGTATAATCTAGAAATTTAACAGATATAAGAATAGAATGTAGTCTAGCATAAGAAATCAATACATAAAACAAAGTTTTGAACAACATTTACAAAGGTGGATAAACCCCGATTCAGATGAGAATGGTGAAATCTCACAATCTTGTTCTTTATGCGGAAATGCATCAATAGAGCTATTCTCAGCCATTCTCAGCCACTGACCCATTTGCATTTCTACCTTGTATTGTAGCTTACATGTTTGGACGATGATGATGATCTTTTAACCTGTTTTCATCTTTTTGAATCTGAAAAAGCCATTTTTATTTGCTGTTATGTATTGTTCATACCTTCTGTTAGCTTTTGTGGAATACCAGTTTCTATTTTAGTAAGAGAATTACTGCATATTTTTGTTATGTGTATTACTGATGAATTCAGAAACAAGAGGAATATTCAAACAACACAATATGCAATAATTTTGAAACTAGAGAGAATAGGAAATATACATAATAGAATAGGGCAATAATATAACATGAAGTTGTAGGTCAATTGTGAAGATAATTTGAAAGTGCAAACTATAGCAAGAAAACAAGACACACAAACAGTGTTTATCACTAGCTTATATATATATATATATATATATATATATATATATATATATATATATATATATATATATATATATATATATATATATATATATATATATAATAAGTCAAGAGATATCCTTCTCGAGGTGTCTATTTTCATAATCTCACTCAGTGCAATAGGCACCTCGAGAAGGATATCTCTCGGCTTATTATATATATATAATATATATAAGCTAGTAGCACTCGTGATGCAAAATGAAAGACATTATTTTAAAAATTATAATTTGTTATAGTTAATATATTACGAAAAAATTTAATTAATAAATATTTAATATTATTATGATTTAGTATACGTTTTATATAATAAATTTAAAAAGTTGTATAGAGAAAAAAAATAGTAATTTAAAAAGATGTTTTAAAATCATATAGATAATTATTTAATGTTATAGAAATTGAAGAAATGTTATACATTCTATTGCTAAAAAATTCGATTACATTGACGCAATATAGAAATTTTTATACAAACATGTGTAATAAAGAAATACTTAATAATCATTGAAAGAAATGTTGACATATCCATCATCAGCATCATCATCATACCTATCTATCTAAACACTAATTATCCTTGTTCTTGTGATCTATTGATCTCTCTTTCCCTCATTTTATTTGTCTTCCTTATCTCCTCCCTTTCACTTCTCCCTCTTTGGATTTTCTCCCCCCTCCCACCATATCTTCCACTTAGCTATACGTCATGTCCCCCGCCCTCTCCCCCTTCTCTCTCTCTCTCTCTCTCTCTCTCTCTCTCTCTCCCCCCCCCCCCCCCAAAGTTATCCTCTTTCTCTCTTTACCTCATCTCTTCCCCTACCCCTATTTC